>LD344388.1:152632-198406 GCA_001465055.1 Ptychodera flava | reverse complement strand
ACTATTGGTTGTGTGTGGCGATGTTGTTGACTATTGGTTGTATGTGACGATGTTGTTGACTATTGGTTGTATGTGGCGATGTTGTTGACTACGTGATTGGTGGTTGTATGTGGCGATGGTGTTGCTAATGGCAGGGAAGGGCTTGTTGTTGTATTTATCAGCCGTAGGGAGTGGTAATGGCTGTGACGTAGGGCAGTGGTTGCAATGGAAAGCAATGTGGTCACGATGATAGGGCCTGTGTATCAGCAATGATGAAGCTACTAGTATGAAATTGTCATCGTAAAATCCATATTCTTCAGCAATATTCCTTCGGCTTTATCTCAAATAAGTGAACCCATTTCCCTCAGTCAAACAAGATTTTCCTGCTTGAATTGTTTTTGAATTTCAGAGCAATGCGTAGAATTTTACTGGTACATAGATTGGATACGTACATTGCGCATTTCTGATCGTCAGCTGCAGTCACGAGTCACACAATGCGTCTCTCCCTTTGTACATATGCATTGGTGATACCCAGTAACAACGTGTGCCAGGGTTATTACCCTTGGGTTAGGTAGTCGGCATTTGAATGACCTCATTTAACTGATTGCAGTTAATACATCTACATGTAGCTGTATTTGAAAGACGGAATGTGTGTGTGTGTGTGTGTGTGTGTGTGTGAGAGAGAGAGAGAGAGAGAGAGAGAGAGAGAGAGAGAGAGAGAGAGAGAGAGAGAGGGGGGGGGCAAAGTGTAATGAATGATCAAGCATTATTACATTGATAAAAAAGTAGAAAGTTTATCAAGTTAATGTAAAAGGGAATGTAAAGTCAATTGCTACAGCGAAGTGTTTGGAATTTGAATAAACGATCACGCTAACAACAGCCGAACACAAACATTTTTTATAATTGTAGTTTGGGCGTTGGCTGTGACTCAGTACCGTAACTCAGATCGTACAAACCAGTTCACTGACAATTTTGCCACGCCCGTTGCATCATATTTGCTTATTTTAATACAATTCTGAATTTTCCTGTTACTTAACATACACGTTGTATCACTTTAAAATTAACGAGGATATTACCAAGGTTTACTTTCATATTATGCTGTTTTGTAGTGGGTCATGGCGACCCAGTTTTCACCGTATTTTACTAGTATACCAGTTACAATATAAATGTACACAAACAACCTAACATCACGATCTTGTGGCACGACTAAATCTTTTTACATAGCAAGGTTTTAAATCTGCATGACTGGACAGCGATATACCGTTTATTGTATCTATAAAATGAAGTCACAAGTGAAATAGCAATTCCGTCAAATAATATATCCGGAGGATGAATCGCGATGTTACTGTTTTGAAAATTCCGCATGAAGGTCGATCAGAAAGTGGGAAAATTTGGAGCAAAGGTACTATCCGAAAAATCAAACTCTGGAATGAATTTGTATATTGGCATCCCCGACCAACCCTCCCCATCATTATCTGACGGTGTGACTCTATTGATGAATAATGTAAGTATGCTTACACCTCATGGTGCCCCAAACATTCCTTTCGCAAGTTACTTGTTTGATATATTCTAACATTTTCTCCAGCGATAGGTCTATAATTACGTGGCACAGAAAAGGCCGGGGGATTTCGAACAAAAATATTTTTGGGCTTGGATAGCCAAACCCTATAGTGTCCTTTAGGTTTCAGTAAAACAGAGAAACGGGAGTTTTAGTAAAACTAAAATGGGGCATATTAATTGAGACGTCAATATTCGTTCCAAAATTGTGAAATTTTAGGTGCTGGTAAATGCCTCAAACTTAAAACAGGCTGAAGAAAAGAATCAAGGAATGTTTAAAATTATCAGTTCTTTGATTGAACTTAATGCAAGGTGAAAATTTTAATTTCATTGGTGTTCAAGTTCTGCATGGTGGCTTTTATTATTCCTTCTCTACCCAACAATGTTTATTTTTTTTCTGAGCAAAGCGCCCTCAAGACAATACCCTTCGCTTGTGGCGCTCTTTGAACCGTTTATGTAAGTGAAACTTAACATTGTGCTGCGACCTTCGTTGTTTTAACGTGTGTCCGAGTTGTCAGGAGATTGAGTGATTGTTCACCTTAAGTTGATATGCCTGGGGGAAATCGTTAAAGTATTGTATCAACTTTCCTAAAGGAAACGTTAAAGTACTGTCAAGGTCAAGGTCAAGGGACACCATGCAAAGTTGTGGATAAAAGAAACTAATCAGATAACATCTTCAATGATATTTCAAATTCTAATGGCCGCTATATCTGATAAAAACTAAAAGATAGAAATCAACTTCCGTTTTTAACCAGAAAAACGCAAGTACATATTATATTTACTCCTCGGGCTGACAGACTAGTATTGTGCAAATATCTTGACCGAATATCTCTTCTTTGGGAACTCAGTCTTCAAATCTAAGATCTTTCTTTGAGCAATCTAATTGTTATAATATTAGCCCGCATGATGCCACAACAGATTACTAGAGCGTCAACAGGATGAGTATCTAAAGTAGTTGCCAAGAGCTGCTAGTCATCAGACGCTTCTTCGATGTCTTCTGACAATGACCGGGTCAAAGGTCACCCATGCCAAGATATTCCTGCGCAGATACCTTATTTCAAAAATCATGTTAATGTGAAAAGATCGATTAATTGCGATGTGGATCCACAGTCCCTCCACGTGTGTGAATGGACTGGTGTGCATCCAATAACAGTGAGTTCTAAGTATTACTGAATATTTGCAACTGTTAGGTGAGGTTGTAATCCAGTGCTTTAAGGTGTGAATGGTGAAGCGATTCACTGAAGCCTCACAAAGCCACGAAATATGCAATGGCTGCAATAAATTAAAGGATTCAAGTGGTGACAGCTATTTCTCTTAATTTGTGTGCTAAATTCGATATCTTCACTTTATTACATTAGGCGCTTTGTTTCTTTGTTGCCGTCCGCGTGCTGATGGGTTTTCAGAGAAAATTAAGAAAACAAACACAATGTTACACTATTACAAATAAAAATATTATTTTTCGTAAAGAAACCAACTTAAAATTGAGTTTATGTTAATACATTTGTGTTTTTGACTGTGTTTGTTTTTTCCCTGGCTGGCTGGTAAATTTTTCAAAAATCCAGGACGGCAAACAAAGAATTTCCTACTTTACTACTTATCTCCATGATGGTTCTCTGCTGAGTTCCCACAGGCATGTAAAAGTCCTGCGGGGGGGGGGGGAATGGTGACGCACGGGCCAATTGCGGGCAGTGCGTTCGTTGAAAACTTACTTATGCCCCAAATTTAGCATTTTGAACTGATATCGATCATTTCCCTTTCATGTCGCATCGTTCGCGGGATTCGCGACCGGTAGTACTCGTCTGACATCGTAAGCTATAATACAGGTCAGTATGTATAATGACTTAATGTCTTCATTTAAAAATACGGGGGTGAAATCCATAGATGTGATTGCATGGTTATTATTTGTGTGCAATAACTAACCAGGCATTCCAAATTTTGCATAAAAAATAAGATCACGACAGCCGGCCTTGATGATAATTGGCCTTGACAATAATTAGACCCCCACTCCCGCATTAGTCTCGTTCAATTGCTCAGTTATGATGCGAATTTTACAATAGAATTTTATTTTTTATCATTGTTTAGAGTTATATTTCAAAGATTAGATTAAACATACTTTTTCAGGTTTCAATCATTTGAAAACTTGTCAGTTCTTCAAAATCTATTGATTCACTTCTTTCCTTATTGGTTGAACGAGCTTGAATACTTGGACAATGAAACGCATTCGGAAGAAAAGAAGTAGTTTCAGCCACGGAGTCCCAAAAGACAACCCTTTACATGGCCTCCACAGACTACGAAAGAGAACCACAGTGAATATGTCTCTCTGTCTCTAAATTGGTCAGTCCCGTCTGCAAATATATTTTTAAATGAAAAACCTTTAAATCTTTTTAGTATATTTATTGCTTTCGATACAAAGGACACTGCTGCAGTCTGCCATGGTTGAAAGCTCGGCAGGCTATTGAACGCGCTGGCCACTGCAATAATCAAAATAATAGCGTGTCGCGCAATTAATTCATTTTAATTTTACAGTAGATATTGGTCAATTATTAATGAAACGACATGACAAAATTTTCAGTTTGTAAAAATAGCTGAATAGCTAATAAAGAAACGCCAACGTGCCATGCCGGATTGTGTTAACCAACATGCACGAGTGGCCACTTTGCTCTCTGCAGACTATAGAACCATTGAGGTAAAATGATACTCCATGTTCGACGAAAATTAATGCTGTACGATTTTGACTTCAGATTGTTATTCCATAAGCACTTACTGTTTGTCAACATGCCTGCAAGGACAATAAATGTGTGAAGGGATCATACAATCAGCCGTTTTTTGATCAGATACTGACTGAAGGTGTCAATCGGCCAAAATCTAACGACCCTTTCATAGCCACCATTACCTACAAAACATGGAGCTACCATACTACAAAAGGGTTATGGTAAACCATAGACCCTCGAGAAAAACTTCTTGGGTGCGACCATAGACCCTTCTCGAGGGTCTATAGTGCGCGCATTGTCGCAACGGCAGTGCGGAGGGTCTGTGCTAGACTTGGTTCAAGTCGGTGAATTAAAAAAAAATAAAATCATTTATAATAGTTTCTCTTGTGTCTCTCCTATTTCGTACAAACCTATCCGGAATTTGGCAGCTCACGCCAGGTTTTCCCAGCGATTGAATGCGTCACGTTTGAGTCTACGCAGTAGTGAGTTAGTGAAACTCAGCTGTATAGCGTTCACTCCACTCATGGCGTTCACCCTACTCATCGCGTCCACTCACGCGCGCGTTTCACATGAAAGCAGAATACAAATCATTGCGTTCACTCCACTCAAACATTCACAAATCACAGACTTGAACCAAGTCTAGGTCTGTGCCTATTAAGACAAGGATAGGTGTCAATCACGTCTATGGCACGCGACCGGGACTATCATTCATTCGTCAGGTCTTGTCATCTTCACAAACATTGCGGTCTTTTGTCCACCTTGATACGTAGTTTATCTAGTACTCATAGGATGAAAATTAAGACGGTAATCAGCACACTAGTACACGGTCTGTATCCAGACAAATGGCAGATCGTCTATGTAGCCGACACGAACACGAACAAACAGTCTGTGGTATTTGCCATCTCATGACCGCAGTGCAAGTTTTGCAGTCGTTCTTAACATGGAGCATGGATGATTTTTGTACATCCATGCCGGGATCCATGCATGGAGGTAGAAAGAAAGACAGTCGTGTTTTTATGATGAGAATAGCATTACTTGTTGCTCACATGGCTGAGAAACATAGACCCTAGTTTTCTCTAGTCTATGAATCAGACAACGGGGTTGACTCGGCGATGAGCACTATCTTGCAAAGTTTGATTCTTAAATAGGATCAGCAGCTGTCTACAGAGGGCGTGTGTCATTGAAAGTGAAAACAAACAAGCCGACAAACAAACATTTCTATCTCAGAATCATTTTCAAGGACGATTCATGAAATGGTTACATGTCAATTTTCGATTTCGATAATATTTGCTACTAATTAGGTCTAGAAAGCTACTAAAATTGGCGTAAATGCCAGGATTAGTATCATGGCAATCTCCCGGGGCAATCTCCAAACAGAGACTGTGGCTTGGAGTGGATAATTATAGCCCAGCTAGGGAGACTGACCAAGAGCCACACTGATTGACCCCCCGGGGGGTGCGTCAATTTACGAATCAGAGACTCTCCAGCTAGGTTAGAACACAGTCGTTTGGAGAGCTATTCAGCGCTGGGACTATTCGCCCCATAGACGAGTGTGCAGAAGCGAGAAATACCCCAAGTCTGGAAATGAAATGGCTATTTCGTATAGGGATTGTGCCACCATGTCATCTTCGACGTTCGATTTTACCGTGAAAAGTAGCAAGTTCATCTATCATGTAACCGTCGACCGTTCCCTAGCATTCTCAAAATTCATACCTGGTACTTGGTTTGCTTCACAAACGCTCGTTTCGTGTGATTTTCGGCCGAATTCGACGGACACGTCGCTAAAACATAAGCGTGAGCAACATTCCGGTCACCTCACAGTGGACGTTGGGCACCTCCACTTTACTGACGTTAGCGCCGCGTACCCATGAGGGGTGACTGGAAGGTTGTTCATGCCTTATGTTTTGGCGACGTGTCTTCTGAACTCGGCCGAAAATCACACGAAAATTCATACCTGATACTTCATCTGCTTACAAAATGCTCATTTCCTGTGATTTTCGGCTGAGTTCGAGATAAACCTGGCCAAAACATAAGCGTGAGCAACATTCCAGTCATCCCTCATGGGTAGGCGGCGCCAACGTCAGTAAAGTGGAGGGACCCAAGAGGTGACCGGAATGTTGCTCACCCCCAGGTTTTGGCGAGGTGTCCGTCGAATTCGGCCGAAAATTACACGAAACGAGCGTTTTTGAATCAGATAAAGTATCAGGTATGAAATTTTAGAATGATAGGGAGCGATCGACGATTGCATGATAGATGAACTTGTTAATTTTCACAGTGAAATCGGACACGGAATGTGACATGGCGTGGTTTTTATAGCCATTCTGTTTCCAGACTTGGGGTATTTCTCGCTTCTGCACACTCGTCTATGGGGCGAATAGTCCCAGCGCTGAATAGCTCTCCAAACGACTGTGGTTAGAATTATCCACGCCGCGCTACAACCATCTATAGAGTGACGATGGCCAAAATTGATGTCACCGTTGAATGGCATCATTTGTACAAGGATCGTTTTTATTTTACTCACGTCATCTCGAAGATTTATGTAATTAGCATATAACGAATGAACCGGTAAATAAACTACGTACAAGTGTGTTTTCCACACAGAAAAGGCAATATATTAGTATTTTCGTCGGCCCTGCGGATCATTGCTACTTGTAAATGATATCAACGGTTAGTATTCGCTGCAGAATTTGATTGTTATGATAGTCTGTTGATGATGCAACGGAGAAACTGCATCAATCATTAGCTGATACAGCAGCAATCTTTCGAAAAGAATATATATATACACAATATGAAAAGAAAAAAACAGCAGTCAAGTGACGGGCAAAAGTGTTGCAGTGCGTGACTTGGTTCTCTAAGTGAAATCAATACCTCATTCGCTCAACTGTTATTTTCATAATAATATTTATTGATGGGCATATTGATATTCCTGTATATTATACTTATGTAATTGATCTTACATTGAATGAAAATTAAATTTTTGAACTAAAATTACTATTTATTTCATCGTCACGGAATGTAGACATTGCACAAACCAAGCAACATCTATAAGCTACGGAAATCATGCATAAAAATCTGAGTTGATTTGCAACTAATTGATTCATGCCGAAAAAAACTGAAGCTTGGACAGAGCGTCCTACGTCAGCAGTGGCTCTGCATTTCACTACACTTACATCAACAAAAATAAACAAAATAAGATAAAATTATAACCACTAGGTGGAGAGAACTTTAAGTCGTTTGACAAAGCGATAGTAAACTTAAGATAACAGATTCTGCGTGCAGAAGAAGCCAATTAAATCAGCGATAATGTCAAAATAATTTGACCTTGATGCGGTGGACTGTACATCAAAACAAAGTCTGTTCGATTTCCTCAATGTCAGATAAACATTTGTTCCCATTAGACAATAAATAACAACTTGAACTGATCGTAAATCAGTGTAATCTTAAACCTCCAACGTCCAAATCGTACACAGAAACTAGTTATTGGACGAAATGAAGACTAAACGATGTAAATATACACTTAAACACTAAGCAGTTATCATTTTTTGATATCGTTTGATTTTGTTTTCATTTTTATTAAAACAAACGATATGAACACATTGCATTGATAAAAAAGACTTCAGATTTTTTTAAATGTTTCTTCTATTATCCCCAGAATAAATTTCCCTGACCTATGGTTCCATTATAAAAATACTGTAAATATGGATATAGAAATCTTTCTTGATTTTTATTGAAGTAAAAATCTTACATCTCTGATTACAATAAAAAATCTCAAATTCTATAATACACCTGCAAGTATAAAGTTAAACACTTTTATTGATTTTCAATACTGTTCCAAGAAATTGTAAATATATCTCGGCCAAGGAAATGTAACTAAATGTATGATATCTGTTTAACTTGGCTTGTTGATACTCTATACGACTTTGATTCTCATTAACTATTTTATACGTTTTGATTATGAGCGCCATGACTCGGCTGCCTTGATGGAACGTCTCAACTCATCTGACTTCGTATAGTACATCAAATTATGTATATATGTGTTGTATCTATCTTATGTATGTGTTGTATCTATCGGCTTCATCACCGCAAAATTGTGTTAAGCTTTGTCATGAAGACTGAGGAGTTGAGAAGTAACGAACAGTCTTTTCTGAAATCAATTTTCGAAGCCATGGCAAATAACAATAAATTCCAGGAAGGAAAATCCTGTTCACGATCAGATGTCTTGATGTTTAAGTCTTTTTTGTGCTAACAGTATCTGCAGAAATGACGGCATAGTGTTCACACCTCTTGAACGGGGAGTACAATCGACGTAGCTGTGACGTCATGTCTGGGATTAGTCCTATACAGGCTCCTCAATGTCATATACTGCGCCTTCGTTTACTATTATATCCCCAGCCGACGCATTTGCAAATGCAAGAAAGATCTGTAAAGTAAAGCAAGACAGTTTGTATTACCGTATTCGCCAAATGAAATAAACTTCTTTAACAGAATCTGTACCTTTCCCAGAAACCGCAATACACAACGCATTCCGCAATGAAGCATGCCTCTTACTAAGTTAGAGCGATAGAAGTGTCATCAATGGATTAATGAAATATAAGAAATGGCTACTCTGAGCACCAGTCCATCGAACAAGATGTACAAAAGACTGGCATAGTCTGGTTTTGTAACGGTTAAAAGGTTCGACAAAAATACTTTCAGTGATGTGAAATTTCAGGTGGTAACAGCTCATTTCATAATTCTCCGACACTCGCGACACATACTGATACACAAATAAAGCAAGTGCTAGAAACACGTATTGAAGGCGTGCACGGCGAAAAGGAGGATTTAGATCGTGGTTACTATCATCAACCTTGAATAAGACAATTCAAAATGGAAATAATCTGAATAGAATCTAAAGCTGTGGTCACTATTTACAATATTGTGGATGATCGATGGAAAGTCAAATTAATTGTTTTCAGCCAACATTGAACTTATGGCAATGTCAATGTCAATTATACGTCTGCCTGTGAAACATGGGCACGACAATATTTTGTATAAGGATAAAAGGATGCTCAAATAACAATTAAAAACACTGTTGCTCTTGCAGAAAATAGCTTGATTAAAGAAAGATCCGAAAAGAGAAATATATTTGTACCACAAATTTCAGAAAAGTTAAACAATTTCCTAGAAAACCTATGATTACAGACTATAAATTGAATTTTTAGAAATATTTCGTTTTTGTCCAAATTGCATGCACAGTCGTACATATAAACCAAGCCGATATGAGTCTAGACTACAGCGATAGGCGCTATTTTTGTCGTTAATCTGAACCATATCACAGAACCTGCGTTGAGGGGATGGGATCATGCCACTTGCCACACTCCGTGCTGTTTGGGCGCTATGAAAAGCTTGCAACTTTGCAAAATATAATTGTTAGAGGTTTGTATCCGATATAAAAGAACAATAAAAGACTGCTGTGTATCTTGATTTATCAAAATAATATGGAACCGCATAGGTTTTCATGGGAGCACATCTAAACGAAATACGGGGAACAGATTCAAGAGCTCTTGTAATTCTACGTCCCTTTTGTAAGTGGAACACCTTTTCAGCACGCCGTTACTGCTTGGAATGTGGCTGGTTGCTATGGGAAACGATGAAGCTCAAAGTGCATGCGTGGAGTAACATCAAATCAAACAAGAAAAAATCCCCGAACCATCATCAAACGCCCAGACGCAATCGTGAGAGGGAGCTATACATATCACGTGCTGAGGCTGTTAAAGTCTAAGCAGGAGTCCGAGCCAGAACTGATCGTGCACAATTCACGATTAAAAATCAGAAAGCAACGGTGAAAGACAAATCAACACATGTGCATGCGTTGCTGGTAATCAATTTTTGATTGGATACCAACGCACTAATATGGTCGCGTGGTCGTTGTTATCATGGGTCGTTTCAGACCACTTCGTTCTGGTTGACTTCTTCCTCGAAACCATCATTTTGTACAGCTCCAAACTCGACATGGTATTTAACCAATGAATAATAAACCTAAAAAGACGCATGGTTCAATACATCAGTTTGAAGAAGTTGAAGACCCCTTTACGTATTAGGTCAGACTTTTCCATGAGAGAAGATCAACATAATCTTGTGGAAAAGGATCAAAAGAACAGTAGAAAAAAATTTACATCTTAGATGCAATTAGAATACATATATGATTTTTGAAAAATGACTTGGAATGCAGGTCACATTTTGCTCGCCAATATATTACTTTCATTGAATAAACACCCCACTTTTCCTTTCAACATCAGATAGCGTTATTAAATATTTCTCATGTAGCGAAGAAAAATCCATAACGAAGTTGCGATGGTTATAACCCACAAGGTTCCGTTTCATTATTTACTGTATTGGTCTAAACCATTCAACGTAGTTCTCCCTTTATAAAATCCGATGCTATAACTGTGTTACGCTACACAAGACCCATGTTCCTGTGTTTCATATGAACAGCTGTGTAGCTGTGTTGTTCTCTAAAAAGATCAGGCTTAAGTTTTCTGGTCAACAACGTTAACCCTCCCTGATATTTTGAGCAAGGCCCATAATAGTATGTAAATATCCATTGATGGATTTATTTAAAAAGTCATCAATTTTAATTTTTCAAATTACTTCTTATGTCTCTTCTTCAAGCACGACATCGTATGTTTCCACTGCTCAAGTTTTATGAATTATGAACTTGTGGGAGAAGGGAAATATTACAAAATGACAAACTAATAGTCAAATGTGAGCTACTTCGATTACAATTAAAAGAAACAAACTCAAGTTTTCTGAAAGCTTTGCGATGAATTTTCCTTCTAGGGCAGATTGATCTTCCGCTTTGAAAGGCATGCTTACCTGATCGAGTGTCGTCTGACAGACTGAGTAGTCTTCCATTTTAAGGGTCTTCCTTTCAGCTTCCAGGAGTTTAAATATGGTGGAAAGAGTGCCATCTTTGTTTGGTATCTGATACTGAATAACACTGTGATGACGTTCCTGTGAGAATTATGGGATAGAAAAGTCAAGGTATGATCGCATTTCCGTACTATGACTGTCAGATGAGAAACTTTCAGCTGTTAACTTAAAGGTAGAATTGCGCCTTGAGGACAGATATTTGGACTCTCAGTTTTGAAACTTTATATTCCTTTGGCCTTCCACTTGTCGGAGCTGACTTTGAAGCTCATGGAGTAAACAAAGATTTCACTGGCTTAGTTTTATGAAAATCAGGATTTTTACCCAATAAGCTTAGAGATAACAAAGGGATGGCGGCCATTTTGAATTTCAATATTAGTAAATATTGGGTGACTTGTTTCTCTATTACAAAGATTTGTAGGATGGAAAAATGCAATCACTATTCATTTTATCTATATTTTTAGCATCTGTAAGCTTGCAAATGTATTAGTTCGAAGGGATTTTGAAAAGTGAAACAAGAAGGGAAACCCAAAAACAATACTACAGAGAACTTACATCAAAACAATGGCGAGAATATACTGACTGTAGATGATGCTGGTCAGTGCTTAAAGAAAATAGCCGACATTATATTGTCAGGTATTTGTTGTTTAGGTATTTTATGTTGACACATATCTTTCATACATTATTCCTACAAAGGTGCATTGATGGAGAAATGAAGGTAGGAAGCAAACAAAAACCGCGCGAGTTGTCCCTTACTTTCAAATTTGCCGACGGAAACTTCGATGAGATAAGATCTTGCACAGGTCTGAGATTTGGTGACTCCCCGTCGACTTTGATTATGACCGTGTAACCTTGACCGTATTTGTTTTTGACATGTTGAGGGCTGCCAAGGCACTTGAACCTGCCGCTCACCATGATGGCTAACCTTGTACAGAGTGCTTCGCATTCCTCCATACTGCAAACAAACATGAAAGATATCATTTCAAAATTAAACCTTGATTCTCTTTAATATGTTTCTTCATAAGGAGACTTGATATTTAACACAACGACTTTTAACAAGCAATTTGTTCAAAGATTCTCGCGTAGTTCTCATCACTTTGTAAAAGATATTTTCCTGTAGATCGTTTGGTTTCAGCTGATGAAACCTTTTGACATTATTTTCTGTGAGAATCGTTGAAAGTAAATAGTTTCCACACTATATTCCTTTTATTATTTAAGCTTTGGTAGTATCATTTGTCATCACAGTACGGTGTGAATATTCATCCATATGTTTCTCCAGATTTAAACCCACGTCGGCATCCTCGATGATATTTCAGAAATGTCCCTCGTACATTTAAGCAGTGCAAAGGGCGCCATATTTGATACAATTTGATAGAACAGGCAAGAAATTTAGACTGTGCTGTACCTGTGCGAGGTGAAAACGACCGACCTGCGGTCTGCAATGACACTAAGAATGTTATCCCATACAACACGCCTCGCTTTGGGGTCCATACCGGTTGTAGGCTCGTCCTAGGAATACGACATCAAAACAGGTAAAGCAATCAGTGTCATTCAAGGTGAATAATTTACTAGGCCGTGAAAGCAACAGGAAAAATGAAAACAATAGTGTTATCGTTAACCCTTGCTTATGGAAGCCAATGTCTACAATAGGTAACCATACACTGCTTGTCTGTCATAGAACACGTGCACAGACTTCAATTAACGAAACTAGGCAATACTGCTAGAAATGTTTTTTCTTAAGTGATCATTCTGTGGCAAGTTTTGATATTTATTGTAACTATTTAACAAGAATACTGTCTAGAACTGAAAGGCTTACACATGGCAAATGAAATGTACCGTGACTGCCATCTCAGAATCAAGAAATCATCTTCCAAGATTATTTACTTGTGACTACACCACTTTCAAACAGAGAGTTTAACAGCTTACCATCAGTATGACGTCAGGTTTGCCGATAAGGGCAATGGCAGTTGATAGTTTTCTTTTCATTCCTCCACTGTAATTGCGGACAAGTTTGTCGGCGGCTCCCGTCAGTTTCATTTTCTTGAGAGCCCATTTGGTAACAATTTTGACGTCTGCTCCTGGAATGCCTCGGATTCTTGCATAACAGTAAAGATGCTCTCGCCCAGTCATCAGATCGTCGAGGGCGTCCTCTTGCGGGCAGTATCCAACACTGAGAAATAAAATACAAAACATATGAGATGTTGTTTTTGGATAGAGAACTGTCGATTTGGATTTTCTGTTATTTCTTGGACTGCTAAAGACTGTGTGAAAATCATCTGTGACAATTCTCAAAATTCTTGGCAAAGCGGTAATATGCCACATACCTGTTACAGTTCAAAGTTGCTTTGCCACCTGATGGGTTCAGGTCTCCTGTTATCATCTTAAAAGTGGTTGTCTTTCCAGCTCCGTTGACTCCAAGTAAACCAAAACACTAAAAGACAACAGAAAGCTTGTCACATTACATCAAACAACGACATAATACAAAATCTACGGATCATTATTTGCGTTTGTTCGTGTTCTTGATCGGCGATCTAATGATGCTTCAAAACTATGAATATTGACATGGGCGAACACTCGTACCTACATGTTATCCTATACAAATAAACATCTTTACTAAATAGTTTCTCATCAATAATGCAGCCTTTTCATAACCATGCAACATACTTTAGTGAGACCTTACACTTGTTATCTTTCATTTAAGACACATTTCTCAAGAAAACAAAGAGCGATGGAATCGTTCATCCATATTACAAGACAAAGAGCGGTGGAATCGTTCATCCATATTACAAGACAAAATACACAATTCTTACCTCTCCGTGTGGAATGCCCAGTGAAAGGTGGTTTACAGCTGTGTGTTTCTGGAAGCCGGTTCGGTAGATCTGAAGAACAAACACAGAAGTTTCTGTCACGCTCACAATTTCACAATTATTTCCATAGTAAAGGTCTCGTGATATACAACTATGCTGCAATGGAACATCATTTGCCGGGGCAGCTCAACGCATCGAAATTATTTTTTCTTAGTTCAGATTCTTGCGTGAAGCGTTCATTTTGTATTAAATGTAATGTGTTCACGTGTCTGGTAATATTTAGGGAATACTTTGGGTGAAAATGTTGTAATTATAAATATACGTATCACAGTTATACTTGTGACTGTAGTGAAACATCCTACTGACAATCAAGCACATAATTGTTGTACGATTGAGGAACACTAAGATGCATAACGAACATATAAAAGACGGTCTTTGAAGTCATCTATATAGATTGCAGACCGGCAGATTTGATTGAATTGAATCTCGCTGTGTTCATGGTGTTGGATGCTCAATAAAACAACAGAGTCATTTCACCGTGCGTAGGTTACGACAAACCAAGCTATTGGAGAGAAACAGGATCTAAATGGCGTTCACACATCACTCACCTTAGTCAGGTTTTTCAAGACAACAAATTCTTTCTTCGCATTGCCGGTAAGAACGCGTTGCTCTTCATTCTTGACATCATCGTCTTCGTCTTGTGAACTGTCATACTTCCTCACTCTAAAGCTGCAAAACGTAAATCAGCCGTATTGGATTTTAAAGCAAAATCATAATCATCTGTCAAAACTTTGGAATGGACAGACCGTATGATGCACAGTGTACAATCAACTATCGTCAATGTGTATGCAGGTAGAGCGTGATAGAGGTGTCTTATACAACAAAATGTAGTCAGCCATTGATCATTCCAGGTTATTTATTCAATTATACATGTATTCATGTAATCTCGAAAACTCCATCAAGACAAACACTGTCGGTAGATTTTGCGGTTTATATTGGAAGTTTATAAGAACATCACTGTGCCTGGTATTTTTTGTGTAGAAATCGTGTTAATGGGCAAAACAGATGGTTAAATAAGATCATAATTAAGGTGTTGGAAGGCGTTTACTTATCAACCATTCACTATGTGATTTCTTTGTATCAATCTGGGTACAATCTATAGGCCACTTATGCCTTGATGGGCCTATGCAATTATTTTTATATTTCCGAATTGATGTCATTGTGCTTGTACAATGATTTCACATAAAATATTTTAATAAAATGGATCTCACGTTCGTCAACTTTACAAACAATGCTTTCTCTTACTTTTACAACATGGTATGGTTTTCAATTTGAGTTATTAAATATCTGTGTACATACACGCGGCACTAGAAAATTTCGTCATTACCTCACCTTGTATTCTTTGTTGATCTCTCGAACGATAATGACGAACAGACATGCCATTCATTTATAACTTACCTGTCTGGTACGTTGTAACTGATGTATTCAATTATTAGAAGGAGCAGGAAGATACCAACGCCCTCAGTGGCCATGGCGATCAAATGCCAGCGTAGCATCTCATAGCTTAACGGATCCTTGAACATGTCCACGCCGAATCTTGCATAGATGTCAGCAGTGACCTGGTTCTCCGATAGTCGCATTAGACCATTCGTCAGACAGAATTGTGGGAAGACAAGGAAGATCTGTTCGCAGAGTTCCTTGATTTCCAGAGATTTCTGTAGGCAAAGGGAAAAACACAAATAACAAAAATACACTGACGTAAAATAAATTAATATCAACCATTTGTAGCAAAACGAATGAGAAATCTCCAAACACTACGTGGTTTTACTTAATCGTTGTCACGAAAGTACTGATATCTTCCTATGCAAGGTCTCCGAGCGGTTTACCAACCTACATTGGGAAATTCGGATAGTTAATTCGGTGAGCGATACGGTGTAAATGCTGTTGATCTCAAATTAAAAAAAATAAATGAGAATGCAAATCAAGAGACTCAGATAATGAGCGCTTTAGTCACGTGTTTCCATTTAGCACACCTACCTCACTTGTCAAGGGTAAGATGGAGAATATATTGGTCAGGATGGCAATGAGTGCATTAGCACAGCCACAGACGATAAACGCAGTGCTTGAATCCTTGAAACAGCGATTGAATATATACATCAATGGAATTGTGGACCATCTGGAATAAAGTTGGCATGGTTAGCGGAAGTCTGATCGCATCGGGTATTTTGTAGTCATTTTGTCAAATTTACTGTGTAAAGTCAACATACTGTCAGCATTTATTCGAAATTTATCTGATACAAGTTCAATATTGTTTTATTCACTTTTTAAACGATGCTAGTTCGATACGCTATCAATATACATTTCCTTTCTGGCACAAGTAAGCCACGTCAAAGAGGCTGCCATGGCCGTTCCGTCATTAAACTCCAACTCACCGAGAGAAACGCGTACTTACCCAAAGAGCAACAGCAAGGAGACAAACGATGGCAGGTTCTGCGATGACGCATACGCCTTGGCGTCGAAGAGATACACCAACAAGATACACAGAGCGGTCGGTAACAAATAATTGATCTGTGAAAAAAGCGAAAGTAAGTTACTGACACTGTACCACCGTTGTATACAAATTGTATTTCTATAGTACTGTGTAATTTCATCTAATTACCCTTGGTCTTTGTACTATCAATAATGTATATCTCTACAAGTAACTAAGTACATGCTGATATTACGAGGGTCATATTTGGTGTTAATGTAGCTTTCAGAGCTCATTTTGTCTGTCCAAATGAACTTAAGAGATATTCTGTAATATATATGGACGTGTATCAAGGTCCGAAATAAAGAAATAATAAAAATAAAATAAATTACTCTTTTCAAGAAACGGAAAATTTCCTTAAATACACTGTCAGTATCCTTGCTTCTTTTACAAGGATTCGAATTGACCATTTTTCTTGACATCACTTCTTTGATTACCTCTACGACTGATAATTTTATCAATCAAGTTGTTTTGAATCCGCCCTTCTAAGATGGCTCACGTGACTTTGTTATGCATTTTTTTCGTGTATAACTATGTAACTTTTAAAATCTAGGTCCTAAAATATCAACAATATCTCGCCATTAAAAGAACCATTCACACCATCACGAAAGATGGTTACTTACGATGTCCCACAGGAAACTAGCAATCCAGTATATCCAAAGTTTCATTCCACTGACAAGATGCAACCGTTTTATTCCGTTTAGATTTTCCATGACAACAAACATGAGGAAACATGGAGGTACGATGCAGAAAGCGATGACGATTGTCACTGCTACACCAAAGTCTTGGATTTGTTCCATCCTGTTCCAAAAAGAGGGTCATATTTCGTGTTAAGATAGCTTTTAGAGCTCATTTTGTCTGTCCAAATGAACTTTAGTGATATTCAAACGCGATTAGACTTATTCTATACCATACTGTACGAATTGACAACAAGCAACGCAGACCACCATACAATCGTGGTAATACTGAGACGAAGAAAACAAAACTGCACCGTTATTTCTCTAAGTTTTGACTTTAGACGAAATTCCACATCACTTTCCACTTATCAATATGATCTCTTTATTCGGACTTGACATGGTGAAGGTATTAAATCTATATTTAAGAGGTTATGTGGGTTCATTGACAAGTTAAAGCGGACTTTGTTGTACTTACATAGTGTCTTCTGCAAGCTGGTCCTTACTCAGATGAATTGGATGATTGTATGCTGTAATACCTGTCAACAGATGAATGAAATATAGTGTAAGAAACAATAAATTAAGCTATGTCAGAGAGTGAAAGGATAAGTAAAATCGTTAGTGATATGAATTCATTACACGAGGCAAGTATATGAACCTGGTAGAAAGAATAGACCGAGAGAGGTCGACAGACAACCGTGATAGCTAGCTGATATTTGTTTGTTATTTCTCAGCTTATTCTTTTCTCATCTCAACTTCGGAGAGTTCACACCATGAGTCGGTTATTCACGATGTCAAGTTCATATGCGGCACTGTCATTTTTTGCGATCACGGTGAAGTGATCGCAAAAAATGGCCAGTGGCTAGAGCAGTGGACTCACGATCAAAGGATGGTGAGTTCGAGCCCCGGCATGGCTGTGGTGTTGTGTCCTTGAGCAAGGCACTTTATTCCTCATTGTTTCTCCCCACCCAGGAGTGATGGGTACCTGGTAGGACAGAGGTTGTTATGTGTGCGTTTAGCTCTGCTGCGCTTATTGGCTGCACATGTGAGCTGTTGTCTGCTCCCCAGGGAGTTGAGTGGTATCATATTAGGTCCAGTGACCAGGGGTAATAATAATTGTAAAGCGCCTTGATCACATCTACTTGTGGATATGTGCGCTATATAAGAACCAAATATTATTATTATTATTATTATTATTATTATTAATTAATGGTTGATTACAGTCGCTGTGTAACTGAAAGAACTTCTAATGCACAGGTCAAGGATGTTCTTGAAATACCCACCGTAGAGGGCTGGATCATCACCGTTCTCCGTCACTTTACTTCTCAGGATCACGTTGTTCATCACATTAATAAACGTTGGCATTGAGTGAAAGCCCTCACTATCGTACCAAACCTTCATTGTTAAATAAAAAAAAAAGAACACCACACACTAATTATCAATATCTCATATCAACATAGTGAATCTATTGATATTTCATTTTTCAGGTATAAGCTCGCTCTTTCTAGTAGACATCTGTCATGAATGTCATGATCTTGTTTGACCCCCTTGAAGATTACATATCCCTTGTAAGATTTTACCATGTAGGTGTCTGTAAATAGGTTATCCTTTCACATAAAAAATATATTTTTGCCTAGAGATACATTAAAGTACGATATTGAGTATTAATGGCATAAAACGGTAGTGTACACGACTCGAGATTTTTCAGAGTATTGGAAGAGATTACAACTGCAACATATTGCTCAAATAACCAGGCTATGTGCTAGCTCCTGTACTGAACACTGAGGTCAAGATTACGGCAGCAAAACAAGCGAATTTGATGTACATTTGACATATTTCCGACATATGATGGAGTCAGTAAAATAATGGCAGTTTCTAGACATGTTTGAAATTTTCTACTCAGCATATAACTTTATTGCTCTCACTAGTTCCTATTCTCACCTTGACGTAATCACCGTTACTGCTACCACCATCTCCATTGCCGAAAGTAAGCCCGCCAAATCGAACTCTGGCATAGTCTGTTGTCGTTCTTAATAAATAATCTGATAGGTCTGGCTTGAAGCTGACGTCTTGAAGGATGTCTGTGGTGTTTGTGAGCCACTCTGGTACACGGGAGCCCGCTGCTCCTTCCGGGCAACTGTGTCGTCCAACTGCTGAGCATGTACAATTAGGAGCCTTTCTGTCCTGTTCTTGCATTGATTGTATTTGGCTTACTGTAATACCAGCAGGGTTGATGTCAAACCATTTTTCACTGAACTCACACGGATAAAGATTCCTGCGGTTAAAACAGAATATGCTTATGAATAAAGTATTTCAGGCGCTAATCATTATTAAATGACGCCCAAAAAAGTTTTCTTCGTCGAAGAAATGATTGTTAGAAAAATTCTCAGTGGGAAAAATAAATGGCGATAATTTCTCAAAGGTTGAAATCAATATCCTTAAAATATTTGAATTGCATGTAGATTTCTTCGACTCCATGACAAAGACTAGACACTACGAATTTTAAGGAGAAAATTGCAAAACCAAACCGAGTTCTGTTTCTATGCTAATTTTTGTCATGTAGTTCTATGATGTCGAATTATTATAGAATTTCTTTTCCCTCGTTGTATAGAGACACCATAAGGACACTATAGTTTTCTTATGGACCCTGACGTAGTTTGTTTAAGCAACTGTATTTCACAGGTTTACGGTGATTTTTAAAATTGTTCAATGTCGGCATAGTCTTGCCCTTCTATCTCAAAATTTCGACGACGACGACGAGATGAATCACTTTTATTTGCCCCATTTTCATTCACAAACAGCGGAAATGTATCCATGACTGATAATAGAATGCAATGCGTTACTGTACATATGATCCACTCACTTCTGATCTGCGTCTGCCATGCAGGTGGTTCCGATACCCGGTGATCCGAGGAGGGCCGAGACAAGTCGATCGGTCTGTGGGTTTCCAGGTTGATTGTTGCTGTATAGAACAAAAGAAATAAGAATAAAACATACTTTATTTGTGTAGACAGCTGGAGCCATTTCACCGAGACAACTCACATCTTCCACAACTTTGAAACAGGAAATAGTAGAGGTCATTTTTTTCTCTCCAAAACCGTATAAACGTAAACATGTCAGATATTAAATTACTGTAACATAATGTCCTACGCAATGAAGGTCGTTATAATGCTTTAAGTATCTCGTAACTTTGTAGATCATTTAAATTTATGAATTTCTATTTAACAATACTTCAATGCAGAAAGTGCACTGTGTATGTGCTATTTTCTTACCCGTAGAACACGTAATTCGGGTTTCCAAACATACGGGGCGTCAGTTGCAAGGCGGGATAATCGTTATTTCTGCTGAGACCAGAAAAGAACAAGGAAATAGCGATCAAGATGGCGGGCATGATGAGCGTCCAGAAGTAACCTTTGATGTCACGTTTCACGTGGTTGAATCTCTTGATCAACATGGCGCCAAGCTGTACAAATCCACGCCCTACACCAACATACATTCTATCACTATCTCCTCTGAGTCGACCTTCCTTTCGACGTTTACTTTTCTTATCTGCAAAGCATGAAATGAAAATACGTATATAATAAAATATCGAATGCTAGGTTACAAACTTATGATCGAAAGAGACGATCTGAACCATACACTTGTTTGGAATAATTCTATTTTTTCTGCAGAAATTTACACGCTGCTGCCAGTTACACGCAAAGTGAAAAAAACCGGGACGATCGTAGAAGGCAAAGCAACTCAGAAGTCACTGGATCGTAGGGGTTTCAAACTTTGTTATTCCAAATCATTGATTGTTCCAATTATTCCCAGCCTTCACGGATTATTGCAAGTTTGAGACGATGTAGCAGTAATTGCCGCTCCAGCTTTTCCAGTTTAAAATTTAAATTATGGATTAATAGGAGGCGTCAGGATCATTTTTGACAGCATTCCGATGACAGGTCATGTCAAAATAAATCCAGAATACATGATCGATTTTCAATACCAACCTTTCGGCTCCTTGTCACCTTCTGTATCAGTGGAAGTGTACGAAACATCTGAATTCTCTTCATTTGTTCGTCGGAGATTCCAGTTTTCCTTTTGCATGTTTTCAATTTGCTCTGCAGTCAGTTTACCTTCCCCGTACTCTGGATTCTGGTTTCCTGACAGTTTTAGGAAAACCTTCAACGGAAGAGTAGAAACAACGTTGATGTTGTTCAATGTACGTTCGGTAGTTAAAATGTAATGTATGCAACATAAAGGACAACATGAGTTTGAAAGTCTATATATTAAAATTGCGGCTTCACTTCCGTACATCTTATGAGAATCATAGTGTAGAAAAATATGCAATATCTGTGAGAAACTCAACTTATCACAAATGCGACACTACATCTTGAAATAGTCTATCGCGTTAGCGGCTGTAACGTTTGTTTTCACTTTTTGTTCAGAATGCCAACTACAGTTGTTTGTTCTACTCCCCAAAGAATGTTGATATTTGCAGTATCAATATGCTAAGGCTGCGCATGTGAGACTGCATTGTTATTATTGACAAGTCGATTTTAATCCGGAATAATCATTCGAAATGTAAAAAAAAGGTTGTGCATTTTTATATGTATAGACACAGTATCGACATGCCTTTGGAGTACAGGAACTTGCAGTTGATAAACAAAACAAAAATAGCGAAAAGTCATTAAAAGTTGTAGCTACAGTCTTTTTAATCAACAATGCTTTTGGAAATGCAGTTAAAGGGATACAGTCATCGGAACTGCGCTCAAAGGTCGTATGGGACCACGACCACTGTAAACACTGTATCCATGGTACAATGGTGATTGATGAAAGTTAAAACATGTCTGTCATAATCTGCATCGTATAATTTAAATGTTGCAGCTTTGATGATAAGGTGCATCTAGATTGCACGAAATACATTGTTTGTAAACAAGAAACTCGCACAGGCGCATTTCCAACGACTATTTCCCTTTAAGCACAAGAAGGGACTATTTTCGAATGAGAGTTGGCAAATCGGTACTATGCCACTGAACTTGGCTTTAAAATACGGACACAGCTCATCGGTGGATACTTGACTAGTGCTATCCATACCTGTTCCAGGGTAGTGTTTGAGATTCCATACGCAGCCACATGAAGGCTCGACATGTTAGCATCCAGATCAGCGAATAGTTCAGAAAAGTTGGATAACTGTCCTCGGGTAATTGGAAGAGTATACGACAGTTCACTGCCAACGTCTTCGATCAACTGAGCGCCCTCTATACGCGACTGGATAAAGTCGGTGACGATGTTTGTATCAAAGTGACCTGGAAATTCATAAAAATAACGATATTTGTAAGTCAGGCAGATTTATACTCGGGACAAGAGAAAGTCGAAAAAGCAGAATATTATTTTTTGTTTATTTACACTTTTATTGAGCCGCCGCGTTACTAACATCGGTGCCCATATAGGATAAAACTACAAATCACAAATTAGGTACAAGAAGAGAGAAACGACGGGGATCATTCCTCCCACTAATATAGTCTTTCAAGTTACAAGACAGATTAGTCCATGTTTTGACAGTGAAACCTACGTTGACGATCTTTTGAAATATTTCAGTGGTACATCACTGTTCTGGCAATACTGAGGCAGACCATTTTTGTGATCATGAACATAGCGATTGAGAGTAAATAAACAGGGTAAATGTGTAGACAAATAGATGTAAACATTACAATTGCCGCAGAAAACCACACGTAGCATAATCGACATGACATTAAAGCGATGGAAATAAAGTTTCTGAAGGAAAATCAAAGGAAACTTCAAAAAGTGTACGCAACGATCGTTTCTAAAATGAAAACTTTATCAATATTTTATCTATTGCACTACCTCATATGATACAGCAATAGTCAAGAGCGTAGTGGAACTGTCCAAAATATTATACGATACTCAGAGGGATACGCAATCTATGTAAAACACCTATACACATATTAATATCTTAAAACGTCCAAAGACCAAGTGTCATGAAGAGTCATTCCTAACTGTGTATGGCTTTAATCACATAAATCATCCAAACACCGAAAAGGGCATTCATCACACCCCTTGTCATCTATATCGTCTCGTGCGCTCAGTTGCAATTCCACTAAAACTTTCAGTAACATCGTTGTCTATCATTATAGAACCAGAAGTAACGTTAATAAAGCATAAAACTCACTTGCAGCCGAAGAAGATGCGCCACCCATTGACTCCGATGTGCTGATAGTGTCCTTGTTTTCCTTGAATTCTTCATAGATGTTTTCAGCTCGTTTTGGTTCCGTTTCCTTTCTGTGTTTCTCTGGCGTCGATTTTCGACTTTCTACTTTGGAGAGTGTCAACTTGTAACCGTCCCCGAAACGTCTCTTTAGGAAGAGTGGTGATCCACACGCTCGAAGAGTGCCGCGATCGAGGATGGCTATCCTGTCTCCAAGGAAATCAGCCTCGTCCATGTGATGCGTGCACAGAATGATGGTTCGATCTGCAAAGTCAAATTTACCACAAATTAGATCACTTTTACTAAGAATGGCTGTCATGCAAAGGCGTAAAATAAAAGGTAGAACGCGCTTCGGTGATAGATATTCGGACTCGCAGACTTTAACAATTATTTTCTGATCCACCACCTGTGGGGTTCATTTTAAAACTCTTGGTGTAAGAAAACTTTTCACCGTCTTAACTTTTCGAAAATCGAAAATTTTATTTTTCCTCATAGAGTTAACACAGTGGCGGCCATTTTGAATTTTAAACATCGGTAAATCATGGTTCAATTGTTTCTCTAGTACTAAAATTTGCACGGTAACGCATAATTTTTAATCTTGACTTTATTTGAAAGAGAATGGTGAAAATTTCTTGAGGATTTTGAGCAAACGTTAAAGTCTTTCACTTTCGAGGCACATAGTACTTTGAATCATGTACATGCATTTTTCCAGATTTGTATCACAATATATCAGCCTGATACTTAGATCAAACAAGTCCAATCACGTTTTGTTCAGAGGTAGATCGTACGTATAACAAACATTTCTTATAAAACATCTTACCTTGTCTATTCCTCAAGATAAGGTCCCAGATTCCTCGCCTTGCCATCGGATCAATGCCACTGGTTGGTTCATCCAGAATGACAACACGTGACCCAGCAAAGAATGCTATGGCAACTGACAGTTTGCGCTTCATTCCGCCTGACAAATTCTTAACTTTCTGTTTACGATGATCCATAAGACCAACATCTTCAAGAATCCTGTAGATATATGATTTAAATTTATTTATTTATTTATTTATCATTTTATTTATTTATTTATTCCTCATGACTACATACTAAACACGACAGCAACTCTTCAATAATATGTTTGTCTCTCTGTCTTTCCAAAATTCCGTTTTGATCTCCCTTTCCGCCGAATATTCGTTTTCGATTGTTGTTCTCCTCATGAACTGACTGTAACTCTTGCAGACAAAACACAACCATCTTCATGTCAAATAAATTTACAAACACCCGCCATCTTGAGCTCTCTGTCTATATACGTGTATATGTCTGTTTGTCTGTCTATCGTATACATACAATTATATGGAAACCTCCGCATATTAAATTATACCCATACGAAAGCAAAAATCAGCTTTTCGAAGTGACTGCTTGATTCTCGCGACATAAGAGTGGTACTTACGAGTGTGCTCTCCTTTTGATGACTGATTTTGGAAATCCTTTAATTTGACCGTACAGCTGTAAGTGTTCCTCCACAGTCAAGCTGGTGAGACAGGTACAATGTTAAAGTTACAAATGTAATATATGTTCATATTAACATTGAATGCTGTAAAACCCGAAGCCATTTCAGTACGTGTTTTTTTCTGTCGGGATGTACCTGAAAGTAACTAGTGTTTAACGCCTTTTTGTTGATGAATGCTGTAAAACCCGAAGCCATTTCAGTACGTGTTTTTTTTCTGTCGGGATGTACCTGAAAGTAACTAGTGTTTAACGCCTTTTTGTTGATGTAGTGTCCACAACAAGTCTGGACAATCTTTGCATAAATCTGTTTCAATGTATACTTCACAAATGTTCTTTTATGTGGATCATCAATTTACACCTCAACTGACTGATTCCTCTAATAAATACTCTTTAAATATCTACTTCTGTCTGCCCATTGAGCAAGCAACGATACATACAATCTTAAATGCTGTGAAACGTGCTGGGGAAATGAATGGACGGACTATAAAGAAACTTACTCCTCGTAGAGGGCGTTGTGCTGTGGACACAGTCCAAGATCTTTTCTGATAATGCTAGTGTGTTTGACAATGTTCTTTCCATGGTGATAGACCGTTCCAGTGGTTGGTGGTATGGTTCCGGTCATGATGGAGCTGTAGAAATAGTGTTTTGGAGAAACGATAAAATGTCAAATTTTGTAGTCGCACATTACAGAACGACCGTGGAGAGAGAACGTGGCGTGTTCTTGCTTGTGTTGTTAGTTTAACGGATACAGTCACTGCGACCATCGAATTTTACCGTAAAGCGACAGTACTGCTTTCATTGAGCTTTATAGACTCGAAAGGTGTTAATTATGTGGCGAGTCATCAGAGTATGTGGGAAAAATCAACATTATTCCATGTTTCATGCTTGGAAAAGTTTTTCATACTTTGTAAACGAACTATGAAAAAAACAAATTTTCTGAAGTCTTCGCTTAATGTCGAATCTAACCGGATTATCTTTCATAAAATCTCTATTCTTAGTGAGATCTCGCTTCAATACCAGTGATGACGGTGTTAAGGACTGATGCATGGCACTCTTGGTCTAAGATGTCGGTCAGTTCATGGAAAGGAGATGTCTTTCGTCAGTGATGAATTCACAACTTGTTCTCAGACTTTCTCGTCAGAGATATGAACGACAAATAACGATGAACATGATTTATGGAGGAAATATATCGCTAATTAGGTAGGTCTAGATTTCATCCAATCATTTTGTAGAAGAAAGAAAAATCACGTACATAGTCGTTGTCTTTCCAGCGCCATTGTGGCCGAGGAATGACGTAATTTGTCCTTCGTAGAAATTCAAGGTCAGATCATCGACAACAGCACGTCTTCTCTTCCCGTTGCCGTACTTCTTGGTAAGTCCATCGATGGCAACACCAAGATCAAGTCCTATCGGAGGTCGTTCAACACCAGGGCGCCCTCCTTCTTCTGTTTCAGAAAATATTTCAGAAAAGAATTAGTTACATCGATGTGTATGGGCAGAAGACATTGATAAAGTTTACATACAGTGGTACGTATTTTGTCACTGACATCAATTACGACAGCTCAAACCATTGTTTTTAATGACATCACTGGTTACGTCATCATGTGAGATTACTGAATCATAGAGACGACACTTGACGATCAGGCAAGGTGGGTCTCTTTATGCCACCACAATCTGCCAAATCAGGGTCTCTCTCTCTCTCTCTCTCTCTCTCTCTCTCTCTCTCTCTCTCTCTCGTTGTTCCAAGTACTAGTTGCCAATAGATTCGCTTACCGTCCAGGTAACCGACTTCATATGTAGGGTTTGTATGTGCCTGCATGTCTGGGTTCTGTATGTACTTCTCTCTCGGTGATGGTCGGGAAGTACGGGCACAACAATTCCAGTACGATGCCGTCAGTGGAAAGTAGAACGGACGCGGTATCCCGTATTGTCCTGAATAAGAGCATATTGATATTTCACATTCACATCTCATCGATCTTTTTAAGAAATTCCAAAGCAATAAACTATCACAAACGAGATTACACTATATTTCATTTCAATAGCATGTAGAGTATGCTCCCGTAAATGTGAACAAGCAACGCTGAATCCAATGCAAACAGGTAATAATGTTTAAACATTGTCAAAATAATTCACAAAATAATCCAGCCAAAATAATTCACAAAATAATCCAGCAAAAATCTTTAGAAGATTTTAGTGTCAGATAACAAATCGTGAGGGCGCAATGTACTTCAAGTCGTACTATATGTTGACAATTGAATAGTTCAACTGACCTGGGTAGACGTTGTTGATGTACCAACCGATGATAAAGTAAATGACGCCATCAATCATCATCATTGCGCAAACCCAATCAAAGGTCAGCACGTCCCCTTCGATAGGATTTGTCTTGATGTTATCCCAATGTATTCCAATACCTTGTTCCTCGTAGACTGCAAGCAGGGTACACCCATAAGACAATGCGGTAGTACTTGACAGACACTGTAACAGCAACACAAGGTAAGACATGGCGTAACCATAGTATGACAAAATGTTCCTAGAACCATTGGGTATTCAGAAGAAATGTTTCTAATGTGGTAAATTAGGGAGGGGAAGAATTGCACGACTGCGACTTTTACATGACCGTGCTTTTATAAAACGCTTGAATGAACTGGAGTGAGATGAAGTTTGGAAAACCGATACTTAAAATTTTGTAGGCTAATAAGATTATATTTGCAGATAGGCTTGCAGGTAGGTAGCTTTTACCTGATGGTAGCTGCAAATAAATTGTAAACGATATATGCGGGTAAGTTTTTCGTCGGTCATGAATAGTTGAGTCATTTAGCTTACAGTCAAACACACGACAACATGACAATTTGCCTACTTCAAATGTCGTGCTCTGACGTGGATCTAGTCTCCATACAACACCTTCAGTTCACAACTTACGGTTAATGTGGCCTGCCAGAAGTTGAGTTTATCTTCCAACGCAAAGACAATTACGTAGGGTAGGTAGGACAAGAGGTAGACTAGTATCGCTGCCACGCTGCTCATGTTAGCTCTCTGGAAGAATGACCCCACCATATAGCTGTAAATTGAAATGATAAATCATTTAGAGGGCTGCGACTCAAATGAACTGTGATCATCACATACTGTAGTAAAGACACTGAATAAATGTAACTTTCTTCATTTTCTAATTTAGTCATGCTCTTTTGATGACGATGACATCAAGTGAACAGTCATGGATATTACACCACAAGATTCTTTACGTCACTGACTGATACCGTATATTAATAATTGTACGACACTCTGAATAAGGTACACAAGCACACGGTAGATTTTAGACGTAATATATGTACATAGCTGGCACTTGTCACGTGACTTACCACATCATGACCAGCGAGAAACAGAAACACAGCACGAAGAGGATGAGAATTAACCAATCAGAGAAGGCAAAGATGTCTCCAATTTTCAATGTTACGACAAGGAGAATCGCCGAGAATGACAACAGAATAAAGTTGTTCAGGAACCAAGCACACCAATTCACGCCGCCTGGAAGACCCATGATTTTCATTATCTGTCAATAATAGAAAAAAGTTTGGATGCGTTATATAAATGCAAAACTCCAATCTTCGAACCAGTTCAATTGTTCCCTTTGTATGACCTTCTTTATAGATTGCCTCCTAAATACAGTGCAAGGTACTGCTTTTTTCGACAGAAGTGCAGCTTTCGCAAAAGCCATTGTAAAATGAATGTAATCCAAGTTCAAAAGGCAGAAAATATAAAAAAGTTATTTGCTCGATGGAAATTTTACAAAATAGCTTTGCCTTTCTGAAACTTTTCAAACGTTGTTAAAGATTTTGAGTGACACGATCATATTAATTTAAGCTTAGGAATTCTCCTACTGAGTAAATTTCTCCCCTCTGCCTCCCCTCTGCCTCCCCAAAAATGACTCTTAATGATTCGTAAAAAGGAGTGCAGACCTCTTCAAGTCCGTGTTCTTTATCATAGACGTTTCGGTAGGTCATGATGGCTATGTTAGCGACGAAACTCAGTGTCAGCAGTACTGGTAACAGATAGGCAGCGTGACGCGCAAACCTAGAATAGAGAGAAGACACTGATTATAAATTCTAATCGATAATTATTGAAATAAAATAATGTAATAAGGCAGGCGGATTATTAAATGAAAGTTTCAAACCATTGGATTTTCGAACTTTTGCAATACTTTCCTGGTCAACAGCTTGTGGGGCTCACTTTGAAGTTAATGGGGTAAATAAAGTTTTCGTCGACTTATTTGTCGACGTTGTTATTGTTCATCTTTGAGTTAACACAAAGGTTTTGGCCATTTGAATTTAAATTGTCGGTAAAGATTCGGTTATTTGTTTCTCCAGTAACAAATTTTGCACGGTGACCACTCAGGGTTTTCATGATTACAAATATAAATGGCAGCAGTTCAAAGTTCGTGTCACGGAAATGAAAGCAAAAGTTAAACTTTTAATTATCAGGTGTGTACTGTTTCAAAGAAGAGTTTTGGAGGATTTATCATTGATGGGCAATGCTTACATATCTGAAGCATGGCACGGATATGGGATCAGCTGCGTGTAAACACCTAAACCACCGAAACCACTTCCGGATTGCAGCTTTATTATTGCCCTGTCAACCATGTCTTGAAGGTAGACGAAACCACGGAAGTATCTTTGATCTGAGATGAAATTATTCTTGGGAGTCGGACTCCACACTCTGTGAAACGCTCTGTCCGTCTTCGGAGTGTTGTCGATATCCATGCGTATTTTGTATTTCACGTGTTTCGGTACCGCTTCTTTGTCTTCAAAGTCCTTGAAGAAGATACCTATGACGCAATAGATTAGAAAGTAAGCCCAAGAAACCCCGTATCAAGTATGACTGCCTCTATAATCATCCATTCATTCTAGTTACAGTTCCAACGGCGATAAATGTTCTTGAAGTTAGGCAACGAAATTGTTGACATTTAAAAACCACACATTGACTTGGAAAACTTACGCCATCACGTTCACGTTCTGCATTTTAACATAACCGGCAAATAAACTTATATCCGATATATATATTATATATATATATATATATATATATATATATATATATATATATATATATATATATATATATATATATATATATGTGTGTGTGTGTGTCATTGGATATTCTCTTCTAGTATTGTAATTTCCCTGCCGTGCGTAAGGTAGCATAGGTATCAGAGACAGACATTCGGACTCTCAAGTTCTTACTAACATTTTCTGGTTACCGTTTTGTTGGCTCATTTTGAAGTACTGGGATTAAATACAAATTTTCATTATCGTATCTTGTTCGAAAAATAAATATTTGGTTTTTGATTTCACTGTAGAATTAACATAGGGATTGCGGCCTTTTTGAATTTCAAGTGCTGGTAAATGTTTGGAAATCTGTATCGAGGGCCAAAATTTTAACTGTGACCCCAATTTTTGTTTTTGATTTTAAAAAGGGAATGGCTGAAAGTGTCCCTTGTTCGCTGACGATTTGAGCGAAATTTTAAGTATTTCTCTTTGGAGGCGCATACTACCTCAACAAGCATTGCATAATTACGCTGGAATTATTCGTAACTGAACATTTATTCGTATTTCGGTCACGTTCTCAACATAATATTGCATATTTTCTCCATGCTCAATGATATATTTTAATAGGGATCTAAAAATGTTCATAATTTTCCTCACACTTACTTGCAAGCATCTTGTTATCGACGTCAAGTTCTTTCGCCCTTTCGACCATTTCCTCTTCGGTGGCATAACCTTCAAATCTGTCCAACTCGATACACTGTGTGATCTCCCAGAGCAGCTTCAGTAGGCTGTCCATTTCGCGGTTAGCTTCACCTCCAAGGATATTGGCAACGTTCGAGTCGAGAGCTTCGAGAAGCTTTGAGATGTCAAGGTCAGGTTGACCTTCGAGTAAACCGCTGACCAGAGGATTGCTGAGGGTTTCCTTTTCAAAAATGTATACAAAGATATTTTTTAAACAAAGCTTTAACCATTTTTGAATACAAATTGAATTTATTATTTTTGAAACTCGTTTTTGAGAGAGAGAGAGAGAGAGAGAGAGAGAGAGAGAGAGAGAGAGAGAGAGAGAGAGAGATTTCAACTTACTTTAATTTGTTCTACTTCTTCAGGTGTGATAAAGCCTTCGCCGATGGTTTCTGAAGTTTGCTGCCACGTGCTTGCGAAATTCTGTAAGTCAGCAACTTCCTGGAAAGTGGCGTTAGCCTAGGGAACATTTCAGATAAATCATTAAAGACAGACACTGTTTAATCTGTTCGATATTGAAGCAGGTTAACCAATCGTCACACCTATCACGAAGACTTTGATAACAGTCCCTGTAAACCAGTATTGTGTCAACCGAGGAAGGTAAAACGTCAAGTTTGTAGAAAACGGTCGTTTCACAAATCATTTTACAGACCCACTTATCAACACACACTCACACACACACTAACAGCAATAAGCAAACGCTTTACTCGATACAACACAGATAAGTTGAATTGTCATACCTCAGCAATAATCTTTCTGGTTGCTTCATTGTCAGGTGCGTATGGAATTTTCCCAAGAATCACAGGTTTCAAGTATGCCCACATTATTATTCCATTTCGTCCATTGTTGATTTGTTGGTATAGGCTTCGACAGAAGTCGGCTATTGCGAGAAACAAAACAACATATCGCTGAGATGAGCCGAGAATCCAAATCACAGTTTTGACATCTTGACGACAAAAAGTATAACAGAGCGAGAAAAGAAGAATGGTTGACTGTCTGAAAAATAGCATTCATGAATACATTTATAATGATAATGATGATTATAGGGAATTCTTTAGGAACCCTTAAATGGAATAAATCACGGCAGAGTTTATGAACAATGAGATGAAATTACTGTGACTTCACCAGCTTAAAATCATCATATGGGACAGGGTTCACCTGGTTGATATAGCGGGTACGTCTAAAGACGACAGACTCACTTTTAGCTTCCAGCAATTCACTTGGTATATTATCATCCCTCTTTGAACGATGCAAGTTTGACGAACTCGACTCTTGCCATCGCTTCCTTCTGCCGTTACCGACAGATAAAAAGTCAACTGATCCAGGTTCGCTTACTGCCTCGTCACCACACATAACTTCTGTCATACTTTGTAGGGCGAGACGTGCGCCGGTCCCAGTCAGAGTCCCCTCTCCAATTTCTGGCGGGAGTCTCTCTGTCAGACTGAAGTTTTGCACTGCATTCAGAATGTTTGGCAGTTTTTCTTCAAGCGGTTTCAGTGTGTCTACAAGAAGTGAAATTTCTTCCAATGTCGCAGATACTCCTTCAACCTGCTCTTCAATGTTGTCACTCAAAATCTGAAATGCAGATGAAAGGCATTAAAGGTATAAAGCAGCAGATATGGCTAAAGACATTAATACACTTTTACAATGCTTTCTTAAACTGTTCAAATAATTATTCCGAAATTGTTCGACCCAATCTGGGTCTATGATTAATGAATTTTTTAATAAAAACTTAAAATGTAACTGGTGTTGACTTACCTTTTGAACGATAGTCCCGATATTCAGTTGTGTAATAAGTTCGGACGTAATATTGCCCCAGAGATTCTGTTCCACCGTACAGATGCTGTTGATCAGATCTGTGACATTAAAGTCTTCAGGTAATACTAGGAGTTGAGAGAGTTCCTCTTCATTACAAACCTTGTCCTCCACAACAGTTGCATTTGGATCAAAGAACTGCGACGTAAATAATAAATGAAATACATTATTGATTAAATTGCATAGGACGGTCATACCGTTCATGCATCAATTTCAGAAATAAAGATGGAAAAAGAAGTTGGTCGACATAGATAAACATCAACTTTGTGCATTTGATTGAAGCTCCTGAGAAAAACAGACGTCATTTAGTGAAACACGTGACTTACCGATTCAAACCTGAGAGATGATCTGAGTAAGTCGTCTGCAACTTCTGGCGGGAAATTGAGTTCTTCCACAAGATAATCTCTAAAGTCTTCTGCATTGTTAACCAAATCAGACAGTCTGACGTCTGTAGAAAGAAAAAAGAGAAATTCCTTCAAACATCAGATTTCATTTGTTATCAATGTCTGGTGTTCGCGTTGCTAAAAGTTTTGCATGTTGTACTGGCAACGACGAACATACCTGGAGTTTTGTTATAAAGATATTCATAGAGAGGCAATAAACTTCAGTAATTTCAAATTCACAAATTTAAAGTCAAAGCACCTTGAGAATATTATGGCTCGTTCTGCATAATTGATGAAATCAACTTACGGTATTGACCGGAAGTCATATTACACAGAAAGAGCGCCAACGTCGGTGAAACCATATTCAATAAACATTTTTCATCAAATAACAACATTGGTTATCTTATGTAAAGAGAACTGCAAGTTGGAATGTTCTGTCACACTTTCTAGAAATCTTCACCGAACTATAAATCAAATCTACCGACTATTTTAACTTCATGCAACCCACCTGGCATTTGTCTCAGAATCTCCCTGAGGGCGGGAAGACTGTCAAAAGCAGCAACGAATTCTCTGAGCCGCTGATACGAAGGACTATCGTGCAGAAACGGTTCAAATCGATCCAACAGTTCTCCAACCCTGTTTACAAAAGAAGTTGTTTGGCATTGTTACATTTTTTCCGAGAGAGAGAGAGAGAGAGAGAGAGAGAGAGAGAGAGAGAGAGAGAGAGAAATGGTGATGTAAGGGAGTCAGTCACCTTACAAGCCTTATAAGATGTGTCATGAACTTCTCTGCGTTTGTCTTTGGCGATTTATTCTAATTGTTATGACATTAAACAAATCAAAGCCATGACACATTTGTGCTGTATTCACGGCAAAACTTTCAGGTTGAGGCATAAAGTACCGCCATGTGACCTCAGTGTACATTGGATGTAACAAATACACACCTCAATGATGTTTGAGAAAAGAGATTACTTGACAAATAGACTGTGCAGGCACGAGTAGACTATAATATCCATACAATTGCACAGAATCGTTTGGTGAGAAATGTGACGTGAACGTGACTTACTGGATGATGACGTCACCAATCTGTTCGTTATTGATCACCAATATCTGAGCGGCGTCAATACCTTCGTCTAAAGCACCTTTCAGGTTTTCCCACATATCGAATGCCGTGTTAAGAAATTCTTCAGAAGGCACAATGTCTCCTAGGTGCTTTTCAAGATTTACAAGCAGTGTGGACCAATCTGTCGTTTCTCGTGGAGGACTGAGTTCCATTAACTAATTATACAAATTAATGTAATAATGTAGTCATTTCGTATGACGAAGGTATAATTGAAGAAAAGCATTTTAGTTTAGCAATTTCCAAAAATGGGCGTAAATCAATTGTTTATAAAATTTTATATTCTAAATATGTGTTTGAAAATCTGTAACATTTATTACAAATTTCAAGCCCACAGAATCTTAAAAAAGTTTTCACTACAATTTTGGGGAAAAAACGAAGCTCAGCAATCTTTAGCGATAGAAAACTGTAAACTTCATTGAAATAGAATTGAACGTTGGTCTTGGTTGAAGTTATAGTTCTTGCGTAAAATCACATTTGCATGTACTGTCAGCTTATTTGTCTTGTCTGAAGCACATGGTCCGCATGCTTACCTTGGTGACCAGGCTGTGTGTGTCGACGAAGTTCTCCAGTCCACGAAGTGGGACATCCAGGACACACAACTCCTTCACCTTGGCCCTGACAATGGTCATGTTCGACGAAGATGGAAAGAAAATGAACGTTCCGACAGCGTCTTCGCCACACAGTATCGGCAGAACGTCTTCCCCGGTTTGGATTATTTCGAGAAGCTGTAGAAGAAGACGATACCGTAAACTTGTCAGTCAAGACAAGTGTGTTCAAATGCGTTCTGATACTTGTGCTTTGCAAGATATTGAACACTGCTTTAGTAAAGCGTGTTTTTGAGAACATTTCTTACATTTGGAAATAGTGATTATATGTACACATGGATGTAGAGATACATGAACAGAGAGACTGGCAGAGACGTAAATAGAGATGGGAAGGGTGAATAGAGATACATTAGCCACAATCAGAGAAATGTGCAGATGTGTTTTATTCAAAATTGCTACAAAGTTTAGATCTACCTTGTCTGTGTTGACCGTTGAGTTCATCAGTAGCCGAACAAAGTCGTCATCCAGGCCCATTACATCGGTCAAGTACTGGCGGACGTCGGAAGAATTCGTGAAGATATCGGTAAAGTTGATTGGCGTGCCTGGTGCGGCTATTGGAAAATTATGAAGAGAAAACAATTTTAAAGTAAGTGGGCGTAAAACCAAATTCCCTAATAGACTGTCGTGTTGCGAATGTAGTTTAAATGTAGTTTATCACAGCAAAACACGTTTGGACAAAATAAACATCAAATGTCCAGCATGACCTTTTATTATGTTTCAATTAATTAATTCACTTACTCGCATTCATCATTAAATCTTCCAACCATCCCTGGATCAAACCGATATAGGGTTGTACTACATCCAAATTGTCAAGAATTGCCATTGTGTCGTCATCGAGAAACGGTCCGAGGTATTGCAGTAGTTCAGTAACTCTGGTGGAAAAATGCCAATACAACTGTTCTAAGAAGTTTTAACAACACTTATAATAATCGATTCGCACATTGCATATGAAAATTAACGGATGTGACAAAATTACAATAATGACCGTACACTTATAATACATCGTCTCCATCACCTGTTCTAATATCTACAGATAATTTGGAAATGACAGATATACTTTTCTCCCTCAAAAGTATATACATCTTGATGAGGATATATATATATATATATATATATATATATATATATATATATATATATATATATATATATATATATAATATAATATAATATAAGAGAATGTTCTAAGCGACAAAGTAAAATACGACCTACTTTTCGAGATCGGTCGGCGAAATAACAGTTAAAAGGTCTGTCACCAGTGAGATTACGTCTACAATTTGTATGTCACTGAATATATCCACTATTGTTCCGTTCATTAACAACTCAAGTCCAAGTAGACCCGTGTCTATGCTATCCATAACATGGGGTACGAAGGTACTGCAGTTGAATTCGCCCAATTCTTCAATCGGCGCGTTCCAGATGTCTTGAAGCTGCAATTGAAATAAAATTCAAAATGAAAAGGGGTTTGGGAAAGCTTCAGCGACGAAACATTTATTTTGAGAGAGTTCACTTTGCTCGCTTTGAAGAACGTTGCACGCAAAGAATACGTCATGTACAATCTGCATCACTTTTCATCATATGTTTCACGAAAATCGCTGTTAGCTACACTAGATACACTGCAGCCATGAGTTATCAATTCTTGGATGCATATGAGCCAAATATTTGTCTTTTTCTTTGACAAAATTACCTTATCTTCGAAGATTTGTGTTTCCATTATTTCCATGGCCCTCCTCATGATTTCCGTGGCGCCAATCCTACCCATGCCACACATCATCCTAGCAACCTCCCTGGTATCGATATCATCAGCGACTCCTATGGCTTGCCTGAAGGCGGCTTCATCACATACACTAGCAGCAACGGTCACATTGTCCATCAGATAGACTTCCAGCGTGGCGTCCATCCACTGAAATATCCATGAATTCGTATCATAAGGATGTGCGTGAGCTCTGAATATTGCCACCGTGCTACTCTACATTATCTGGTTGTGTGATAGCACATATGTACATATGTATAGCTAAATCCAAAAATAGCAAGTAATATAGCTAAGTTTTGGCTTTGTAAGTTCCAAATATTCGAAATCTGAAAAGAATTTAATAATAAATGTAGCCAATGCCTGTACATTCAAATGTCTGACTTCATTGTAGACATGACCGAGATATATTAAGCAAATAATCGATCGATTCTTCACGGTCCGCTAATCACTGAAACGAAGGCCAAACTTCATTTTAAATGTTTTCCATGCCCATATCGTCGTGAATGCGTAACATTCAAATGAGAAAACAACGATAACATAATACGATGTCTTCTCACATACAAAACGCCATGGACATACTCATACGTACCGTTCTGAACTTGGTTGCGTCAGTCAGAATGACAATGGCGGACGCTATGACGTCTGGCAAAACTATAACCGTTTCCATGGTGAATTCTATCAGTGCACTGATGTTACGTTCCATGTGCATAACATTATACAGTTTGTCTGAAACAAAGAACGGTAGTCCTCTAAAAGTAAGATTACATAGTAAGACAAAGTCATCTATATAAATTGTTATTGGAATTATGTAAACCTTACAACATGTTTCTGAAATCAACGTGTATATGTACCTTGTAATAAGCCTTGCTTGTTAATTTTGAGTGTTTTTTATTTAGAAATCAAGAGAACTCTTACATCAGCATATACAGCTAAAACATGTCAATCACCAAATGGAAAGAAAAAGAAAAAGTGAGAATAGGCGGTCAGTGCCTTGGTTCGCCGGTAATCCTGGTGAACTATCGTTCTATGATGAGTAAAAGTCTACTAAGACAAGACGATCTTGGTAACCAGAACTAAAACATTGACTAAATTTTCCTTCGCTCACCTGCCATAGTAGCAAAGTGATTATTTACAACGGCCATTGTATGATCCACTCTAACCACTGTCAATTCAACGTCTTCTTTCCAGGCTTGGCTTTCGCTGAAGTATGGCGTGATTGCATTACACAGCGGTACGGCTAGGCCGGGCAAACTGAAATTTTAAAAAAATGTTTATCATATCCATTTAATAATAACAAAACAATGATTTTCATATAATGTTACAATAGTGATCATATTTTTGTATTTTGTGAAAATGTAACGATAAAGCAGCTTTCCTTTATTCGGATGTTCTGTTCTTAAATGCTAAATTCACAAGAAATATAAAAGAAGCCGTTGGCATGGCAAGGTGGTTTTATTAATAACAATCGTCTTCTATGATCAAAATGTACTCAATAAATTGAAAAAAAATTACTTCAAAAATTTAAAGAGAATAATATCAAAATCTATCAATTTGGCAAATACCTATGCAACACTGAATTTCCAGTGTGGAATGGCGATATTAAGTTTCAGTAAATACCTTTCAAGACCTGGCATTTCAAAGTTATCCAACGGAGAATTGCCAATTTGGAATAAGGATAGCAAGTGTTGCAGATTGACATTGTTCAACAGAAGATCTTTCTCAAGTAGCTGGGCTATATTCATCATTACATGCTGGAGCTCAACAACTATCCTATGCCATTCGACGTCATCGGCACCAATACCTCTGCCATAGTTATCTGTCGCTAGTTTTTCAATCTGAAACATGGAAAGAACATCATGACGTATCTTCGTCTAAGATACATGCCATGCATATTAATTGAACTCGTCGAGTATTATGGGTAACAACCTTCCTGATTTTGCATTACCTATACGATGATACTATGCGAAACAAGAACGATTTCCCATCATCTGATTATTACAATTAGTCAACTGATATGTACATGGAAAGTGGTGTCTTAAAGAAAACTAAAAACCAGAAACAAAACTATTGATGATGATAATGATGATGATGATAATGATGATGATGATAATGATGATGATGACGAAGATGATGATGACAACGACGACGACGATGATCATAATGATGCCGCTGACGACGATGATGAGCAGCTAAAACAGAGAAAAGAACGTACATTCCTATTTTGACATTTACAATTGGGAACCCAATACTTCTCACAAATATCATATCTACCATTAAACTTATGTTTGTCATTAATTATCGTCGTCTCCTTGACTTCACATCCACACAAGGCCATTTTCTCTGTGTCATAGCGGTGTCAACAGTTTACAGAACACACGCACCTCTTTGTAGAGCAACGTCACATCCATCTGAGAAAGGAGCTGATTAACGAACATGTCCGCTGTGCTTTCATTTGAAGCAATGACACACAGAGCTTGCTGCAACAAAGTGACGTCATCGACCTCGAAACCATCCGGGAAATCAAAGAGTTTGATGAATTCTTCTGGGTCGCATACAGTGATTTGGAATGTATTAATATCAATTAGTTTAATCACCTGTAAGAAAAGAGTATGGTAAGTGATAATTCAAAATTAGATGACATTTTGTGAAATTAACAATTCTTGATTGTGTGTTCGGTGGCCATAGCAAACATCGGTGTTTGTTTGTTTGCGTGTTTGTTTCAAAAAATTGAGATAGGCGTCCGGTTGTGATATAAAATGATAATTCAGTACAAAATAAAGATTTAAAGTTAAAATCGGGCAAAAACATAAGTTAGTCTTACATCATGGGGCTTGACTACCGCGTTCATGAAAGTAAGGAGCATGTCTTCAGACATTATGGTTGACAACACATCTATCAGCTCAGTCTTGTTGCGGACCAAGTTTGTCAGATTGAAACCAAAACCTAGAAAATGATTAAAATCAATCAATCAATCAATCAGTCAATCAATCAGTCAATCAATCAGTCAATCAATCTTCGTTGTAACAATTAGGGTAATTAGCAATGCGGCAGTGACAAACACCATATATATCATTGAGAAAAAATGACAATTAAAAAATGCATGTATTTAAATTCAAATTCGGGCAGCAAAGTTAATGTTAACTCGGGTACTATCGTAGCTTATGGAAGAAATTGGATCAAAGGTTCAAAATCTTTTTCTCTAAACAACAGCATAATCCTACTTTTAGATTCTCAGTGTACAATTATTCTTTACATGACAATCCTTGGCATTTGTAGTCGTATCTGTTTAGAAAGAATTTATTACAACACATTTTACAACTTACTTTCTAGTTCAGCATATCTGTCATTAAACCATTCAGCTAGGTTGCCAATAGACTCCATGTAGCCCTTTGTTGTCCTCCAGAACCCTTCATTACTCAACAGTGGATCGAGACTCTCAAGCACGGTGACCAATCTACAAAAATAAACCAATCATAGTGAAACATTCATTTGAGACTATATGTAACGGCGTATCTGCTAGAAATTTTCGCACAAAGATAAATGGGAAAACGAAAACAACTTACATTTGTAGCTCGTTTGTTCCGACTGCTTCCATGTACCTTTCTAACATCAGTTGTATTTCAGTAAAATTGACGCCGGTGAGATTGCTAAGTCCAGGAGCCACTGTTTGTAACTGATCAAACAGCCCTGTGAGTTGTTGAATGTTTCCAGTCATATCCTCCCAGTCAAAGTCCCGTATATTTGTCAGTGTGTTGGTTGTATTTGGCGACAGAAGTACCGTCATCTAAAAAAGACAACACGGGAAGATCATACAAAGTCAGAGTCAATTTGAAAAATATCAGAAATATTTGATGAAGGAAAGCAAACTCTTGTCTCCATTATTTAATTGACAGTCATTTGAATCCTTGATTATGTTATTAACATTTGGAAAAATTTGAATTTGATATTTAGCTTGATTGAAATCGAATATACATAAATATGAAGTATTTACTATTTGCTAAAGTTGACAAAAGACCGTTTCCAAACAAGTGTGTAGAGTAATGTCAGCTTTTAAATGAAATTATCTGACGCAAGATTGAAGTGAAACAGAGACTAATTCAAGGGGTTACATGTTATTGCATTTTTACAACTCGGTTTTACTAAACCTAGATTTTCTAAGCAATTCGTTATCAGACTCACACTTTCGTGCCCTCTACTGAAGTAGAAAATAACTGATAGCGGTGTTTAGCAATCTTACCCATCTTCGCAAAGCAAGGATATCAATACCAAGATCCTCTTCTGCCTGCTTGAAGAAAGTTGTCACATTGATATGACACATAATCTCTTGGATTGCAGTGGCGTTGAAGACAGGTGATAGTGGTACGGACAAAGCAGTCGTGAAGGTTTCTTGGTCGCAGAACACGTCTTTCCACGCTCCTTCATTGAAGATTGCGGCCAACTGCCGAGTAAAAGGTCATTAAGAAGAATATTTCAATAATTAACTTGTTTAGATTTATTTTCCAAGCACTTAATGCTGCACATCGTGTTCGTTATATTTACTTACTTTGTACTTTAGTCAGTACGTGTTGAATACGCAGATAATCTGCATGTGCCTTTACTGTATACTTTATTTCATTGACAATTTTCATATGGCTACGAATGCATGATAAAAATCAAACAGAGAGAAAAGAAGTTGTCTTTGTTTCCTATTAAATGTGACTTTTACTGTAGTTCTCTGAAGAATAAAAATTTTATTATCGCCGGTTAGACATCGATCTTTTCTCTACAAAGAATATAACGTAAAAAAGACTGTGACGCCTTCCATATCATAAAGTCTAGCAATCGGAAAAATTATTTCATGAATATTACCTTCCAGATATCAAATTGATCCATTAGGAAAGCTTGCTGTATGAGTTCCGGAGAAATCTTAAGTCTGTCTTCAAGATATTGCAATAACATGCTCGGGTTCCTCATCAGCTCTGTCAAATCGAGATCTGAAGCAATGATATAAATGTCCTTGTTAAGATCATGACATGTTTGTAATGAGCCAACTGCTGGAAAATTCTGTATCGGGCATATTAACTCTTAAACAGTGACGTGTTTCGCCCCATGTGCGAACTGTCAACATGCAATTCTGCTCTGTCGATAGTGTTATTTCTGCGACTTTGCAAAAGCAACAATGAAGGTGTTTTTGAAAAGGTGTAAGTATTATGGTGTCATTTGCGATCATATTAAAAAGAAAACATTTGTATGTTTTAAAACAAATACTGTCTTCTGGTCATACGTTTTCCTTGATGTCAAATAAACTGACACTATAAATGACCTGAACAGAGTTTACAAAGATAAAATCACCACACTGAAATGGTCATCATGCTAGTTCAGTCTAATATTGTGTAAACCTAATTTCTCACCATCTTGCAGATCGTTAAAGATTGCTTCGATGAAGACATTGAACAATTCAAGCTGCGGTCTGACCATGTCCCAGACACCGGCCGCTCGAAGAGAACTCTCCACTAATTTCAGCATTTCGTTGATACTAAGAAAAACCAACAAGATAAAAAATTAATGTTAGGGTTTACTGCCACACCGAATGATTGTCACGCCGCTAGTTATGGCAGAAAACAAAACCAGAGTGACAGAAGCACTCTGAGTAGCAAACTATTCAGCTGTTTTTTGAGTATAATATTTACAATAAAAAATAATATGTCACAAAAAATAATGTCCCAAAATGGGTGACAATAGCTACGGCTCCAGGGGCATAGTAAACGTTGTATCTTCTATACAAGTTAACTTACGTTGCCGATGATGGTGTCAACAGTGTCGAGTTCAAATAACCCTGCAGAACATTCAACAGGTCGCTTGCAATCGTGGTATTTAACATATTCAGCAGTGATTGGTCGATGCTCGCTGGATTTTGAAGCATGTTCTCGATGGCGCTCACGAGATCCATTACATTTTCAACAGTTCCAGTGAGGTTTGATTTCCTTTCGTCAAGACCACTTGTCATTGAAGCCCACAAATTCTCAAACTATTAGGAAAATAATTAAATAATTTCATGTCTTAAAACACAATATCTCAAAAAAAAATTATGAAGGTGGAAAAATTACGCTTTGATAAAGTTTATTAATCAGACGGGGAGTATTCTCAGTAAACTAATTCCATGTGCCTCACACTATTAATAATATCTATTTAAATATTGCCTACGGTACGGCGATAAACTACAATGAAATAACTTATTAAAACAACAATGACGTCAATGTATTAAAATAATTAGAATTAATGTCTCTCCTGTCTCATTGGTTCTAATCAAGACTTGAATACACGAGGTGTTCAGATGTTCTGACTCAGTACGTTCAAGAGATCACTTGATGACGAAACAAACAAACCCACGTGTACATAGCGTACGGCAAAACATGCATTTACACGCGTTGTGTATGTTTTTCCTCTTAACCGTGGTCCATTCGAATTCCAGGTTTCGCTATTTAACACAATCAAGAATGGTCCATTGCTGCACATTATTCGACTGATATTGAAATGCAGAAAATACATACCTCAGATATTATATTTTGAACGCTAAGCTGGCTGATCAGCGTTTCCACCAGTCTGGTAGCATTTGATTGACACAACACACTTTGGAGTTCCATGTATGCCTCTTCCGATGCAACCGTTGGGAATTGGATGAAGGATGTATTGCAGAGATGTTGAGTGAGGTCTTCTGGTCTAGTGTTTAGTAGCATTGACAGCTGAAACATAGGACAAAAATGATAAAAAACAGTACTGTAAAGACATTTTGACTGCCATACCTGCAGTTGTAGTTTTATATTTCGCGCAGCATTTTACCAGGAATTAATAAATGCATTAAAATACACAATATGAATTATACAACGGATTTGATTAACAAGAAAGTAAAACATCTATTACGCGTTTTATTTAATGTGTTTCTGCTATAGGTACTCTTCATGCTAAAATGGACACTTGGTCGCGGTGTCTTCGTACTTGTTCAGTATGTGCCTCGTCTACAGTACAGGTATTATATCTCAATATCTAGATACGTGAAGTTTAAAACAATCGTTTGAATGAAGGTAGGCTCAGTGCCTTTTAATTTTACGTTTCTCTATCCTCTTTTCCTGAAACATGTGAAAACCACACGTTTTGTGGTACAGGCATGTCTTTTACCTGGCTTGGTGATATTGTAGCCTTTAACATCGCTTCCGCTGCTTCCGGTGAAAGATTCATTGTATCACGAAGTATCTGAGCCATTGCTGACGAATCCTTGAATAGGCTAGCCAAATTGAGTTGCATGCCAATCAGACCTTCCAGCTCATTGGTTAACCATTCACTTATCTGACCAATCATATCCATGTATGCAAGAAACTCTCTCCATTCTGTAGCATTCTGGTAGAGCACTAGCTCCATGAGATTCTCAAATATTGGGACGACACTGGTTGTATGGGAAAGATAAAAAAGACCTTTAAAAGTAAATCTTTTATTATTTCACTGTAACTGAATGATCGACGAGTTCTGCATCATAAAGACACGTATATCGTCTGGTATGAGTCATTGATGATTCTGCTAATGGACTCTTGGCTCATAGACGCATTTCTTTATTGTTATCGCACGACCTTTTATCATTATTTTCATGAAAACCTTAAAAGTGCACATTGTAATTGTTGAGACTTAGTCTTTCTTATCAAATTATTGATGCGTATATACCTTGCGGCATCTGGTATCGCCATTTCAACATCAAAGGCATCAGCCAAATCGCTCAGTATAGCCGTCAAGTTACTTTCCATTAAGACGTCCTGCCACAGGGATATGGGCATCATTGGTATTGGTGTCGCTGAGTTCATCATATCAGTCAAAATGGTATACAGCTCCATTACATTGAAAATTGTCTGTTTCCAGTCAATAGCAGATATCTGCTGCGTCGTGTTGGAAACCTGGAATTTTATAGGAACAATTCATTATCAATTAAGTGATTTAAATGAGCAAACAGCAGGAGGTAGCAGGAGGTATTGCCCAAACAAACAGAAGAATGCTTAGTGCTTCCACCCTTTAAAGGTATACAGTCACCTGTAATCTAAATATGCCCATATATGGTCAAAGGGGCGTTCCTTGGTATTCAAATTGCCCGTGTGCGCTGTTTTTAAAAAGCGGCTACCGCTTAAAATCTGTGGTTGGTTAGATTTTCTCTTTCCATGGTAACTGTGGCCAAATTGGAACAGGTGACAGTATGCCTTTAAGTGAAATAAGTATAGTCTGTCAATCAAGACGGAAGATTTCGATAATTTATCTCCTTAATATTCCACGATAATAGAACGTTAACGTCTTTGACTTTGTGCCTATATCCTGGTAGAGTTGTACTTACCAAAGACATTAACTTGTCTACATCAAAGTCCTGTGCCAGTCGGGTAGCTATTTCTGTGAAGTTAGCGCCACAGAGGGCGTTAACAATCTCACTGACATTCACCGATGAACCAAAATCAAAGACTTCGGTGAGTTTATCTCCATCGCAAACGAAGGCGTCCCATTTTCTTGGATCGACGAGGTAAAAAACCTGCAGAAACGAAGAACTATAAAGTTACTTTCCTGGTCCTGGGATATTTAAATTGGTGACAGTTGATAAAAGTAGCGCTTGAAAGTATATTAAAATGTGGCAATGTTGATGACGTCATAGAGGTATTGATGACTGATGTAGATGACTACGCAACGATGAGTGATGAATAACTTACTTTATCTGGATTTAAGGACGCAGATAAAAGATCAGTAGCAGCATCAGGCGACAAATTTAACGATTCTTTCAGCAGAATCAAGATTTGGTCTTGACTGTTGAGCATTCCACCTAGCGTGATATCTCCATCTGTAGAGAAAAGCACGTCTTTCTGATCAAAGAGCATTATACCCTTGTGTACCGAAAGGACTTTCAGTATTATTGATGTACTGATGTTGGTGTATCTACAATCACAGTCATTGCACTACTTTGACTAATGAAGTAAAATATCAAACAGTTAACCTTCATGATTGCAGATGACCTTGGTACGAACTATTACATAAAATATAAACAACGCGCGCATATCTAAATGTAGTTAAATACGTATATCACATGCTGTTTTGTTACACAAAGTAATTTGTTAAATATGCATTAGCTCTTGAGAACTGAGCTTATAAGATAGTTGTCATACCATTCAAGGAACGTACAATCCGGACTGAAAACTCAACAAAGTAGTTTATAACGTGGATGTATTGTTGCAGTTGGGACCACATGGGGACATCTTCCATCTCGTTGCTTACGTCATTCAGCAGATTCCCGATGCTGAAATTCAAAAATCCCGTGAGAAGTACATTAGCAGAATAGCGATATAGACAAGCGACCTAGCGGCCGATATAGCTCCGCTGTGTTTATGTAGAGAATAACTATTTTTGACACATGTTGATGAAGAAGGTGGAAATCTTTGATAGCTCAATGAA
>LD344388.1:46559-151303 GCA_001465055.1 Ptychodera flava | reverse complement strand
ACGGACGACGACGGACGACGGACGACGGACGACGACGACGACGGACGACGACGGAAAATCAACCTATTTGATAAGCTCCGCGTCGCTGACAGCGGAGCTAATAAGGTATCTTTAGTGATTCTATAGCTATATAGAGTCAGGATATTGCTGTTGTTTGCATACAGCAAATGTTGCAATTAAGTGCATTAAAATCTGCAATTAATCTCACATTATATACTGAACAGAAATACTTATTACGTGTCTTACACGAAGCAAACTTACAAAGCCAATTGGTTTTCTCCATATGATGTGATTATTTCTTGCAGATGGTGTATGATTGAGGATGCGTTGAAGGACAGTAGCATACTAAGGTTAACGTCTCCGACAGATGCGTCCCCGCTCGTGATCAGCTTCCATAACACATCAATTAAAGGACCAAAACTGTGCAAAGCGATATATGGATGGAAAAGACGTGTTTGTAAAATACCATTCCAGAAGTATGGTAAATAATCGCTTCTATTAAGGTGATATCATTGTTTCTTCAAAAGCCGATGTTAAATCTGATTTTACATGCATAATCATTGTTGAGTAAGATTTCGTTGTATATATTAGGATAATAGGCCAGTCACGATCTCAGACTTGCATTTACAAAACACTAGCCAAAATGAGATGGACAAAATTACCTGTCAGGGGTAGTTGCAGTCAAATTGCCCCCAAACATTTGCATTAGATCACTGAAGATATCCTCAATATCCATGTCCACCATGAGCGAGTTCTGCCATTTTGAAAGCTGCATTTGCAGTGTTCCATTCGATGCCATTAGATCGAGGAAAGATTGGTACAAAGTTGTCATTTTAGTTACAGTGTCTGCCCAGTCCATTTCTGGAAGCTCAGTTGTATTAGATGCAATCTGAAATTTAAATTTCACACATAAAGAAATGTTAACATCTCGTAATCCAGTAATCCCTACAAGAACAATGTAATGGAGGAATAATTATAGTTTACAACAATACAGTCTTATTTCGTTAATTGAATGATACATTAGTTTGGAATAAAAGCGAATTTCCAACTTACCATCATTTGAAGTTTTGCGATACCAAAGCTTTCAGCCAATCGATTGGCCAACTGTGTGAAGTTTGCACCACAAAGGGACCTCACCACTTCAGTCAAATTTGAGGCAGAACCAAAGTCAAATATTTGGGAGAGCTGATCAGCATCACATGCGAATGAGTTCCATGTCATTGGGTCTATTAGCTCGGACAACTTAAAAAGAATAAAAAGAGAATAAATCACAGTATATGTTTTACATAGAGGTGTGTTTTTTAGTGGATTTGGGGCTGAAATTACACATACAGGCTTTTTAAAACATCGTAAAGAACAATAACTTCATTTAAATCCAGTTATAATGTCAAAAGATAAAAATCGCAAGCATTATTTAATCGTAATGTTTCTACTAATTCAAAAGACAAGTATGGATCTGTCTAGGTACCTTGTTGAGGTTGAGAGATGATTGTAGTATCTCCATGGCAACACTCGGTGATATCCTTAGAGACTCCGTCATCAGTGAAAGAATCTCACTCTGGTTGGCAAGGAGACCGCCTAATGTTATGTCTCCATCTGTGAGAATTAAAAACAGCATGACATTGAAATTACTTGACAAACAAACAAACAACACCTCTCTGGTGTTACGCATCCTTTCTTTCATGAAAGCGATCATCTTTCATCCATTGAGCGCATCACTTCCATGATTCAGATTTCACAAATCAGAATATAAACGCTGACAATATTGAATTGAATAAATAAAAGCACAAACATATATACCCTTGAGTCCGTCAAGTCCCCGTTGGGCAAGATCTAAGATGTAGTTCATTACATGCACATAATGCTGAAGCTCTGACCACATCTGGTTACCACCTAGCTGACTGCCCACTCTGTTGAGCAATCGACCAATCCTGAAATACAAAACGAAACGCAAATTAACTATAAACATTATGTGTGGAATAGCAGTGCTCATGCAAAATGATTTGTAATGCAACGATAGCAAAGTGCTAACATGCCACTGAACCCACGGCATTAAGATTTCAATATTTTTCAATATTTTCTAAACTTACAGCTCAATCTGGTCTTCCTGGTTGACAGTCAACAGGTCTTGTATCAGATTAAACAGTTTTGTGATATCGTCTGGGCCCGTCGGTTGTAACTCGTCCGGGAGTGGAACGGGTTGTTGACCCAAAATATTGTACAAGCCGGAAAGTATCTCACCCAACCTATCGAATTAGAAAACGACTTTGAATTAGAAAACTGTAATAACAAAATAATATAGTGAACAAGAGAGACAGAAAGACAGACAGAAGTTGATATATTGTTAATAAACATATATAGTGTTTTTCAAGAACGTTGATTTGAGGTAGGTATTCGCCACAAGCGAAGAACACAAATAAGGGCTTGCTGGGTGTGCTTACCGCTGAACTTTAGTTATATTATGGATATATTTGTTTTGCTTTGCAATTACCTTGAAATATCCTCTTCAGATATGCCATCGTCAAACATATTGAGTAGAGAATTCAAGTCTGCCGAAATGTTTCCTTGTGCAGTGAGGAACTCTTGTAATATGGACACAGTTAACATTTCAGTGTTTGAATTTGATAATAAAGCCTCCATTAATTGACCTTGTACTTCAAGTATGTTGTTGATCATTTTCGTCCAATCTATCATCGGCAGATCGCTATTCATATCGAACTGAAAAATAAAGCATGTAACAATTTTATTTCGTACGATGCAAGGCAATGGATACAGTGTACTTAATTTTATAAATATTTGATCATCTCAGCATTGTCAGCTTAACTATGGAAATCATAGATTTAACTTACCAAAGATGTAATCTTGTCAACATCAAATTCGTTTGCCAGATGATGTGCCAGTGACGTTAAGTTAGCTCCACAAAGGGAATTGATGAGATTTGTAATGTTAACCGTCGAATCAAAATCGAAAACGTCTTTCAATGACTCGGTATTACACGCTAGATTTCCCCATGTGTTTGGATCAACTAACGTTAAAACCTGTAATATCAAAAAAGACAATTTAATAGTTTAAAAGCCAACACCGATGAGACACCCATTTTTTAGATAGTCTCTGTAGATGTTTAGAAATAATTTCCATGCATTGCAATAATGAAACCACTAAACAAATGGATGTTCATATTCTTTGATAACTTCCTATTGGATATATCTTAATTGAAGTCACGGAGTTCATGAACGTATGGATTGATTTAAGGTGTCCATATTCTGGCAATACTTCATCGTTGTATAATTGTTACACTGAATAAGTTATATACCTTTTGTGGATTCAAAGGTGTTGCTAATAGCTCTCGGATAATTTCTGGGGACACTTTCAAAGCATCTTCCATCCATGACACAATTTCGCTGCGATTGCCGAGAAAATCTGCTAGGGTCAGTTCGCCATCTGACCGAAAGAAAGAAGTACAAAACATGACCAATTAATAAACATTACTTTGTTATGTACTTTAGTCCTTTCCTTTTGTCCATAGTGAATTGCATTTTCTTAATATTCGACTTATTTATCATGTAATCTATCCTCTACGTCAAAGGTATCACTTTTACAAATCCCTTACAGTTCGCTTATATGCTTTCAGCGATTGCATATTTTTAAGAACCTGCACACGAATGAAATATACAGCAACACAACATTCTGAACAAAACACAGTTTTCTGAGTAAAATAAAACCGTACCTTTTACGGCGTGAAGCCCCTTCTTCGATAGATCTAGGAAATAGCTCAATATGTGGATAACACGTTTAACTTCATTCCATATTTGGTTATTCTCAAGATGACTGTTCAGCTCATTCAATAATCCTCCCAGCCTGATGAGAAATGTTGCCAACAAGAATATTTAAAGTGCACATGAAGCCTCATATTATAACTTATAATGGTCCTTTGTTCAGACGTAAGTTTTGAAAGTCAATGTGTATTGGAGCCAGTGTACAGCTGAGCTATAGTTGGCGATTGTCAACATTTCCTGTAAGGCCTTTTAAAGAAAATTCTTTGTTTGCCGTCCTTGGATTTTTGAAAAACCTACCAGCCAGCCAGGGAAATAACACAGACAAAAACGTAAGTGTATTAACATAAGCTTAATTTTTATTTGGCTTCTTTTGGGAAAATAAAAGTTAAATTTGTACTAAAGTTAACGTTGTGTTTTTTTCTTAATTTTCTCTGAAAACCTATCAGCACGTGGACGGCAAACAAAGATTTTGATTTAAAACGCCTTGGCCGTTAATATACGGACTCTACTGTTATCAATAAATGTAATAATGCATTTGTATTTGTTGAGAAATTCATAGTCATTTAAGCTGAATGACAGAATATCCTGTGAAGCCGCAAACATATAAGAGCGTCCAAGTAGAAAGACAATACAGAGATCGCATAGTATGTTTTTCAAAGCATCATCTTTATAATTGTGAAAATACAAATGGATTAAACCTAAATCAGAGGTATGACTAAAGGAATCCTGCCCCCTGGTATTACAAAACTAATACAAAATATGGAGAAGCTAACTGATAGAATGCGGAATAATTCAAAAATACAGTAACTAAGAACAAATATTGAACTTACCCGTCCGGATTCACTGCTGTCATGTTTGCACCAACAAGGTTGGCAAGGTCATTGAGCATATCGTCCATACCCATTGTACTCATAATGAATATTTCTTGCCACTTCAAGAACTGCATTTGCAAAGTTCCATTCGATTCAATCAGGTCCAGGAAAGTTTGATACATATTTGTGATTTTTGAGATTGAGTTGGTCCAGTTGATTTTCGGAAGGTCGGTTTCATTAGAAAACAACTGTAAGACAGTTAAACAATATAGTTTTTAGCGTTTGCCACTACAGTAGAATATAAAAAAAAGATATGAGATAAAGAAGTCAACAAGACTGTTTAAAAGCGTTCGCGTGTACTTCAACCAAATTTTTTACCCTGTATCCATGTAACAGTCATAAACAATTACTATATTCCATACCTCCTGAAGTATACATGAAATAATGATAGTTGAATTTATGAGACAAAGATCTGAAACGTCATGGAGTGCAAGAACTTACGAGGAGTATCAGCTGGTCAACTTCAAATTCATCAGCCAATTGGTCTGCAAGCTGAGTGAAGTTTGCACCGCACATAACATTAATCAGGTGGGTCAGATTTGCCGATTGACCGAAATCGAATATCTCTGATAGTTTGTTGGCATCGCATGTAACAGATTCCCATACCAATGGATCCATGAGCTCAAACAGCTGTGAAATCAAAAGATATGAAAACTGCTGTGAGGCATTTTAACTGCGATATGTGTTACATGTGAATCTGTCATTGAGAAAGTGATAGCAAATGAACAGATACGTGTACAGAAATAGAAGTCAGATACATCACCAAACACTGGAAGTCATTTCAGACTAAATAGCATCACTGTTGTATTACCTTGTTAAAATTTAGAGATGCTTGCAATATATCCATGGCGACGTCAGGAGTTATTTCCAAGGATTCAATCATCAGTAGAAGTACCTCGCTTTGGTTGGTAAGGAGACCACTCATCGTCAAATCACCATCTGCGTTATGGAAAAGAAAATAAAGAACGTCTCACAGCATCATTTTCCATAGATAGATTTCTTACAGGTTTCTTAGCCATCCCCTTACCTTCTGTTTTGGCTGTGGTACATCTGCATTTACCCTTTACCAAGGAAAATTAGGTCGTAAAATGAAAATAAGTAATAGAATTTTAGAGTGAATTATTCGGTTTCTCAAATTATCTACAAAATCTTCGCAACTTACATATGTTTTGACCAGAATCTGGAGACAAAGTTGAACAATTTGTGATGCAAAGATAGCGATTTGAACAAAGTATGATGTTATCCCAAATACCAAAACTGGAATGAAAACTTACCTTTTAATGATTCAAGCGCCTTCTGATTGAGATCTATGAAATAGTTCACAATTTGCATATAGCGCTGTACTTCCGACCACATGGGGATATTTTGTAGATCATCATTAAGGCTGTCGAGAAGACGACCAATCCTAAAATGTAGGGATGCAAGCTACACTTATCGAGGCGCTAACCATTATGTTATTAACTGTATTACGATGTTTATTGACGCTAAACTTGAAAGTTGTTACAACTAATCATATAATTGAATTATATGTATCTTACAAATAGAGTTGACGGTTACAGCCTTTTTCCCGACTGCTGCTTGAACTTTAATCACAACTCCATAGAGAAAATGCAGAAAAAGCAAATGACAAAAAATAGACAGAAACGAACATTTCAAGCTTAAGTCTAACTAGATATAAAAAGATAAACTATATGTATAAAAATTATTGTGTTTTATGTTTCTCCCTTTAACTTACAGTGTCGGCTGATCTTCCTGTGTGGAGTCCATCAGTTCTTGGATATGGCCAAATAGTGCGCTTATGTTGAATGGAACCATCAAAGCTAGGTCTTGAGAGGTGCTTTGTTGTTCTATCATGTCGAACAATTGGTCAAACACTGCTGAAAGTCTAGAAGAGCAGGGCACTATCATTATGGTACATCCTATGGTAATTATACTCCTAGACATTGGTGCTTCAGCCAGCCTTTTCTAAGTGAATAGTGATTCTTGTTTTATTGTAGTATAAATTGGCCGGGCTCGAGGCTGTGAGTAAGACTGTCCTGGTACGAGGCCGCCGACCTGTTAATCATTATTGGCTTCGACCTTCGAGCGTTCGCATGTGGATAATCCTCCGTCCACAAAGCTTCCCGCCAACCAACCTTTACGAATTCCAACAATGGAAGACAACGCACAACGTTTCCAAGCTTGGTGCGAGGCAGCAGGCCTAACGGAAGAAACACACGGCGTCCTAACTACTCAAAGCATTCCATCGACCGATGTACTTAAGTATCTTAACGACCAAGACATCATCGAACTTGACTTGCCTATCGGTCAACGCGGGCTGCTCCGCCAGGCATTGATCAACTTAGACGCAAAACCGACAAACAACAAAAAACGGCAGACAACGTTTGAACAACCTGCACACGTGACAGAAGCATCAGGGTTGACTACAAACTCCCTTGCCCAAAGTAGAGAGCTAAATGAACTCCTCGAAGCGTTTAGCAAGGACGTGCTCAAAGACATTGTATCGGACAAGCACATCCAGAGCACCATCAACCAGAATCAAGCGAAAAGTGAAAGTAAACCGTTACTTATCCCAGACTATATCACCACCAGATATGGTTCTCAGGACTTTACCGAAGAGACAGAGCTCGCAGCTAAAGGGGACATGAAACTAATTATGCGAACCACCAAGCAGAGACCGACACCCGACCAAGTTTCCCTCCCGCAGTGGATATCAGCCAACGCCCGCATCTTGAAGATACTGATTAACCGCGGCCTGTCCACAAAGGACACGTTAGCCTACCTTGATCACACAATCAACATCGGAGATTACGCTCAATCTTACACAACGGCATCAGTCTTAAGGTATGATCACGAGTACAGGAAAAGGCAGGCGACGGACTCAATCACTTTGGGCTCCGTATATAGACCTCCATTTATAACTGTATCACCTCGATAAACGACAAACTTTTCACGAGCAGAAATGAAATACTTCCGAGAATAACATTAAGAAGGATGCAAAATGCAGAACAGGTATTACGCTTTGATTTTCAAACCCAGCCGGGTGCAACCACACTTCATGCCGTTTCGTGCACGTTTGCCGCAAAGACCACCCACAGTCCCGCCACAATTCACTACTCAACCAAGCACTGGCCGATCAAGCCTAGCATAATGTAGCTAGCCCTTTGACTGATTGCCTTGAAGAATGGGAAAGCCAACTCAAATTTGACATTGATCGCGCCTACATATTAAGCCGCATAAAATACGACCCTGGCATCCCATTCACAAAGTGGAACCAACGAACTGCGCATCATTCACCGATCCAGTTTATCGCGAGGCTGTCAAACGATAGATTTTGCACAAAATATCAGCAGGAAATGACAAGATCACGAACAGTAAACCGCACATTATAAGTAGCCTTGGTGCTATCCTCAATGAACAACCAAATAAGTTTACGCTCATTCCAGAATGCAGTCAACCTGCCGGCAATTGCGTGAACTCCTATGAATCTAATAACTCATACAAAATTGAAATTATCGATCACGCCGCTCTGTGCAAGCCAGAATCGCACCTGGCCAAGGTCGACCTGAAATCCGCTTCTTGCTCTGTACCTATAAATGTTGACTCACAGCCTGCTACAGGCCTATGTTACAAATTCGCGCAGTATAAAACTTGGACGTATATGATCGACACTCGAGTACCCATATTTGCATTTTACATCTGTATGTACATGATGGAATTTTGAAGTGTCAGTATTCATAGATATCAAAACCATCGTCTAACACTATATATAATGAAGAAGATAAACGAACATGTACAGTGTGAGAGCAGAATGCATAGTTTAGGGCTCACTGTCTACTCAATCGCAATGTTCCTCTTGAGTAGACTTGATGTTTTAGATATAATCTGCAATTATTTACCTCGAAAGATTCTCGTCATTCATATCGCCACTGAACAAGTTCAAAATTGATTCGAAATCCATCAAAATATTTCCCTGGCTCATGAAGAAATCTTGCAGTATGGAAAGTGGAAGGATACCAGCCGTTGAATTCGAAGACATCAAATCCATTATTTGTCCTTGTAACCCAGTCACCTTTGCTATCATTTCTCTCCAGTCTATGGTTGGTGGACTGTAGCTTGGGTTGAGCTAAAATGAAAAATTGGAACAATAAAATATACTATTCATTGTTTTCTAATGTGCCACGACAACATACAGTCACTCTAGAATTCATTTAAAGACGTTTGGGATGTGTAAGCCATTTCTTTATTGTACATTGCGAGGTTGGGATTAAAGTTTGGGAATGCAGAATGTTAGATAAACAATCCAGTATAACATTTCTTGCTTTGATGATCAGTGGATTTTCGAATGAACTGTGTGGCATATTTTACCCACCAAGGCTGCAAGTCTGTCAACATCGAATTCGTCTGCCAGCTGTTGTGCAAGTGTTGTGAAGTTAACTCCGCACAGTGCATTGATAAGATTTGTAACGTTGAGCGACGAATCAATGTCAAAGACCTCGGTAAGAAGTTCACCATCACATGCAAGATTTTCCCATATCATAGGGTCTGCTAACGACAACACCTGGTTGGTGGAAATGAAAAGGTATGATTAGAGGTAACTATGAGCTACATACACTGACGCATTTACAAAATTGTAAGGATCACAATTGTTTAACGCGCAATGATTTGCGTGTATGTCTTTCGAAGCTTTAACGTGCTTGCACATACATACGTTTGAAGCGGACGTTGTCTTCTTCTACAAAGTTTTCTTCGAGAAAAATTATTTTGATGACAATAGCGATTTTAACACCAGAATATTTTTGCTCATTTGAATTTCCATCTTCTCACAGCAATATCATATCATTTTATCACAGAACAGTTGAAAGTCAATTGTGAATTCATATTGTAAATAATTTGCCAACCTTTTCAGGATCTAATGACGAAGTCAGCAGCTCTTGGAGGATTGTTGGAGACACATTAAGAGTCGCTACCATCGATGATAAAACTTCATTTCGGTTTCCTAGGAAATCGATGAGGGTCAGTTCGCCATCTACAGTAAAAATACATGCACAACCCCATGTAAATATTGTGTCACTTATAGAATTGCCTCATATTTCCTTGACACAGTTTGATAGGAATGTCTCTTTTGAACAACTTGCACTTTATTTAAGGTAGTACAGGGCCTAAAAGAGTCCTACTTTAGTATTTTTAAAATGCACTGCACGCTTAAAGGAGGAAAGGTAAATTTGTCACCTCTGTAATTTTACTGAATCAGATGAGACAATTGATAGACCGTGACAAATGCTTACTGTCATGATATAAAGATCTTCTTTACCATGTAGTTACAAAACCAATGGCAGAAATATCCATGTCATCATCATCATCATTATCATCATCAACAATAACAATAACAACAACAAAATTAATTAATAATAATCACTATAATTGTAATTATAATTATCGTTATTACTATGATGCATGTAGGCACATTCAATCATACCTTCCATGGCTTCCAGACCCTTCTCAGACAGATCCAAGAAATAGCTCAACACATGAATAGCACGTTGGACTTCATTCCAAACAGGATTATCCTCCAGCTGACTGTTAAGTTCATTCAATACTCCTCCCAGCCTGGTGAAAAAAAGTCACCGATGAAATGAGCAAACGCTATATCACTATAGGGGACAATACCGAAATTCTATTCTGGTATCATAGTTCCGGTTGATAAAATATTCTGTCAGCTTTCTGAGCGATGCATTACTCAAATGTAAATGATTGTGTCTTTGGTTTAAGACGCATAAAGATTTAACTTTGAAAGCTAAATAAACTTCTCCCTGTATATTTTGCAAAAACCAAATATCGAACACTTATTGTATTCTGTTAATTTGACAACGTGTTGCACTTTAACTAGGTAAGTGCCATCGATATGTATGTTCTCTAGGAGTAGCGCTCATATAGCAATGAACTTTCTATTAAGAGGATAGACATCTAATTCAGAACAATCAAGCGGCTCAAACAAACATTTAGCTTACCCGTCAGGATTCAGGACCGGCGCGTCTGCACCAAAGAGGCTGGAAAGTTCGCTGATGATATCATTCATATCCATCGAATTCATCATGAATATGTCTTGCCATTTCGAAAGCTGCATTTGCAAAGTTCCATTGGATGCAATAATGTGCAGGAACGACTGATACATACTTGTTATTTTTGAGATAGTGTTTGTCCAGTCGATTTTGGGAAGGTCAGCGTCACTTGTTGTTAACTGTAAAACCGACAAACAATTCCAAAACGTCATTAACATTGCATAGTTAACACAACAAATAAAGCGGCCCATTAAACCTGTTCGGTAAATTACACCCAATGGAAATGAACATGTTTTCAATAATACCCTCGTTTACACGATTCCTTTCAACAAAGACTGTAATTTCATTCCAGACTTAATAAATAATCTTGATAAATAAATCGGAAACATAAAAGAGAACTTACGAGCTGCATCAGCTTTTGAACTCCAAAGTTGTCGGCCAATTGGTTCGCTAGTTGAGTGAAGTTTGCACCACAAAGGGCATCGATTATTTTAGTCAGATTCGCAGAAGAACCAAAATCGAATATCTCCGAAAGTTCACTGGTATCGCACGATATAGATTCCCATTTCGTCGGATCCATGAGCTCAAACAACTGTGAATAAAATTTCATGCATGAATGTGAATAGTGCTACAAGTTTTTTAACATTTTGTGAGATGTAAGGAACATGAAAAAAATGATCATTATGCAAACAACCAAGCACTGTTAAACATTTTATCATATTGTCATATTTGATTGTATTATTTGAGAACAGTCAATGTAACATATGCATCTTTGATACCTTATCAAAATTCAAAGACGCTTGTAATATATCCATGGCAACTTCAGGGGTTATCTCCAAGGATTCCATCATCAGCGCAAGGACCTCACTCTGATTGGTAAGGAGACCGCCTAACGTCAGATCACCATCTGTGGCGTGAAAAGAAAAGAAATAACGCACATTCAATCTCTTTCCAAATATACATGTTTCACTGGTTGTTCAGGCAATATCGAACTAACATCTGGCTTCGCTTATGATTTTTACAATATCTACCAACCTCTAAGCTGCAAAAAACTGTCGTCACATTTTTCAGTTGTTTAAATACGTAGTAATATTGTCGACATATTGTTAGCGGTTTCTCCCTTTTTGTACATCATCTCTAAAACTCTAATATGTAGTGAACAATAACCGGCGGTGGGATGAACAATGTTCCTTCTTTGATTTTCACAGAAACATAATTGTCGCGTGAATACGAACACTATAACGAAAACTTACCTTTTAATGATACTAGCGCCTTCTGATTGAGATCCAGGAAGTAGTTTACAATTTGCATGTAGCGCTGTAGCTCCGACCACATGAGGATGTCTTGCAGATCGTCGCTGAGGTTATCGAGAAGACGACCAATCCTAAACGTGACATAAGGTCAGCTATGTTTACATAAGCTTTACGTATTGTAAAAGTAACTTATATCTAATTATATTGCAGGGGATGATTGGGTTAAAATTGAATGTTAAGACTTATCATACAACAGAATCTAGTTAGCTGTTATCAACATAATTTGTTTGAGTACAAAGAGAGTTGACAGTTTCAACTTATTCGAGACTGCTGTTTAAATAATGACATCTCAAAACAACAACAACAACAACAACAACAACAAACGGAAATACGAATTTCGAAAAATAGAGGTGCGAATAACAAGGCAGAGATAAAGTTATTCATAGAAAATCACAATAAGTTACAATTTTTGTAAACTTACAGTGTCGGCTGATCTTCCTGTGTGGATTCAATCAGTTCTTGGATATGGCCAAATAGAGCGCTTATGTTGAAAGGTGCCATCAAAGCTAGGTCGGTGCTTTGTTGCTCTAACATGTCGTACAATTGGTCAAACACTGCAGAAAGTCTGAAAAATGGGGAGTCTCTCATTATGGCACATCATAGGGATACAACACGCCAAAATTTGAGCATAAGGTTTGAGCATAAAGTTTTAGCATAAGGAGTTATCACAATGCACTGTTCAATACAACATGGCCATTAGTATTCATGTCTCCTGTTATTGAGACCACGGTTAACCTCAAAGTACACGCATGGACGCAAAATACACTTAGGTCTCATTATTTACACAATAGTAATTTTCTTGTCGAAAACGTGGCGTATTAGATGTGATTTGTGATTAATTACCTCAAAAGATTCTCGTCATTCGCATCATCACTGAACAGGTTGAAAATGGATTCAAAATTCATCAAAATATTTCCCTGACTCGTGAAGAAATCTTGCAGGACGGAAAGTGGAAGGATGCCAGCCGTTGAATTCGAAGACATCAAATCCATTATTTGTCCTTGTAACCCAGTCACCTTTTCAATCATTTCTCTCCAGTCTATGGCTGGTGGACTGTAGCCTGGGTTAAGCTAAAACGGAAAAGTTATTAAATTATCATTAATAGGCGTCAAAAACTTACCATTCAATATTCTGTGCTGTGACATTAATAAATTTTACCAGCAATTACGTTTATGCTTTCCAACATGGACGCTCCATTGTATTAATAAGATCCGATTTCCCAATTTGGCATGTTGTATATACATTTCAAATATGACAAAGAATTGGGTTTATTATTGTTTGTGCTCTTTAACAGACAATTAACTAAAAACATATGGGATCGTTTGGATTGTAGTGAGTCTATGCGTAATTACTCTTTAAATGAATTGTGTGGTATATCACTCACTAAGGCTGCAAGTCTGTCCACATTAAATTCGTCCGCCATGTGCTGTGCCAGTGTCGTGAAGTTAACTCCACACAGAGCATTGATGAGATTTGTAATGTTGATCGACGGATCAAAATCGAAAACTTTGATTAGAGATTCACCATCACATGCAAGATTTTCCCATATCATGGGATCTGCCAAAGACAAAACCTGGAAAATGAACAATAAAACGATATCACGAGTGTGAACACAAAGCTATCATGACACGTTCATTTGTTTATTGAAATTCTAATGGTCAATCATATCACTATAGTGTCGGAGGCACAACAATTGATATTAAGGCGGTTCTCGGTGTCTTCCGCAACTTGATTGCACATGCATCGGTATGTAAAAGGATTTCTATTCTTCTTTCCTTTCTATACATTTTATGAAAATAATAGTCATGGAGGCGATCTTTACAACAGAAAACGATAGCTCATTTGAATTTTCCTTTTCCTTTAAGAAATATCATGTCAATCGATCATTTTACAAGTCGATAACCAAAGTCGTCTGTAGATGCTGACCTTTTCTGGGTTAAGTGATGATGAAAAGAGCTCTTGGAGGATTGTTGGAGACACCTTAAGAGTTTCTTGCATCCATGATATAATCTCACTCTGGTTTCCGAGAAAGTCGCCCAGGGTAAGTTCGCCATCTGTAGTAATGATACACGGAAAAACTATGAACATTGTGCATCTAATAGAAATGTCTAACTTGTCCATAGCATTCTTTTTCCCGTAATATGCCCTTTTTGACAACTTGCAAGTAAGTGCAGCGCAGTACCTAAAAAGTGTATTCGGTATTTTATAATGTTCAAGACGCGTACAACAGGTATGTAAATCCGTAATCAATGATTCTACTCAAGTACATTAATATAGTTCGCCAGAGCAGTTACTGTCAGGCAAAATGGGGCAAGGCGTTCACTCCACGATCTGAGCACCAGCCTAGCAGATAGCCTTTCAGTCTGCTGCGGTTCATTCCTTCAATTTATTCTGTTTTGATATTTATATGCCCACAGACTTGGAGCAAGTCTATATAACATGGCAAATGTCGTAATAATCAATCTTCGTTACGATGTTATTGCAACAACTAAGATAACACCAATCATCATCATCATCATCATCATCATCATCATCAGCAGCAGCAGCAGCAGCAGCAGCAGCAGCATGAAAATACATTCCATAATACCTTGTATGGCTTGAAGACCCTTCTCAGATAAATCAAGGACATAGCTCAACATGTGGATGGCACGTTGAACTTCATTCCACACAGGAATATCTTCAAGCTGACTGTTAAGTTCATTTAGAAGTCCTCCGAGCCTGGCAAGAAACGTAACAGGAATAATGACAGTGAACGGACAATAATTTCACGTTTATATGCAGAAATGCTTAAGTTTCAGAAACAATAAAAATCCTTCTTCCTCTATTTTATACCATGCAGTGTGATTGCGAAATACTGAAGATCGAACAATTTAATAACACAGTGTGCATTGTTTTTGAGTTAATTTGATAGCAGCTTCTTGTAATTTAAGGGTTTGTATGTGAACATTGTTATTTGTCAGGCCTAATAGGTAAATTATTACATTAAAAAACTCGTAAGATACATTGTCAAAGAGAATAAAACCCAACGAATCTCATATAATTCTTAAATAACAGGCCGCTTCAAAAAAAACATTCAGCATACCCGTCAGGATTCAGGGCCGTCGCATCAGCTCCAAAAAGGTTGGAAAGGTTGTTGATGATATCGTTCATATCCATCGAATTCATCATGAACATTTCTTGCCATTTCGAAAGCTGCATTTGCAAAGTTCCATTCGATGCGATAATGTGTAGGAATGATTGATACATATTTGTTATTTTTGAGATAGTGTTCACCCAGTCGATTTTGGGAAGGTTGGCATCACTTGTTGTTATCTGAAAGGAAAAAGAAATGATTTATAATAGCGTATGTGATGACATCACGAAACTGAATATCTCATTTCTACAAGCACTCAATCAATAATTTGAACGTTTTGGTACAGTGACTCGAAAGGCACATCCCTTACTTGATTCACTCATTTAGACTGACTTTATGTAACTGGTCCAGGAAACATTTTCAAAGTAAGGAATGGACAAGTAAGTCTAAAAAGGATGATTAAGATATATTTCACATTAAAAGAATAACTTACAAGGTGCATCAGCTGATCAACTTCGAAGTTGTTGGCCAGTTGGTTTGCTAGTCGAGTAAAGTTTGCACCACAGAGAGCATCGATTAGTTTAGTCACATTTACAGAAGAACCAAAATCAAATATCTCTGAAAGTTGACTTGCATCGCAGGATATAGATTCCCATATTGTCGGATCCATGAGCTCAAACAGCTGTGAATAATAAGGGAAGTGAATAATTGTTAGTGAAGAGGGACAATCGAAATAACAGGGCTTCAATTTTGTCAACATTGCATAAGGAACAAGGAAAGTGAATAAATAAATATCTACATGATTGGACAAGGAAGGGCCGTTACAGCATAAGAAAGTCACTCGTAGAGCCAATATTTGAAAACCTTGTTAGGCGAATTGTAATAACATATCTTGTGTTACCTTATCAAAATTCAAAGACGCTTGCAATATATCCATGGCAACTTCGGGAGTTATCTCCAAGGATTCCATCATCAGCGCAAGGATCTCACTCTGGTTGGTAAGGAGACCGCCCAACGTCAAATCACCGTCTGCGGTTTAAATACATTGCAAATGAATCCTTAAAAATAGATTAAAAAACTTGTCCGGTTTTCTCTTTTCGAGAGCTTATTATTTGAATAGGCCCATGATTCTGTAATATGACATTAAACTGGTCCCATAATCATTTATATTCAAGGTAATATATTACCAGGTCCATGGGGCAATTGTGATTTACAAATTTAAGTAGGATCATCCTGAACCACTGATAGTTAGTGGTGGCACCAGGTGTCCGGAATGGATAAGCGTACCCTGCTAGCATGCTACACCCGTCAGGATTGGTCCCAAAATTGTCTAAATATTGTATGAAAAGATACAGGATACTGCTTCCCTGTAAGGTTTCTCGTCACTACTATGACAACGTCCGTTGGCCTCTACTAACTGAGGCATTTTGTAGACCGTTTCTTCTTTTCAGTAGCATAGTTATGGTGCCTTTTTCGAGATATTGTCTAAGAGCATGGTATCTCTCCCGTTTACGTTCATGAAACTATACTTCAGCCATAACATGGAAACTACTACTGCATGGAAACCCTATTACAATTACAGTATTAACATGAATTGTTGCCTGTATTTTAGCTGAATAGTGCATACAGGATAAATAAGGTCAAGAACCCATTTCTTGTATTCAGCCTGTATTCATGTGGACTCATGTGAATTCACGTGTATTATTGTATTATACAGGCGAAAACATAGGAAATGTGAATTTATATGTATAATTGCCTTTTGATGCATAGTGCATTCACACTTACCTCTAATCGCGTCTAATGCCTTCTGATTTATATTAATGAAATAATGGAGCATATGTACGTAACGCTGCAATTCTGGCCACATTGGGACATCTTGTAAGTCATTGTCTAGTCTATTGAGTAGACGTCCAATGCTAAGAATGGAAAATAATATGGAAAATATAATGTAAACTTTAAGATATTTTTTAAACAGATCTCTTCGTCCTGTGTCAAAGTGACGACAAAAGTTGAAGAGAAAGATATTATAAGCAGTGAAACCTCAATGCTCAATAATGCTGTTCAAATCATTAACATGATAAATAATTTCTAGAAATAGACTCAACAGACTGTTAAAATTGAAATGTAATAAACGGCTTTACATTTAAGAAAGAAGAGAAATCCAACTGAAGACCTTGATGAATTACATAGTAACAGATATCTGGTGGATCCTAGAGGATTATCTAACAGTGAAAATCACTTCAAAACCTTCTCTTTGCACTTACAGAAGAGGCTGATCTTCCTGTTTGGAGTTTATCAATTCTTGGATGTGTCCAAACAGCGCAGTAATGTTCACAGGAACCATCGGTGCGATGTCTTGTTCGATAATTTCTCGGCTAAGTATACCATACAACATATTGAAGATTGCACTCAGGCTGTGTAATAATACATGCAAAGTAATGAACATTATATTACCATGCACTGTCTGTCGCATTTTCATTGGTCGAGCTGAACCACGTGACTGACCACAAATACACAGTAATGGTCTGTTTATATGCCCGTGAATATGAATAATAAGACTAACAACTCAAAGTATCGTAACTTTTACAGCTCAAACGTAAATCATAATCAATCACAAAATAAAATGAAGCACTTGTAGGTCAAGTGGAGATACTTTTTTCTGAAAACATCTCCGGATTTGCCAATATTGTACAGCGCGCGTGACAGTGCGTAGCGTAAAGCTCAGTTTCTGGGGCCCAGTTGTCGTTCGCTCCTGAAATTTTCGGATATTTTGACGGTTTTCTTGGGTTCGCTGATAATATAATGGAAATAACAGACTCCGCGCTGACCATTAACGTTTATTTGTGGGCGCGGGCTCGAGGAAAGCCAAATTAACGGGCTCGGCAAGCCTCGCCCGTTAATTTTTGGCTTTCCTCTCGCCCTTGCCCACAAATAAACGTTAATGGTCTGCGCGTCGTCCGTTATTTCTATAATATGAATAAACCTCAACATCAACAAATATCGGCGACTACATCAGAGGCACAGAAAAAGCTCAATATTAGTTAAAATAGTGTACAAAACTGTTAAATATTCACACAATCTCTTTCACTTACCTTGAAAGATTCTCTTCATCCATATCACCATTGAACAAATTTAAAAGAGACTGCCAATCGGTCAAAATATTGCCGTCTGTTACGAGGAACTCTTGCAACATGGAAAGTGGAAAGAGGTTATTCGTCGAACCCGAAGATGTCAACTCCATCAATAGTCCTTGTAATCTCATCAACTTACTTATCATTTCTGTCCAGTCTATGGTTGGAAGATTGTAACTTGCATCGAACTGCGAAAGTATGAAGCCAAATATGAATTAAAATGCAGCAAAATGTTGCGTTCAAAGCCATCATAAATGTAGAGTCCTTGGCTACATTTTAGCATTATCGTTTTTTGTATAACTGATAACTCATAAGATGTTTCTACATAAAATTTCAAATTCAACTAGTACTTTGATTACAAATTGGCTGCACCAGCGATTTCTATCTAGAGATTACAGCTTTCATAAGCAAACTAGGATATTTCGAAAAAATGAGGCAAAATGGAGTTGATTAACATTTAGGTCACCAGTAAGTCTAAACTGAAAGAAAAGTTGGTTTTAGTTTTCATTTGAAAGTTGGATGTCACATTGATCAATAATGCTCTGCATGTGACATAATTGGTATTTTCTAAATGTATAAATATTGAACTCACTAAGGGTAAGACTCTGTCAACATCGAATTCGTCTGCAAGATTTTGAGCCAGAATTGTGAAGTTAGCTCCACAGAGAGCATCGATGAGATTTGTGATATTGGCTGACGAACCAAAATCAAAGATCACTTTGAGTGATTCGGCATCACATGCCAGATTTTCCCATGTGCTTGGATCTACTAGTGACAAAACCTGTAAATAAAAAGTGTAAAGTTTATATGACAAGATTTTAGCAACAAAAAAGCAGCCTATTCCACGCAGAAATCCAATTATCACAAAAAGGCTATCGCTCTTAACTGATGAGTGATGATAAAATTGACTACTCCATTATGATTATTGTAGATATATTTGTTAATGCCATGTTTACATTTGAACTTTCATTCTTAAGCCCTCTACAATTGCATTAAAAGGTAAAATAAGTCTTCTACCTTTTCAGGATTAAGAGATGTTGTCAACAGTTCTTGTACTATGGCCGGGGACACCTTTAATGTTTCTTCCATCCATGACACAATCTCACTTCCATTGCCAAGGAAATCGGCAAGGTTCAACTCGCCATCTTTTCGACAAAAACAACAATAATATTGACTTGAGGTTATGAACATCACACAAATCTTTATCAATCACGAAGCTCATGCAAGCGCGGCTTTGCCCACAGAAGTACCTGATATGATAAATCTTCTTGTTTGAACTAGGTAAACAACCCTGGCACCTCAAAACATCAACACTATACTATACAAAAATGTCTAGCAGCTGCAGATTAAGATGTAGCAAGTTATACATTTTCACAGACGCAGGCTCATCGATTATGGGAGTCGGAATCTCTTTTGAAACTCTGCCCTTTATTGTATAAGGAAACATAAATACGAAACAAAAAATGTAGTTAATTGGTATCTTTCAATTACATATAATACTTGTCGAAATAGTATCCAATTGCAAAATACCTTGAAGTAATTCAAATTCAGTTTTAAACATTAATATGTGTAAATTCATTGCCATACGTACCCTTAATGGCATGAAGACCTTTCTCAGACAGATCCAGGAAATAGCTCAATATGTGTATAGCACGCTGAACTTCATTCCATACCGGATTATCCTCAAGCTGACTGTTTAGCTCATTCAGTAATCCGCCAAGCCTAGTTTGAAAGTCATTAAGGGAGAAACAATGCATTTGACACTAGGACCAAACCTGGGTATTGCATAGGTAGAAAAATACTGCGCTGTTGTTTGTTTATTAAAAATAATGACCTCAGTTCAAGACTATTGAAAGTGTATTTGTGGTATTCGGTGCTAACGCAATATGTTAAAACCCCACCATGTGCGACTAGCGTCTTGTAATAAAACATTAAAAATACTACCAGAACGAGTAAAATCAAATATCTGTTCATTATCGACGTTTCAGAGAGCGGGCATTCGCAAGCTACTCAAGGCAATCTGATCAACAAAAAACGTTTTGCGCACATTTTTGCTTCTGACATTTATTGACCTGTAAAATATCAGGACTCAGAATGATCGCCCACCGGCTCTCATTCAAAATAGAATGAATAGAAGGTATGTTGATGTCAAAAAAGAGATTGACTGCACTTTAAATGAAAAAAACAGTAAAAGTTTACCCGTCAGGATTAACAGCCGTCATATTTACACCGACCAGGCTAGAAACGCTGTTGAGGAGATCGTTTATATCCATGTTGTTCATAGTGAGAATGCCTTGCCACTTCGACAAATACGTTTGAAAAGGCCCATTTGATGACATCAGATCCAGTAATGTCGTGTACATATTCGTTACCTTTGAGATAGTGTTTGCCCAGTCAAGATTCGGAAGATCAGTGTCAATAGATGTCATCTGGAATAAAGTTCACATCATCAATTTATTTGGGAAAATGCAAATCATTAAGGGTGGTGACACAACTATCAAACGACTAAACACCAATAATTGCTGTAGCCATACATCCGGTTGCTAAAGGACACAATTTCAGAATTTTACTTTGATCACTGCGCGCATTTACGTAATCATTAAAATTCAATACGTCTGTCAAATACCTCTGCAATAAAGTCGTGCTTAGATCTCATGAATGAATCAGATTTTCAAATGTTTCACACCGTAAAAATTAACTTACTATTTCCAGCAGCTTGTTAACTTCGAAGTCATTTGCCAAATGGCTTGCCAGTCTGGTGAAGTTGGCGCCACATATGGCATCGATCACCCTGGTCAGGTTAGTCGAAGAACCAAAGTCAAATAACTCAGAAAGTTGACTGCCGTCGCATGCAATAGAATCCCACTTCATGGGATCCATCAACTCGAACAGCTGCATAAAGAGAAATATAAAAATTGTTGTATAGTGCCAAAGTTCTTACGGATAGATTTGATAAATACGAGTCTTTTATAGACTATATCATATAGCCGTAACAAATATTGAACTGCTGAATTCAGTACAGTTTCTCTCAAAGGCACTGCACATGCTACAGCTCTGATGCATTCGGACACTTATTAAAATTATGTTGCTTACACGTTATATGCAAGGATGCATTAATCTATCAACGAAGTATTACATGAAAGGAACAGAAGTGAAATACAACGGTAAGACTTGCTGTACCTTGTTGAAATTGAGCGATGCTTGTAATATATCCATGGCAACTTCAGGGGCTACCTCCAAGGATTCAATCATCAGTAAAAGGATCTCACTCTGGTTAGTAAGGAGACCACCCAACGTCAAATCACCATCTGTATTATGAAAGCAAGCAGAGAATATGAAGTCTTCCGAAAACCGACATGGGTAATCTGAGTTCCGATTTCATTTAAATAAACGAAACAGACCTCTAACATTTGAGAAAATAACACTGCTGATATAGTTTACAAAACTAATCATTTTAATCTCACCTCTCATACCCTCCAGTACCATCTGATTCAGGTCTATAACGTAGTTCAGCATATGCAAGTAGCGTTGCAACTCCGACCACATTGGGACTTCTTTTAAATCGTTGCTGAGATTATTGAGCAATCGAGCAATTCTGAAATAGATATTTTAAAGAATTACAGTGACTGAAAAGCCTCTGAAAACCCGAAAATAATGTATACAAAAAGTTGCACACAATGTCAACGTTATAAACTTTTAATATCAAAAGAAGAAAATTCCATAAAAAAGTTACGTGTGTGAAGTTAATCTCCGACGTATACTTATACGTATACTTTTATCTTTCTTTCATGAATATGACTTTGTTTGTGTACCGTCTATTTACTGTCTGTTCTGTGCTGTTTTGTGTCTATGTTTACAACTATTGTCTTACCAATTCTGACCTGCTGTCATTGGATTATGGATTGGTATCATTGCGATTATTTTTCTCCGACGTATACTTACAGCATTGGCTGATCTTCCAGATTTGAATTTATCATATCTTCGATGTGTCTGATGAGTGAACTTATGTTAAGAGGTAACATCTCCGAGATGCCTGGAAGGGTGTCAAGATCTTGTTCCAGTATTTCGTACAGCTTGTCGAGTATAGCACTCAGCCTATAAAAAAGAAAACTCAATTTATGGATGACATTAGCCATCCAAAACCTTGGAATATACTTACTGTGTTATTTGTTCCTCCACTGCGGACCTCACCTTAAAATTAACTCTTGTACCACTTTTTCATTGTAACGCAAGACATATTTATTGAAATGAAAAGTATATGTTCGTTGGCATATTAAGGATATAAATGCTTTAGACTTAATAATGTGATAAACTCGAGACGAAAGTACGCAGTGGCATTATTGATTTTTTTGTGATATTAACAAATCTTTGATGTATTCACTAACTAATTCATTTTCATTAATTAATTCATTCTTAATGAATTAAATTAATTGATTAATTTCTTAAATTACCCTGACAGATTCTCTTCATTCATGTTGCCAGCCAACAAGTTCAATAAACTTCGCCAGTCTTCTGAAATATTTCCTTGTGCCATAAGAAAGTTTTGCAAGATGGATAGTGGAAACGTGCTTCCGGCTGAATTCGCTGATGTTAAGTCCATCAACTGTCCTTGTAGTTCCATCACCTTGCCTATCATTTCAGTCCAGTCAATGGCTGGTGGGTTGTAATTTATATCGAACTAAAAGGTAAAGAATGGGAAAATTATGCATGACACAAAGGAAATAATTACGAGGTTCTGACGAACCTTGAAGTTCCCTTTTTTCTTCACTTATTTACTATTCTTCGTTGCGCATGTCATATGTCTAGTAAATGCCTATTGATACAGATATTTGGTTGAAATTGCCAAGTGTATATGGCTGTTGATGTATAGTACAAACTGTGTATATGGCAAGGTGTTTTGAACTTGATAATGAAAAGATAGACCAAGAGTTTAACTCACCAGGGAAGCGATCCTTTCTATATTGAACTCATCTGATAGTTGTTGTGCCAGTGTCGTGAAGTCAGCTCCACACAGTGCATTGATGAGATACGTGACATTAATCGAAGAATCAAAATCAAAGATCTCTCTGATTGAATCAGCATGACACGTCACATTGTTCCATATCATCGGATCCACCAAGGTTAAAATCTGAAATGATTAGAAGAAGTAAAAATGAATTAGAACCTGTAATCACAACGACATACACAATAATTAAAGATAAATAAAAAATCATATAGCAAAATCATAAAGATAATAATTCAAATTAAAAACAAAAATACAAATAAACAAACAACAAATAAGCAACAAAACACACTGAACAGCTTTTGCTGCTTGTTTTGCTATTGCTATTTGCAAACATGTCAACGTAGTACCCATCATCCCTCTCTCCCTCCCCTTCAATATGTACTCATCCTCAACCATAACATGTTATATCGAATATGACTAACGAAAACTGACGAATTCAAAGAACTTAAAATATTTGACAGCTAGCCATAAGAGCATTGGGAATGCAAATAGAATAAGTTCACCTTCGCTGGGTTCAAGGATGCTGATAGCAGCTCCCTAACGATTGTTGGTGACACATTCAAAGATTCTTGAATCAGATCGAAGATACCACTCTGATTGCCGAGAAGTTCACCGAGAGTTAATTCTCCATCTAAAGGAAAATAACGAAAACAGCGATGATGGCATTAACGTATACTTGACTAACATTGTTCAGCAAATGCTTTCTTTCTATGATAATATGGTGAAGACAATATTGTTCAATATTACCCATATATACTGTTACTGTGCACCAAGTACATCGCAAGCGCTATTTCGAACGTATTTAATCATACTATATTGTCTTGATGTTAATGAATGAGACTCTCAAACCAGATTGTTTCATGCGCATAATAATATACTTCACGATAGTGAATAAACGTGAGCAAGTATTTGAAGATATCACTTTACCTTTTAAAGCTTGCAAACCCTTTTCAGACAGGTCTAGAAAATAGCGGAAAATGTGCATGGACCGTTGTATTTCTCGCCAATTAGGATCATCTTGCAGCTCGATATTTAGCCCATTCAACATCACAGCAAGCCTAGCATGAAAGAGCACATTGAATAACGTTAAATTAAATAATATTAATAAGTCCCACACATTGTGCGCTTTATTTGAAAGCACGTTTTCTTTTCAAAGTTTACAAAGTTATAATCGTCACTAATTATACAGTCATTTCTGGTACAGTAAGAACTATCTCTATCTTGTTTCCATACAGTTCTAGGAGTGACTACCTAGGTTTAGCAATGGATACATAAAATGCACCTGACAATTTATCGTTCGATTGCCTGGTGTTTATAGGTGAAATGAAGCAACATGACTTAACTTGCGTTTTATGAGTAACCAAAATAGCTTACATTTGAATCTGATCATCTTGATTTTCTGTAATCATGGCCATTATGTTGTCCAAGATAGACGAAGGATCAAAAGGTTTTATGTCTGAAATAGCTTTATCCCCTAATGAGACTTCACGAACACTTTCCACCATGGCGTTGATCTTGTCTTGGAGTTGCATATTTGAGACGTAGAGTTTCATAGCAACATCTTCAAGATTGAAATCGTCAAGGTCTATCAAACCTTGTGTGTACTTGTTAAGCTGCAGAAAGAACGTAGAGAAAGATATTTGAAACAATCGTACGCAAAACCCACTGTCAGTGTGAAATGCGTCCATGACGGGTGCCATTCGACATAAAACATTCGACATGACGTTGCCTATTGGGATCAATTGAGTCAAGTTCAATGTCTCAATTTTCAGGACAAAAAGTCCTATTATTATATAAGTTTACCTCGGAAACAAGTCTTGCTATGTCCATGTCTTTTAGAATGTCACTCATGAGGGCCTCTTCATCCATTTGGCAAAGGTCACTAATAAGAGTGGTTACATTGACCGACGAGGGCAAGATCAAGTACTGTTGAAGTTTTTCCGGGTCACAAACTACTTCCGTCATTTGTGTTGGAGTTAACCTAATGAATTCCGTAATCTGTATGAAATGATGTAGAAATCATTTGTAAGTACTTCACGTATGTCAGACGTAAATGACCAAAACAAAGGTACACAGGAACATTACATTGCCTACAACAATATCTGTATCGTTCACCCGATTCATGCATTAGGTTAGGTATGCAAAGACAAACGCGTCCTGCTAGTTCTTCAGTCCAAGAATAAAGCACCCAATATCATTTGACTAAAGACACTTATATTGTTACATGTAAGTGTGAATAAAATAAATATTGCCAGTACCTTTTGTGGTCTAAATTGAGTGTGCTGGAGAATTTCACCAAGGTTTTCAGCCAGATAAATTCCATTTTGAGCTAGTTGTTGTAACAATGTGGAATTCATGAAGAGGCTTGAAATGTCTATTCCACCATATGCATCGACTGAAAAGGAAAATCACACATTACACGTTATGAATAATTAACGAGAAGATTATTCCAATGAAAGATATTTTTGTGTTGCCTGAATGTTAATTTTTCAGCGTTGGTGTTCAGAACGTATCTTACAATCACTGCAAAGCAAATGACACAGACAAAAAATGAAAGTTGGTGTGCATTACCTTTCAGATCATCTACTTTGTTGTTTAAAAATCTCATCAGACTTTGGCTGATATGGACGTATCTTGCTACCTCTTCTGATATTGTGTTGTTTTCGATGTTCACAAAGGAAAAGAATGTACGTAGAACAACCCTGTGTAAACAAACAAGAAAGTTACATTAAAACCGTACAGGCAAACAACGCGTGTCTTTTCAGTACACGCTGTACTCAGAGTACATTAAGACATTCCATCAGCGATGTGCCGCATATATACAACGGTACTTTGCTAACAAGGAAGTGCAGTGATCGCATTGTCCCAATACGCTTTTAGCAATGGGATTCTGCTACAAAGACAATGTAAATTTGCTGGAAAATACATCGGAGACTTCTGTGAACATACTCCGAAGAAATTTCAAAATAAAGCGCATTTTGAATTTGCCATTGTGAGGACAGATCGCATTTGTTGAGGACACGCTGGTGATCGTCAATTCCTTTCATGTAGCTTTCTCTAAATGACTTACAATTGTAGATTATATACGGTACATGTTGCTATAAAGTTTGTCTAACATATTGCGATTCATCTGCATGCCCAATAACAAACATGTATGGTGCCACATTATAACACCCATTCCATACTCAGATGTATGGCTCAGCGAGAACCGCGACCTTTTAACTATGAACCACATACTTACTGAAGAAGAACTTCATTATCAGGCCATTCTACAAGATTAAACATTACACGCTCTATGTCCTCCGCTGTGAATCCCGTGAAAGTCGGCGGATTGTCTAAGAGTTCCAATAAATTGATGATGAACTTTTCTGTTTCGTTAATTGAACCGGTCCAACCAACACTTTCGGATTGATTTCCCATGCTAAGAGCGGTCAGAAGACGCAAAATGTTTATCCTTTCAAGGGCCTGACCAACAAGGGATGTTCCATTGGCAGGGCACAATGTATCCATTAAGGGTTCCACATCGGTACCATAAGGTAAACTGAGAGCATTCTGGAATACGGTGTCATTGTGACATATATCCGATTGCGATGATCCAATCAGCCGGAAAAATTGCAGCATATTGGAATTCGACACCTGGAATGAAAGTATCATGTATGTAAGACTTTATATATTTTGTCCCAGTATGTATGTGTCATACCTTCATTAAACATCTAAGTCGCCATGGTTATAATGTTTACATTGTCTAATGCGACATCAGTTAATTTAAGTTGTGTGATGTGCGAACAGTTTTTAAGTGATGTTCTCATATATTGTACGTATCGACGCAACCTTGGCAATCGTTTAAGCTAACTTACCGCGTCCATGTTGGACAGGGCCTCCATTAGACTTTGAAGGCTATCGGGGTCCAAGATGCTACTGAACAGATTTTGAACATCCAGTAGAATGTTAGCGGACCCCAAGTTCATACCTGCAAAAAATGAAAGAACTTAACCAAAAAGCAACTATATCCAAATCAGTGTAGATGAACTGTGAATCGGGAGACTGGAAATGTCATGAATCTCATTCTGTAAATATTGATAATGAAGTATTTTACTATATAAACCAATTTTAGCAGTAAAAGGAAAATAACAAATGTCGGAAAGGTAATTAACAGACTATCTCATGAGACATGCTGATAAACTTGAGTGGGTTTCGCTAAAATTCGAATAATAACATACTCTTTCACGGTTGTAAATGAAACATGAAAAAATCCATCTTAGAAGCGCTGTATGTAATCAGAGATATGCATCGCATTATTTTCTTACCTTCCACATTCTTCAGAAGGCTGTTCATGCTCTTAACTAAAGCGCTGTAAATGTCGAGAATCGGTTGCATGTCATTCAATACTGACGTGTCTAGGAACAAACGTGAAACAGTCTGTACCAGTCGCCCAATGCTGAAAGAGAGACATTATATAAATCGATTAAGTTTCAAAACACCAGAAGAAAATAGTGACAGATAATGCGATGCCTAGTGACATTATTCTGTACATTACTATCGTAATGAATTTTCGGTAAATTAAAATAAAATATCTATATCTTTGTGTCAATCTTTCCTTGTTTATTGCATTAATGGCCTACCTCTGGGCGTCCGCGTCAAGTGCGCTAGAGAGGGATTCAATCATATTTTCCAGATCTTGCATAGCATCGTCGACCCACTGTTCACCTTGTGAAAAGCCTATCGGCCTGGCCATCAATTTTTCAGCATTATTGATAAGGCTAAGTAGATTCATGAACATGGTCGTCCAACTGAATGGCGTATGTTCGTCTGTGCTGTTTAACTGTGGAAAAAACAACAAGTTTTGTTATGAATACAGCATGAATACATGAATAACATTAGTTTGCATCTTAAAGAAATACTGGCAATCTCAATTTAGTATGAAGTTACTATCACCGAACTTTAGATAAAGTGAAACAATGTATGGAATTTCATGTATCGGGCAGTCTGAGATTTGCTTAAATGTCCAGGGAAATGTTTTTTAAATATAACTTGTTAGTTGCTCGCTCAAACTTTTGCAGAGACAAAGTTGCATAAAATCACCGTAGTAAGCTGATAGGCGGAATTCTGTCTTTGGCTCGTTGCAAACAAATCAGGACTGCAGTATAAGAAAGTCAATAAATATACCAGAGTGCTGATATTTATACACAAACAATCATAATTGACTTATGAGATTATTGAAACAAGCATAGATAATGTGTTTTCTACCATCTATTAATTTTTTGCACATACCCTAGTCATGAGATCGTCAATGTTGAACTCGCTTATAAGCTCATTCATCCAGACAACCTGGTCGACGGAACAAATAACTTGTCGTATAGCGCTGCCATTCACTTCAACTTGAAGCCCAAAGACGTCACCAAAGACTGTGTCATTCTGGCAAATCATGTTGTATGAATCTGTAGACATCAGCAAAGCGTATATCTGCAAGTGTAGAGGAATGGTGCTTATTGTTAAACCATGCAGACTGCAGGGTCATAGAAAGGCAGCAAATTCAAATGTCCTTTAAAATAGATAATTAGCATAATAGAACATTTCCTTACATCATTGGAAGTACAAAAACTGTTGAAGTTTCTGATGGCACTAATATTCTTCTTTTGAAAAGTTCTACTGAGGTTTATAAGGGTATTTGTTCAAATACCTTTTCAGAGATATCAATAATTGGGCAAACTAATGATTGCCTGTTAAAAATAATTACAATAGCATATTCTCCTGTCTTGATATTTCAATATTAGTTTTTTTGTTTACCTTGCCAGGATCGACAGTTACTTGTTTGATTGCATCCACTATTTCTGTCGAGAACTGCCCACTCTTCTCAAGATATTCGGCGATACTCTTTGGGAAGATTTCCCCGAAAGTGACATTTGTACCTAAAAATCAGAAGTTGTCAATGTGAGACAGTATTGTCTGTAGCTATTCACAAATTTAACTTGATGAAGTATGCCCAACTTCTGTTGAAAGTTCAGATGCATTGTAAACTTACTGATAAGAATTGACGATAATTCAATGAACAATTTGGTGAACACGGGAAAAAATGAACATTCGCGCAAATAACCGATGTTAATCTTTGAAGAATAGCTAGCTTGTCGCGTCTTACCTGGAATATTTTCTATTCTCCTATTCAGATATTCAATTAACCAATCGATGGTAATTAACGTTGGTCTGAGCTCGTTCCAGAGTTCGGAATTTTGAATCATTTCTCTATTGTCGTCCAACATTTGGAAAGCCCTGTTGGTTTATAATATGTGATTATTAACCATTGCTTATCAGTTATCTGTAATGCTGTGTTCGTATATAAATGTTAGATCATCCTCTAACACATGTTTTATATACAAATCAAATACTGGTGAAATATGAAATACTTACAGTAATGAATGTTAACATGCTTACTACAAGAACACTCAGAATCTTTGATGGCTACACATGTAATGTTTGCTCCAAATACGATTCTTCGATCACTAGCCTTGTATTGCAAGAAGTCTCTTCTATAATAGGTTCGCGACAAATATGCAATTTATCTACCTTTGTCGTTCATAATGACGTTAAAATTACCGGTAAAAGTACCGTTAAATTGTACAATTGTACAAAATTTGAAAATGTTTGCGAAATATTTAAGTACCAGGAACAGCAGCTATATTTATCGTCGTCTGAACTATTTCACTTTCTTAATTTCGATTGAAATATAAAGCAAGAAAGCTCGGAAGTTAAATGATTTGAGAACAACAACATTACTTACTTATAATAATTCATCAATGTCTGGTTGCTATTAATGCTGACAGCAAATTTCATGAAGATGTTAACGAGCGCCATCGTCGTTGAGTTCAGCCATGGCTGGTCGATGGTCAACGTTGGCGGGAAAGAAATAAGTCTGTCTATGGTGTCAATCAAATGGCCATTCCGAATTGCATATGCTGTCCAGTTTACATTTTGAGATGGTGATTGCAGGATCATGGTAATCTGTAGAAAATATGAAGAGGTTAATTTCTGTAATTTAAAACACTGTCACGTCAAAGTTTACCACGTTATCCATGGCAACAAGCTTCACCTAACAGAAAATTGGTATCAATTCTTGTTCAAACTAATACTAGTAATTGTAATTCTGCACTGAGGGACTAACGAACGAAAGGCGACCCAATAAATTCGGCCACCTATTCTCACATTATCAAATTATTACTTTTACGGGGCATTCAAAAATGTGTGACGCTAATCAGTAAAGCGCTAATAATATTGTACAGTGAAAAACCATGCAGTATCGGACAAAATTTACAACCACAGATGGTTTTAAATTTACAGTGATGACGTAACTTTAAAACAGAACTCATCGCCATGGTGCACCGAGATTGTAAACAATATTTTTCTCGAATAAAGTTGAGACAGGACCAGTTAAGTAGAAAAGTACACGTTTGAAAAGTAAAGTTGTCTGTTACCTCACTCATGATCTTCTCTGCATCGATCATTTTCATGATTTCATGTTCAATGACAGTGAAGTTTGTATTGCATATGTAATGCTCTATCGCAGTTATGTTGTATTCCGCATCGGCAGGTACGGCGAAGAATGACTGGAAAATACCATTCTTGCATAGGGTAGCAAATGGCTCTGGCGTGAAGATCAATGTCAAAAGCTGAAACCAGTAAGAAACCGATTTAGCATGAACAGACTTGACCAGCCACAAAACTGAAATATCATATCTACTACTTTGCATGTTCTAGTCAGTTTAGGAGGTTTTATTGTTCTGACGTTCATTTGAAGCAACAATACTATTTTGTGAAAGGATACGACATGTGATTGAGAGACACCTCTGACGAGAACCGTCAAGTTTAGTTGAGTAATCTTAATTCCAACTAACACGTTTTGTGGCTCCTGATCCTATGTTTTTCGGTGCGAAAAAATTGAGTAATCGAAGTTTACCTTATCAGGATGGATCAGCAGACCCATGAAGAATTCTGTTAGATCAGGTGCAATGTTGAATGCTCGTAAGGCTTTTCTCACTTCCTTGGCGTCCACGAACAAGTCCCCAATCCTTGGAAGTACGATTTCCTCAGTTTCTGGTTGCAGTAAAGAAAAGATCGTAATCATTATCGCGGTATGCTATGTACTACACTTCGAAACACAGATGTAATTGAACAATAAGCGTGATACATTCACTTTACATACTTTACGATTCTTTTGAAATTTGTTTTACCTGAAATTCTCCTAAGAAGGTCATTAACTGGGTTCATGATGACGTTGGTGATTTGCATGATCTTTAGAGCTTCTTGCCATACAGGATCGTTGTGAAACATGTTGTCGAGAGCCGCCATAATGTCAGCAAGGCTGCAGATTAAGAATAAACAATACCATTAAAGTACTAATATCCTGTTTACCATAATTGCGCATTCGCGCTCTTGAGTATGGGATGTTTATGGTGATAAAGCGTCGTGATATTAAGCATTTAATATACTGCCATTGCAAGCAGCGATTTTTTATACGTCGTACTATTTTGTGGTCATGTGACCTAATTTCATGCACTGTATCCTATCGTTTGGATTGCTTTGGCTTTGCGTTACAGTTAAGAACGGTAATTCACATTTCAGCTCAGTGGGTACACCATACATTGCAAAGTGATCTTACATAAAATGTTATAACATTGGTATGGTCTTCCATAGCAACCGTTTTGTGGAAACGGCTATGCAATAACACAGGATGTTTTAATAACTTTTATAAGTATTGATGCCAACTTAAGCTTACCTTTCCAGATTCTCGAAAGCACTTAAAGGGTCCAAAGCTGCTTCTATTTGATCAAAGAACAAAGTCCCGTTAAAGATGAAGCCAGGTACAGATGGAAACACTGGCCCGGTGAAATTCATCATCGCTTCGAGGAGTACCATGTATTCTCGTAGATTGTAGGAAAATTCTTGCCAACTGAAGTTAACCGGCCCGCCATCATCTTCACTGTAACGCATTGACTGCGGGGAATTTAAAAGTGCAAGAATGTGTTTTCAAAATAGACGTGATTAGCTTATTCTTCGATGTTGCCTATCCAGAAAGCGATTTGTATACGCAATAGATAGCCAGGAAGCCAAGAGTATCAAAGAAAATAGTCAACACAAGTCGAATACATTTTATAACTCCTTTTATGACGTGGTTATTGTCACTTAAATAAACTAGTTAAAATTGGGAAAATAGGAAATTGCATTCCTATAGAGTAACTCAAAAAGTGTGTAATAGGGATATAATATGAAATCAATGTTTTGATGTATCATTGAAATAATATGTTGTCATTTTCTCGCTTACCGTTGGACTAGTAGGATGCCTTTCTCCAGCACTCTCGTTTTACGAATATGTCAAACTAGACGTAAAAATTTTATGAATAAAAACATATACTACAGCTAACTGCTGAAAATACAACTACTTGAAATAGCGGACATTGATCAAGTGATAATAAAACTAGACATAAAATATAGCGACAGGTACCTCTCTCAACAAATCAGCAATATCCTTGTTACGCAGTAAGTCCATCAACAGAAAGTCAACATCCATCGGTAGACAGAACACTCGAGTGACAACAGTTACGTTTACAGACTCAGGGAAGGTAAATGAATTCCTTAGTGCCATCTCGTCACAGAATGTTGTGTTAAGCTGTCCGCTGATAATCAGTTGTACCAACTAAGGAAAATAAATTTAAATAAAACCATTAAATGAGTGTAGCAAAATATTTTGCAATGCTCATATATGAAACGATTATCACACCAAAAGTACGGTCATCCAAAACTGCAAGAGAGACTACCAATGGCGAACATGTAAACGGACATGCTAGAGCGATTTAAGCCTTCTTTCGTTGATGTACATGACTACAATTAAAACTGTTACCTTCTGAGGGTTTGTCATCATAGTCAGGGCTGCTTGAATGATGTCTGGTAGGAAGGTCGCTGACAATTTGAAGTAATCTCCATAGAATGTGGTATTTTTGTAGAGCACATCCAAGGTGAGTCCTTCATCTGTGAAATGTTCATGAAAGTTTCTTGGTTATTTTACGTTAAATGCATGTATTTTTTATCACAGATTTCGCTACTAATTTTGTCGAGCATGGTTATCGCTCTTGGAAAGAGTCAGTTCCCCTGGCCTACTCAATTACTCACTTGATTATACAGATTAACAGAAACGTTATTGTACACTTAGAAATTGTGCACTTGGGAGAGGAGGTTTAGGGTCGAACGAAATGCGGTTTTTTGACATGCCAGTTTTGTAATTATCCATGGTCAATATCGACGATAGAAAACATTAAATTCAAAAGTTCATTTTGTTATTCAGTTTGTTAATTATTGCATCAGCTTGCTTCAATAGTTTTATCATTAGAGAATTATAAATTTTTGACTATATCTTCTAGCAACTCACCAAGCATTTGTCTCATTTTGGCGTTGGTAAATTCCAAGATGGCATTGGCAGAGTAAAATTGCTTCAACACGTTGTTCCACTCTGTACTGTCTGCTAACATGGCGTCTATTCCATCTAACATGAAAGCCACTGCATCAACATAGCTGTAATGTCAATATTGGTGATTAAATTCAGATATTTCAATGTATCACATGAAGTTTCTACCGTGTCACATTAATATATCTAATTAGGCAGTGAACATTTAAATGATTTACAAAATTGTCTCACTTAGAGAGTACCTTATATATCGACGCGATGACATTGACTGAGCAGGAAAATTCCAAAAAACGCCCTACAAAATTTTTGAAATTTTCTTAATCTTTACTGTAATGTATTTTCTTGTATACTAATGTCAGACATAATTACTCGATAATATGCATTGCATGTTCGTCCATTCATTCATTCATTCATTCATTCATTCATTCATTCATTCATTCATTCATTCATTCATTCATTCATTCATTCATACCTCTATTCCTACTGTCTACTTGAATGTACGACTTACTTATTGTCGGTCGGCATATTTGACCTGGCGATCATCTCTTGCAATTTAATGTTCCAAATTGTCCCGTTCATGAGAGACTGCGGCAACGATGGAAAGATAGGCACTCTGGAATTTTCCAATTCCATAACTTTAGTTAAATACTCCTCCATCGTCTTCAAGAAGTCAACCCAACTGAATTGATCAGCCTCATCCGTATCCATGTACAATTTCTGAATCTATGAAAGAATGTGATACATTTAAATAAGCAATGTAGGCACAGCTGAACGAAATATTGGTAACGTTGTTTGGTGTTTAAAGTTTTTCGTGTTGTGTGTCCTTCTGTGAAAACGATCGTTCACTCGTCATCTCTGCATGTTGATTATTGTCATTTTTTAGGTAGTACAGATCATTGAATATACGTTTTAACATTCAAAAAAAAATTACATTTTCTATGAGTTCGGCGATTTGCCTGTTTCTCAGCAGATCGACCATAAAGGCTTCATTGTTAAAACTGCACAACAGATTCTGGACCGGGGATATATCGAGGCCATCATGAAAACCAAACTCATCGCTGAGGTCGTCGGCGTCGCAAAGTGTCTCATTCCACTTTCCTGAAGAAATCACTTTTGCAAGCTGAAATGAAAAAAAATACCATTACAATGGCTTCATAAATGCACAGAAAGTGTAAATGCTTCTTCGCAGATATCAATCGATCAATTTCTTACTATTGTTGTCATCATACAAAACAACGCAAATGACACAAGGCGGATTGAACTTCTGAGAATACTTTGTCAGCTTTACTCTGTGTTATTTTCTAGTTAATAGCCTCCTTTGTGACCTCACCCTAAAATTGCCGGAACTATGGAATGCATGGACTGGGATTGCATCGACGCTTGTATGCATCAGTTCCTTTTGAAGAGTGGTTGATACGTTCGAAGTAACACCAATTCAGAATTATATTTCATCCTAGTTTCAATTTTACGACTTCATATCATACGCTGATCACTCAATGTTTTCATACAAGTATAAGCACTTGTTTCGAAGTCATACCTTGTCTGGCTGTGTGACAATTGTGAAGAACGCCTCCACCAGATTTGGAAGAGTTGTTGCTGTTGTCTGCAGGAGCTCGATGTAAAGGGTAGCATTTTTGAACAACAAATCGAATGTCAAGCCATTTTCTGCAAATCAATCAAATGTCCATGATGACATTTATGATTCTAGCGATCAATTCGCTTTGCGGCAACCAATTACAGGTAAGTTACCAAAAATGCTAATCTGAGGGTAATATATGAACAATTGTTCACAATGACTAATTATATGCGACTTTGATTTATTGAAAATTTATTAAAATGGAATTTAAATTAAAATAGCTTTTGCTGCCATTTTATAAAAAAAGAACATCACGCCTTCTTTACAGAATTGACAAAAAATAGTGCCAATAGAATATGACTTTGACACTTCAAGGTTTATCAGTTTAATGTCGAATTTAGGTTTTCTTACCCATGACGTCATCCACCTTGGCGTTGAAAAATTTGTACATGTAGTAGCTGAGTTTCATGTTCGTTTTGACCTCATTCCATATTGTATTATTTTGCCAGTTTGCTTCCATCATATCCAGAAGAGCGCCCACCTGTTCAATCCATCTGAAAGACAGACATTTAACAAAAGACCGTACGATTCTTTAAAAATAATTGCTGGTAACGATTGAATTGACGTACTCGGAAAATTTCATGAGAACTATAAAACTGTATTAACATCATTCTGATATCAGTGAAATCCCGGATGTTTAACGGATTATGCACTTGTAAATTTGTTGCTATTGTGAACCATTGTTTGAATAATTACATAGATTGTATGGCCTTGTTATTCTATGACTTTCATATGAAATTAAACAGAGGATGCTACACACCCTGCATGCCATTGCTGAGACAGCATTATGTAGAAAGTTCGCTCAAGTCATACGATGAAAAGGCTTTTATATTAAACACGAGTATCAATCTTACCCAGTTGTGACGGGCATCTGTAATCGGCTCAGTATGTTTGGTAAGGTGATATCCCAGAAGGTTCCATTCATGACAAATACTGGAAGCGACGGATAGATCGACCCATCAAAGTTCTGCAACATCTGCAGTCTTGTAACATATTCCTGCATTGTTCTCATGTAATCCAACCAGTCAATTTGGGCAGTAGTGGTATTACCAAGAAGGTCATTCAGCTATTTGTGCAAAAAAGTAAATAATCCAACATCATTGTTTAATCTACATCATAAAAGCAACCACTCACAGAGCCATACTTATAGAAATGGATAATTGCATCCATTAAAATGTGAATGGCTGTGTGAAGTTCAATTTCGACCTTGTCCTTCGACTTGATTCATAATTGTTTCGCATTCATTGTCGCTGTTTACAACAACAGCTTTGTGACAGAAAATCCACGACAGTTCCTAAAGTACATTTTTCTTTTGTTTTTATGTTGTTCAAGAGACCACTTTTAAGACCCCATTAGCTAAAGAAGGCCCTTACGTTTCCCCTTAAATATCCACCAAGATAAATGGACTCCAAATGATGAACCCCGTGTACTGTGATGACCTACCTGATCGACTAAGTCAGAAATATCTCCGTTCTTTAGAAGATCATACATGTAATCATTCGACGTCGACTGGCATAATAAACTCTGCAGTGCCGTTATATTCGAAGTGTCCGGGAAATTGAATATTTCCCTCAATTTGTTCGGAGCACATAACGTTTCGTTCCATTTTCCAGACAATATGATGTCCAGGAGCTGATGATAAAAAATATTGTTCTCATTAGTTTTGTTTATATTATGTTAACATTTTCAGCGATGAAAAAAATTACTTCAAATGCAAAGTAATAATATTTGTAACTTACGTTTCTCATATATATATATATATATATATATATATATATATATATATATATATATATATATATATATATATATATATATATACATACATTGAAGGGTTTTGATCCCTGAGAAAGTAGGTCGCTTTCTACTTACCTTTTCTGGCTGGGTGAGTATTGAAAGCGATGCTTCAATCAGGTCTGGAAGAAGTTCGGCTGATCTCCTGAACATCTCATTGTAAATGGTTGCATTTTTGTACAGTGAGTCCAAGGTCAGTCCCTCATCTTAGAATGCAATGAAAAAACAAGGATTATCATCAGCAAATGACAAATTTAGCACATAAACATAAATACAAAACCATGGCAGGTGGACATTTCACTATCTGGATATTTAAATTGCTTGTGTGATTATTTTTACATACATGACTCTGAGTCACGCACTCACCCATAATTTCTTCAAGTCTACCGTTGATGTACTTCATGATATAGTAATTCACTTGAAAGTTATTCTTGATCTCGTTCCATGGTGCGGAGTCCGGTAACATATTCGCAACTATCCCGAGGTTTTGGGCCAGAACGTTTAGTAAACTGTAGAATGTAAAAATAAATCAGCAAGCAAGCAAGAGCGCGTGTGATATATGTTTGTGTACGCTCGTGGATGTGGAGCAAGAGTTCAGATGATTTCAAAACCTCCAAATATTTAGTTTGTAAAAGTCACTGATGTGAAAATTTCGCCTTGATAGAAAGGCATAACCGGATGAGCTGTAGCATATTGGCGTTCAGATAGTAGCACTGAATACGGTGTGAAACAGACAAAGAGCCCTGGGTGGCATTGAATGAAATTTAAAGTATTCAAGTACTGAAAGGCAAAGACGTTTCGAGGCAACCGGTTGAATGTGCTGAAAATAAGAGTAAATTACACGCACATTGTTGATTTGAGGCCATTTGATACTATTCACAATTTTTCAATGGCACCAAGATTGCCATTTTCCTAATTCTTCATGATTTATGCAATTTAACAATTTCAAGTTTATTTCTTATCGTTTTGAGCTGCTAACACGCATGGTAACGTTTTTAGATCCTGTTGAAATGCATTCTGACATGTGTGATTCAGCTACGCTTAAAACTTATCCATCACTTTATGCATGTTGCAGTTTTGACCGAACTACACTCTTTGTATATACATTTGTTTGTTCGTTAGTTTGTTTGTGTTTAGCATATTTATTTATTTATTTAAGCTCCAGAAGCGTATACATACTCATCTGTATTGGGCATCTGTAGGCGTCCCAACATCCGACTCAGCAGAGAATTCCATAGCGTGCCATTCATTGTGTCTTGAGGCAATGACGGGAAAATAGAAACATCGGAATTTCCAAGTTCCATTAACTTATTTGAATACTCCTGCATTGTCATGATCAAATCTTGCCAGTCGAGTTCGACAGACATCGATTCATTTCCAAGAAGACGGGTAACCTGTATAGGGACAAAATACCCTTCTTCCTTAGTCTATCATAATTAAACAACCACGTAGGAAACACAAGAAAAGGACGGCCCAATGAAAGAAGTGAATATATCTATCAGGCACTTCGTTAGAGATATAAGCAAAATGGATGAATTAATTATTCAAATATGAATTGTTGATTTGATTCGACGTTCCCGACCACATAGCATAACAACTAAATGTGCATTACCTTGTCGATAAGATCAGCTATATCTTCGTTTTTAAGCAGGTCGTACATGAGCTGTTCATAGGATGTCTGGCAGAGTATTCTCTGCATTGACTCGACCTTGATATCGTCAGTCAAGTTGAACATGGCCTTCAGTTTGGCAGGGTCGCAGAGAGTTGTGTTCCAGTCTTCAGACAAGATAATTTCTATGATCTGTAAAGAAGTAATTTAATAATCACAGCTTGACATATTTGACTTTTTGTGGTCTGTCATTTTTCTAGTACGGTCAACGTAGTGTTAGTTTTAGTACTTCGCATGATATGGAGCGTACAGTTGACGATGGATGTTAAAGTAGGATTCTGGATGGATGTGTCTGTTCGTCATGTTTAATAATCTATAGTGCATATCTTATCATAACAAATTAACAAAATTGTCTGTGGAGGGAAATCTCTTGCAGGGCAATCACTGATGGAATAATATTCAGGGAAACATAAAAGTATCTGTGAACGAATTCATACCTTATCTGGCTGTGTTCCCATGACTACGGACGCTTCAATCAGACTAGGGAGAACCTCTGATGATTTTTGGATAAGGTCGATGTAAATAGTCGCATTTTCGAACAATGAATTCAGGGTCAGCCCGTTTTCTAAAATAAATCAGGAAAATTAATACAAATCAAGACAACACTTTTCCAGTGATTTCCTGTGTACTATAACATTTTAGCGATAAAAAAGCGTTTGAATAAAAGCGTTTGATAGTGTCAAACAAAATGAATAATTTATTAAGGTTCAACTTCGTACTTACCCATGATCTCGTCTAATCTACCACTTATGTATTTTACGATGTAGTATTGCATGCCAACTTGAGCTTTAAGCTGATTCCACACTTCATTGTCTGCAAAAATGCTGTCAAATAATCCAATGTTGCTTCCGATAAGGTCCAACCAACTAGAATAAATAAATTACAAAGTTATTTGGACATCTTTTACATTTTCATACTGTCCCTCAAGCAAAATACGCAACTGTAAGAATCTCAGATTATGTGATGGTATCACAATGTTCCTGGTTTAAGGACGTTGTAATCACTGACACGCGTTCAACTAAATATCTAGAATGGAATATGTCACATTAGTATATAATGACAGAAGTGGTAATGAGAACAATAAACTTTCCAGTTTCTATGGAGATGACCTACGTGTTAGTGTCAGGAGTTGAGAGACTTTGGATTATATCATTGATCTTCACGTCCCAGAATGTTCCATTCACGAGGAAAGCCGGAAGTGAAGGTATAATTGGCCCAGTTAAGTTTTGCATCATTTCAAATCTGACTGCAGCTTCTTCGATTGTTCTAAGATAGTCCGTCCAATCCAGTTCCACTTGACTGACATTATATCTTTGTGGTTGGCTAATCTGTGAGGGAAATACCGGGAAATATCTTGTTATATTGCAACCTTTAATTCTCTGATAACTTAATCGCTAGTCATAAACAATTGTCGACATACATCTTGCTTGATTTTTCGTCATTCAACGCTTCTTATCTTAATCTGATGGTTTTCAGCGGTTCTCTTAGGCTTGTACCTGGACTGGTAGGAAAATGCCAAACTCCATGAAAATAAATAAATGATAATCAAAAGCATAGAGTTATCTTTTGACTGTCCGTCTGACACAAGTCAAGTGACAACAATAGTCGTACCTGATTCAGAAGTTCAATGACGTCATCATTTCCGAAAAGACTACTTAAGAAGTCGTCGGTTGTGATACCACACAGTAGGCGTTGTAATGTGGTAAGGTTTGCAATCTCTGGTAGATCGAAAAAGGCTGCTAGATCGCTAGGACCACAGAGGGTGACATTGATCGCCCCGGAAGATATCATATTCACAATCTGTGGAAAGAACAGATATCACCTATTCATATTTCAGCACTTTCAGAATTCCTGTTGGCATCACACGCCAACTACCTTTATGGGTAACGCATCACGACTTTTTAAAGTATGGACAATTCTCGGTGTTTCACAACGAATGGCAGTCACAATACCTTGATTAGAGAAGGGTTATCTCTTGACGCATGTGAAAGTGGATATTTTGACGTGAGGCATTCATTGATATTTATATTTTATCACTCTCTACTTCTGACCCCATTTTGTAAAAATTCGCGTGGATGTTTGATCGTTGTACAAATTTATTGTCTGATATACTGTATATCAAATGTATTTACTCTAAAATAGTTGGGGGGAAATAAAGCCAAATGATAAAATATGTGAGCACTTATTGTAATAGTGCTTGAGTTAACCGTCTCAGGCACTTACATGGTTAATATAACATGTCATTCCATTAGTTATAAATTTATTCATGCTACTCTTTAAGATGTTTACAAGTCTAGATACCTTTTCAGGTTGTGTGACTATTGCTAGTGATGCATCGATTAGCTTTGGTAGAAGATCAGCAGAATCCTTCAACAGTTCTGCATAAGCAGATGCATTCTGGTATATGGAATCAAGCGTTAGGCCATTTTCTGCAAAAGAAAAGTGAGGTACTCTTAAAACTTGCTAAATATAGCATGACGATTGCCAGTGCAAGATCAATGTCTGTCCGTGTTTCTTTAGGTATTTTCGAGAATTATTAAATGTATACTAAATTAACTTCCAAGACAGGAACAGAGACCAAATTAAGAACTGTTGTACATCTTGCGGTTTCCATGGATTTTTTTCATTGACATTGCAAGTCATCACTTCTATGGTTCTTTGTAACTGTGGCATTTAAACTTCTATCAACCATGCTATGGGTGATAACCGAAAAGACAACAGCTGCTTTCTTTGATTCAGCTACTCACCCATTATATTTTCCAGTCTTCCATTTACATATTTGTAGAGATCAAGGAATACATTGAGGTTGCCTTTGACGTTATTCCATGCCGTGTTGTTACTCACTAGCTGATCAATCTCAGCTACATTGGCAGCAAGAGCGTCCAACCAACTATCAAAAAATAAGTGTATTAATATGAAGCAAAACGCTTTCTTTGAAAAACTAATTTGGGAAGTTAGAATAACAAGAAGTTCCAATAACATATGTAAGTAAGTAAGATATTTTATGAAATTTCTTATTCAGCTAAAAGCGTGTCTGTATGCGGCATTTTGTATTTTAAAGGTACGAAAGAGAGGCGATTTAAACTTAGAAACACGTAGATTATGTGTGTGTGTGTGTGTGTGTGTGTGTGTGTGTGTGTGTGTATACATCAAAAAATACTCACTCAGCTGTAGCAGGCATTTGCAATCGTCTGAGTATTTGAGAAATTTTGACATTCCAAAATGTTTCATTGACGGAGAATGCTTGCAGTGACGGGTAAATCGGTCCATTAAAGTTCATTAACTGCTCGACCTTTCTTGAGTATTCCTCGAGTGTTTTGAAGAAGTCCAACCAGTCTATTTGTACTTGCTTGGAGGAATTCATCACACCACCGATCTGTCAGAAAGAGAAATGCACAAAGATCACAAGGTTGATTTAAAATGAAATGTATCATTGTAAGATAGAATTTTATTGATGCATTCTGTAATTGAACAAAGATATAAAATATCAATTGTCCTATTCCGGATACCAATGCTGCCACTTATCTGCGGTTGAAGATGGTTTCTCTATTATTATAAGTAGTTCATATGCCTGGTAATTTTTGTTTATCTCGAAGAATTAGATCATCTGACTGGAATATCACATTGCACAAGTTTCCTACCTGTTCAAGTAGCTCCGGTATTCCTTCGCCCTTTTGTAGCTCAGATATGAGATCTTCTCCTGTAGTACCGCACAATATTTGTTGGATGGACGTGATGTGTGTACTGTTAGGGAGGCCAAACGTTTCCTGTAATGTTGCTGGGTTGCAAAGAGTGTCGTTCCAGTCCGTTGACATCACAATGCCAATTAACTGAGACAATAAGAAAAGGTCACGAAAGTTTAAATCGCGTATGTTTATAAAAACTTAATTCAACTGATTTTGATACAATAAGTTTCACCGAAATTAATGAATGTCACAGTTTTAACAAAATGTAATGACAGCTGTTGGTAGCATTTTGTCACGTGCAAAATAATTTTACTTCTCATGAAAACAAAGCAGGGTTTACGCTCTGGTCTTTCTACGTTGTGACAACAAACTCCTGCTTCATTTCTTTTCTAGAATCAAATTCTCGGTCTCTTTCTGAAATTGAAGGTTTTATAAAAAGCCAATCACATTTCTAATAATAACCAAAGTGATCACACTTTGCAAATTATGAACGCTAGTGTTTCAGTCTGTCTCCCATGCAAATGTTCCCATGCCAAGATCTGAGCGCCTGCATGGAGGTTAGCCACTACGAGTACAACATTCGAGGACTGTGAAGTTTCTGTAACATCGATATTTGTATAGATTGCGAAAAAAATTAAAAAGAACGATAAGATAATTTAAATTAAACAGACGAGAGATTTGATTTGAGGTAACAACTCGCCCCTGGGCATGTTGAGTGTGTGAAACTATCTGTAAAATCATACTTCGTGAGCATAATAAATGGATGCATATAGCGCATAAGTCGGTGACATGATCTTATTACCTTCTCTGATTGTGTAAGAAGTGTCAATGTGCCATCAATCAAGTCAGGGAGAACTTCACTGGACTTCTGAATCATTTCCATAAACATAGGTGCGTCCTTATGAAGCATATCCAACGTAAGACCATTATCTACAAAATAAGGGGCGGAATCGATGTGTAAATTACAGAACTCTTGTGTCGGTCAATTTAACGAACACAAATCTTTCCTTAATAGGAAAATAATCGCAATCATACCAATCCATAATCCAATAACACTAGTTCAGAATTTGGAAGACAATAGTTGTAAACATAGACACAAAACAGCACAGAACAGACAGTAAATAGACGGTACACAAACAAAATCAAATTCATGAAAGAAAGATATATGGACCAGACAATTTTTTTCAATTTTTGTTTCCGTTGTTATTACCATTATTTTCAAACCTGCTGTTGTTCAAGGTATAGACAATCATATTTATAGTGACTTCCTTATATATTGCTCACTTACCTAGGATATCATCAAGTCTGTCATTGATATATTTGTAGACGAAGTAATACACATTTAGCTGGCCCTTTACTTCATTCCACGCCGAGTTATCCCCAACAAAGTCATCAACCAATCCTAAGTTCTTTGATATGAGTTCAAGCAATCTGAAAGACATGAAATAATATAAGGTCGTAAAATAATCAGCTTTTACAAACCTTTCAAGGATTTGCGAATTCCGATGTTTTGGTATGGCACCGAACAGGTTTAGGGTTAACATGAGAACATTTCCACTGATATCGATCCATAGTTGGCAATTTAAAATGTACAACACTTTTATTCTATTTTCTTGTTAAAATATGATCGCAGGAATCGTTAATTATTGTATCCTAAAATCTAACCATGATATGATATTACTTAAAACATTCTCGTTATGCTTGCTGTGGCTACCAATTAGATAAGATGACGAGAATTTCTATATCTGAATATAAGTGATGAACAAAATATGCAAAGCACTTACTCGTTTGTGTCTGGCATGGCAAAACGGGCTAGTATGTTTCGGAACTGCACTTCCCAAAAAGTCGCATTCATGATTGACAGTGACAAGGACGGAAACACTGGCCCATTGAAGCTTTGTAGCCTCTGTAAATTTGTGGCGTAATCTTGGATAGTCATAATGAAATCTGGCCAGTTAATCTCAACAGTTCGCGATGCATTCATTAGGGAGGCGACCTGGTGGAAATATAAAGTGCGATATAAAATATTAGTCTAGGGGCAGTTTGCTGACTTGGTTTGTGTGATAGAAATGTGTTTGTTGTAGACATATCAAACCAACGAAATATAAAAGTACTGTTAGCAAAACTTTTAAGAACTTTAATTCCTCGCAAGCAAAGATGCAACTCCTCTCAGCTCTTATTTACCATGATCTTACCTGTACAGCAAGTTCTGCAATATGTCCATTCCTCAGTAGGTCAAACATCAGCTGTTCTGGATTTATACTGCATACTATGCGCTGCACTGCAGAGAGCTCCGTGGTATCTGGGAGATCTAAAGCTTCTCCTAACTTTACAGGATCACAGAGAGTTTCATTCCAGTCAGGGGACATTATGATACCTACCATCTACAAGAGATGGGGATGGATATTTTTGATTAATTGACGTGTCTCGGATTCAGCGTTTTATCTAAAATTGCATTCAACAATAGTTCCCTTTTCCCCGTCTAATAATGGACACCAAATTGTTACCTCGACTTTCAGTCACGTATTTATTGTTCAGTCATAATCGAGAACCAATGACGAATGAAGAAATGTGCAAATGACTGTGGAGGATTATGTTCAGTAGCAAAAAAAGAATTTAATCAACGTTAATCCTAGGTTTTCATACAAGTTCTTGTTGACTTTGAACCTGTTTACAAAGTGTTGGTACTTAGTTGTCCTTGGAAAGATAAATTAAGTTTACCACTTTGTTTTTAAGATAAAAGCTGACAACAATTCTCGCCTTAATCGAATTCAGGAAGGTTACTTACCCTCTCTGGCTGTGTAAGGAGGATCATAGTTGTGTCAATCAACTCCGGCAGAAGCGCAGCCGTGTTATGGATAAGTTCTAAGGAAACCGTTGCATTCTTAAGCAGTGTTTCGATTGTTATGCCATTGTCTGAAATACAGTCAAAGAGACCTAAGTTGTATTTACATGTATCAAGGTAAGTCTCTTTCCTTCACTATACCACTCTCAAAAACTACCATTGAACACTTAAAGTCACAGATTGACGACCAACACTGTCTTTATCATTTTCAAGATCAATGACTCACATTCCATCGGGTATATGGGATTTAGTTAAAAGAGACACGTATGGCGACAGTCTTTTAAATTGCCCTGAGCGATGCACCTGTCAATCTGGCACAAAAGTGTTGTTGACTTACCCATAATTTGTTCCATTATTTTATTTGCATATTGGTAGGCGTAGTATGAGATCTTCATATTTGCTTTGATAGTATTCCAAAGAGCACTATCAATTAACATGTCATCAACTAATCCACCACTTCTTGCAAGAAGAGCCAACCACCTATGAATAAAAATATTTAGATAGCCAAAGTGTATTATTTAACTGATGATAAATAATTTACCCCTGTTATAGATCAAGTCCTTTAAATACACTTTTATTATTCGCATGTACGAATAAAGTAATACATTTCTCTGCCATCTGCCTTTCACCATCTTTCGTTTCAGTCGACCAAACTACTTCTGTCTCCCTGTCGCAGCTAGTGCGTGTTGGTATCCGATGGTATCCTCATAAAACGTGGCATTGACAAAGGAAATAGAGGAAAGACATCCTTTAGGTCCGTATCTTGAATCGGGAGACTCCTTTGAAAAGCACATCAAAGCAAACCTTGAAATGGTCAAAACTTATCGTTAAGCTTAGCTATAGGGTTGGTGTTCATTAGCAAAAATACCCCTTCTTAACGTTGGGAAGGATCCCTATGAAAGTAATTTCGAAAGAACTACTTACGTGTCGGTCTGAGGAACGGCAAATTGCGAAATTACGTCATTTATCTTATTTTCCCAAAAAGTCACATTCATCGTGAACCCAGGCAAGGAAGGAAATATTGGCCCGCTGAAGTTCTGTAGTTTCTCAAGAACTGTCACATACTCCTCAAACGTCCGGAAGTAATCTATCCAGTCGATTTCCACAGGTGCAGAGGTGTCACTCATTAACTCTTCCAGCTAGAAGACAGTTATGGTGAACAAACAAACACACCAGCAATAATTAGTATCCAGTTTATAATAATGATGAAATGACTAAAGTGTACACGGTACAAATTTCTCAGTATAAAAATATTGTCGTTACAAATGTATTTGTTAAAAAAAAACGTTATACACACTTCCATTTGATTATGTTGATCTCTTACCTGGCTGACAAGTTCGGCGATATGTCTGTTATTCAGAAGGTCATTTATGAAATCCTCCTGGGACGATCTACACAGTATTCTCTGTATTGCAGCAATGTCGGATGTATCAGGGAGGCCAAGTACTTCTCTGATCTGCACAGGATCGCAGAGAGTTTCATTCCAATTTGGTGACTGTATAATATCGATCATCTACGAAAATACATTGGAGTATTAGGAGCAACATTTAGCAAAGGAACTCAATCACAATGGTTTTAAGTTCCCGTTTACATATTTACAATAGAATGACACACAAACCAACACCTGTCTAGAAATAGTCCCCTTTGATACTTTTAACTCTATAACTTTTTATATGTTATGTAGGAGATTACTAAAGTAATCCTCTATGCATATAACATTTAATCAACAGATAACGAACAGTTTGTCTATGTATTTATTACAAAAACATTCGTCATAAGAACCGAATGAAATTTAACAATAATTTACTATTTCATAATATCCAAAGCAAGAATCGATTTGACGAAATTGGTAATTTTTCACCTTTTCTGGTTGTGTGACGAATATCAGTGACGCATCTATCAGATCTGGAAGGAGTTCGGCCGACTTCTGTATGAGTTCCATATAAATGGTTGCATTTTCAAAGAGTGAACCCAGAGTCAATCCGTTTTCTGTATTATAGTGGGAAAATTAGATATGTAAACACAGCGCAATGATAAAAAAGATATTACTAACTCTAATAGGTTAGCATTATCAAGAATATTAACCTGATGGTGTCGCATGTTTTAAAAGAATGAGGTATATATTATTCATTTTCACGCTCTAGGTATGCAGTCAATTATTGTGACTACACAATACATCACTGTCGAACAATCGAGCAAAGAATTCACAGAAAATCCAGAATACCTACAACCTATACATACCCAAAATATCATCTACTCTGCCATTAATGTATTTGTAGATGTAGTAGTTAGTCTTTAGACTCAGTTTGACGTCATTCCAAGCTGCATTGTCACGTAAGATGTCTTCAATCATACCGGTACTCCCAGCGAGAAGATCAAGCCAACTAAAATGGGAAATAACAGATAGCAGGCAATTATCTAATACGTGAGAGTAAATGAAACAATGATGATTAATATTTAGTAACAACGCAAACAATGAAGTATTTAGCGTTAACTGATGAAATGCATACTTACCTGCCTGTATCAGCCAAATCAAGTCTTGAAACTATCTCGTTTATCTTATTTTCCCAAAAAGTCCCATTCATTGTGAACCCAGGCAAGGAAGGATATATTGGCCCGCTGAAGTTCTGTAGTTTCTCAAGAACCGTTACATACTCCTCAAACGTCCTGAAGTAGTCTATCCAGTCAATTTCCACAGGTGTAGAGGTGTCACTCATCAACTCTTCCAGCTGGGAGACAATTATAGTGAACAAACAACCAGCAATAATCAGTATCCTGTTAACCATGACGACAGTATGACTTAAATGTACAATATTAATATCTGAATGTGCTGTATTGTCTTTATATACATACATGTAGGAGAAAGTGTTGATCTCTTACCTGGCTGGCAAGTTCGGCGATATGTCTGTTACTCAGAAGGTCATTTATGAAATCATCCTGGGACGATCTACACAATATTCTCTGTATTGCAGCAATGTCGGATGTATCAGGGAGGCCAAGTACTTCTCTGAGCTGCACCGGATCGCAGAGAGTTTCATTCCAATTTGGTGACTGTATAATGGCGATCATCTACAAGAATACATTGCCACATTTAAGTGAAAACTCATTCATTAACAAGTTTATGTTCTCCTTCAAGTATGTACGATAGTAAACGACATATGAAACTAATATTTGTCAAGCAATACTCCATGTTTCATACATTTAACTCTACGCCTGTCTGAATAAATTACCATGAAAGAGATCACAAGCAAAAAGTAAATGCACCATTAAACATTTGATTCAAAGAAGAAAAAATCGTCTGCGTATGTGTTTATTAGAAATAATGTTCACAAAAAATCACAGCATGAAATTGAGTAATATATCAATATTTCAGAAATCCTCGGTACTATTTGATACGGACACAATGGGTCCGGTTTTTACCTTTTCTGGTTGTGTTACGAATATCAGTGACGCATCTATCAGATCTGGAAGGAGTTCGGCAGCCTTCTGTATGAGTTCCATATAAATGGTTGCATTTTCAAAGAGTGAACTAAGAGTCAATCCATTTTCTGTATTTTAAGGATAAATGCGATATATGAACACCGTGCAGTTATACCAAACGATTTTACTAACTGTAATAGGTTAGCATTATCAAGAATATCATGATACTCACTTAACCTAATTGGTCCCATGTTCGAATAGAATTAGCTGCATATCATTTTTACACTTATGTTCTACGTATGCCGGTCTAAAAATGTGACAGCAAATTACATCACTGTCGAACAATCGATCAGAGAATTCATAGCAAATTGGGAATACCTACTACCTATACATACCCAAAATATCATCCACTCTACCATTAATGTACTTGTAGATGTAGTAGTTAGTCTTTAGGCTCAGTTTGATTTCATTCCAAGCTGCATTGTCACGCAAGATGTCTTCAATCATACCGGTACTGCCAGCGAGAAGATCAAGCCAACTATAATTGGATAATCACAGACAGACATCAATTATCAAAGACATGAAAGCAAAGATACGAGTTTCACATTATGAATTTTTAGTAACCCTTTCCGATCAGGAAAACGCTATTGCAGTGATATCTTCTTTTTTCTCTGACTGTGCAATTGATTATTTTCTTCAATTCTGCCACATTTCGACAGTAAATCTTCCTTTTCAGTTGTTGAGAAGTAAATTGTGTGTGCAAAAAATTCAAAATGACGCATTCTGTGATGAAATAACCACCTACCTGCCAGTGTCAGCCAAATCAAGTCTTGAAACTATATCGTTTATCTTATTTTCCCAAAAGGTCACATTCATCGTGAACTCTGGCAAGGAGGGAAATATTGGTCCACTGAAGTTCTGTAGTTTCTCAAGAACCGTTACATACTCCTCAAACGTCCTGAAGTAATCTATCCAGTCAAGTTCCACAGGTGTAGAGGTGTCACTCATTAACTCTTCCAGCTGGGAGACAATTATAGTGAACAAACAAACAAATCAGCAGTAATCAGTATCCCGTTCACCACAATATCAAAATGACTGAGATGTACAGAACCGATTTTTGAATATACAGTATTGTCGTTACAAATGTATTTGCAAAACAAACAAAAAAAACCAAAGTAAAACAAAAACCAAATTGTACACACTTTCATTTGATTATGTTGATCTCTTACCTGGCTGACAAGTTCGGCGATATGTCTGTTATTCAGAAGGTCATTTATGAAATCCTCCTGGGACGATCTACACAGTATTCTCTGTATTGCAGCAATGTCGGATGTATCAGGGAGGCCAAGTACTTCTCTGAGCTGCACATGATCGCAGAGAGTTTCATTCCAATTTGGTGACTGTATAATGGCGATCATCTACAAGAACACATTGCCACATTTAAGTAATAACTCACTCATTAACTATTTATGTTCTCTTCCATGTATTTACGAGAGAAGACGACACATGAAACTAATATTTGTCAAGCAATAGTCCATGTTAAACACATTTAACTTTACACCTGTCTGTATAAATCAACATGTAAGAGATCACAAGCAAAAAGTAAATGCACCATTAAACTTTGATGCAAAGAAGAAAAAAATCGTCTGCCCATGTTTTTATTAGAAATAACGTTCGCAGAGTAATATATCAATACTTCAGAAATTCTTGGTACTATTTGATTCGGACGAAATGGGTCCGGCTTTTACCTTTTCTGGTTGTGTGACGAATATCAGTGACGCATCTATCAGATCTGGAAGGAGTTCGGTCGACTTCTGTATGAGTTCCATATAAATGGTTGCATTTTCAAAGAGTGAACCCAGAGTCAACCCATTTTCTGCATTTTAGGGATAAATTCGACATATAATCACCGTGCAATTATACAAAGCGATTTTACTATCATCTACTAGGTTAGCATTATCAAGATATCATGATACTCACTAAACCTTACTGGTCCCATTTTCGAATAGAAACAGCTGAATAACATTTCTACACTTATGTTATATGTATGAGGTCTAAAATGTGACAAAACAATAAATCACTGTCAGTGTCGAACAAACTATCAAACAATTCACAGAAAATCTAGAATACCCACAATATATACATACCCAAAATATCATCTACTCTGCCATTAATGTATTTGTAGATGTAGTAGTTAGTCTTTAGGCTCAGTTTGATTTCATTCCAAGCTGCATTGTCACGCAAGATGTCTTCAATCATACCGGTACTGCCAGCGAGAAGATCAAGCCAACTAAAATGGGAAATAACACACAGCCAGCAATTATCAAAGACATGAAAGCAAAGATACGAGTTTCACATTATGAATATTAAGTAACACTTTCCGATCAGGAAAACGCTACTGCAGTGATATCTTCTTTTTTTCTCTGAGTGCAATTCATTATTTTCTGCAGTTCTGCCACATTTCGACAGTAATCTTCTTTTTGAATTGTTGAGGAGTAAATTGTGCGTACAATAAATTCAAAATTACGGATTCCGTTATGAAATAAGCACTTACCTGCCAGTGTCAGCCAAATCAAGTCTTGAAACTATATCGTTTTTCTTCTTTTCCCAAAAAGTCACATTCATCGTGAACCCAGGCAAGGAAGGAAATATTGGCCCGCTAAAGTTCTGTAGTTTCTCAAGAACTGTTACATACTCCTCAAACGTCCTGAAGTAATCTATCCAGTCGATTTCCACAGGTGTAGAGGTGTCACTCATTAACTCTTCCAGCTGGGAGACAATTATAGCGAATAAACAAACAAACAAACCAGCAATAATCAGTGTCCTGTTCACCATGATAACAAAAATGACTAAAATGTACAATATTAATATATGAATGTGTGTATTGTCGTTCAAAATATATTTGTGAAAGAATAAACAAATTACACATATTTGTAGGAGGAACGTTTGATCTCTTACCTGGCTGGCAAGTTCGGCGATATGTCTGTTATTCAGAAGGTCATTTATGAAATCCTCCTGGGACGATCTACACAGTATTCTCTGTATTGCAGCAATGTCGGATGTATCAGGGAGGCCAAGTACTTCTCTGAGCTGCACATGATCGCAGAGAGTTTCATTCCAATTTGGTGACTGTATAATGGCGATCATCTACAAGAACACATTGGAGTATTATGTGCTTTATGACATATGTACTCAATCATTAAATATTAGATGTTCCGCTTCAACTATGTGCGACATGAGACCATACAGAAGGCACATCAAAACTGATATTATTCTAGCGATAGTCCATGTTTAATCCTTTGAACTTTATATTTGTCTTTATAAAATACCATATAGGACACGGGCAAATTGTGCTCGAATCACAGAAAGTTTTATAAAAATATTACAAAGTCGATTGGTTAAGGTTTTATTGGAAAATAGTGCGCAGTAAATTTCACTTGAAATTTAATATTAATCAATACCTTCTCTGCTTGTGTGACGAATATAAGTGATGCATCTATCAGATCTGGAAGGAGTTCGGCCGACTTCTGTATGAGTTCAATATACATGGTTGCATTTTCAAAGAGTGAACCCAGAGTCAATCCGTTTTCTATATTAAAGGAAAAATGATATAAAAACAACTTTGAGCAAATAAACGACATCACTAACTCTGAAAGGTTATCAATACTCAAAAATATTATGATGGTCAGTTGACCTAAAGAGGCCTGTGTTCGAATATAGTTGCATATCACTCCTACGCCAATTTTCTACGCATGTGGTAACAATTATAACAAAACAAGAAATCACAGTCGAAAACAATTCACAGAAAATCTAGAATACCCACAATATATACATACCCAAAATATCATCTACTCTGCCATTAATGTATTTGTAGATGTAGTAGTTAGTCTTTAGGCTCAGTTTGATTTCATTCCAAGCTGCATTGTCACGTAATATGTCTTCAATCATTCTGGTACTCCCAGCGAAAAGATTTAACCAACTACAAATAATCACAGACAGACAGGCTTTATCAAATATTTGAAAGCAAATATATCATTGAATTCAGTTGTAGGTCTTTGTTTTAAGATTAAACAACACTTTCCGAATAGGAAATTGCCTTAATAACTCCTTCTTCTCGGAGTATCCCATCCTTTTATCCCATCCTTTTTTTTCTTCAGTTCTGTCCCATTTCGACAATAAATCTTCCTTGTCAACTGTTGAGAAATATCTGGTTCTCGCATTTTTCTTTTCAGTGCAAGAATTTCAATATTTGGCTCTTACTGATGAAATAAGTTCTTACCTGCCAGTATCAGCCAAATCAAGTCGAAAAACTATCTCATTTATCTTATTTTCCCAAAAGGTCACATTCATCGTGAACTCTGGCAAGGAGGGAAAAATTGGTCCACTGAAGTTCTGTAGTTTCTCAAGAACCGTTACATACTCCTCAAACGTCCTGAAGTAATCTATCCAGTCGATTTCTACAGGTCTAGATGTGTTACTGAGTAAGGCTTCCAGCTGTAAAACAACAAAGGTTATCAATATGTTACAACGAATATATATGTTCCCTACAATGACCAAAGAAATACAAAAAAATTGTATGTGCGCGGTATAGAAACAGATATTTTCGTATCTAAAAGCACCATATTACACAACAATACATACCTGTTCAGCGAGTTCGGCGATATGTTTGTTCTTCAGAAGGTCATTCATGAGAGCATCTAGAGATGATCCACAAAGTATCCTCTGTAAGGCAGCAATGTCTGACGTGTCTTGGAGACCAAGTAACTCTTTGAGGTTGTCAGGATCACACAGAGTATCATTCCAATGTGGAGATTGTATGATGGATATCATCTACAGACAAAAGGTAAAGCATCACATGACATGCAAGCATAGAATTCTTTCGGTTCTTGTGTAACTGATAAAGGCCGAAATATGGAAAAAATCCACCAATTTACTTTTGTTTACTTAAATTTTATCATGTTATATTATCATCCTAAAGTACCATCTCAAACAGCAAATACGACAAGTATCACGATGCGAATTAAGAAGGCATGAAATATGAATTGCTCACAAGTTTAAGAACAATATGCAAACAATTGTGTACGGTATTGTGGAGACTTTCTGCATAACATTACATCGGGACTTTACCTTTTCTGGTTGCCTGATGATTGTCAGCGAAGCATCCACCAAATCAGGAAGCAGTTCCACAGATTTCTGAATCAAATCTATGTAAATCGTTGCATTCTCATAAAACGTATCCAGAGTCAGACCATTCTCTGGAAATTAAGAGAAAACATTACACTGTACAATTGTACTAATAATGTATATCATGTTCTGCCATTTTATAAAATGGTCACCTACAAATGTCGTCCGACTTCCTAGGTGCTTTCTTGAACGAGGAGTAATATTTGCAAAACATGGCTTAGAACAGCAATTGGGTTTTTCCTACACTGGGGAGCTCTAGTCTTTGAAATTGAAATAGGGGCTCTGGAAAATTTCAAGTGAACGTCTTGAAGCCAAAGATTTCTCGCTATGAGGGAGAAGCCCCCTTGACTTTTACACTGGTCGACTGAGAGTTACAGTTTGTGACACATTAAGCCACATATAAACAGGGCTTGACGTTGTGCCGTGATAAGAAGATTCAAAGGTTTATCACTGTTAGACGGGATGTAGTCGACAATTAAAGAGAAGACACTTCACGAAACGAAATGATCTCTTGAAAAGGATGTTAAAAGTGTTATTATTTAAGTCATACATACCCAAAATATCATCGAGTCTGCCATTGAGGTATTTATATATGTAATAATACATCTTCAGAGATACTTTAATTTCATTCCAAGCAGCATTGTCACCCAGGATATTTTCCATCATGCTTGTGGTTCCGGCGAGAAGATCAAGCCAACTATTGAAGGATGGTAAATTAAGAATTATAGTGAGGTAATACTGGATGATTAAGATGATTAAGATGATTTCGGTGAATAGTTTTTGGGCAGGACTGTTAGATGCTACATATGCAATGTAAAACATCAAGTATATTTTTTCTGTTGCAGTTTGTAATACACGTTTAATTCTTCTTGATGTAATATTTCATTTCTTTTTACGGTCCAAAACGGCGCAAAATAAAATTTTCGGGTGACCATTTAACGTTACTATACTTACTCCAATGTATCTGGCATGGGTAAACTTCCAAGGATGTTTTCCATCTTCCTGTTCCAGAATGTTTCATTCATGAGCTTTGAATACGGTATCGATGGAAAGATTGGCCCGTTGAAGTTTTCCATCATCCCAAGCTTTATGGAATATTCTTCCAGTGATCTGAAGAAGTCTAGCCAATCAACTTCGATAGCTTTTGATGTGTTCACGAAAAGTTTATCGATCTGCAGTAAAAGGGTTTGTACATCGCAAGTGGATCCTAATTATGATTAGGGGAAGATATATAAATGCATTTTCGTTCGTCCTTTTTCAACCCAGTTCTTGAAAGTTGTTGGACACTTGTGTCAAAGAACTTAAAACTATCGGCCATTCTAACATTTAATGAGATAGCATCAAAACAAAATATGGAGAGATTTGTCTAAATATAAATAAATTTATTCAAATAATTACCAAAGAAGATTTAAAAGCAAGCATTCATGCAAGTGTTACAGAACATGGTAATATTAAGCTAATTTGGGTGTTAGACGTTTTTTGGAGGTCAAATACGTGTCTAAAGTTTGTGGTGCAACAATGTAAGTTTGTAGACTCTCGTGTCTTTCTCCAAGTATGCCATGATCAAAATGATATGTTGTGTTTTGAAAGAAACCGAACATTTAATCACAGCTATTTGAAAGGTAGATAGAAGATTTGTTTAGTAAACCTACGATGTGACAGATTGTGAAAGAAACCGAACATTAATCACAGCCATTTGAAAGGTAGATAGAAGATTTGTTTAGTAAACCTACGATGTGACAGATTGTTTTCTGTGCAATATTAGCAAGCTTCTGAATCACTGGCCGTAGCCGTAACCATGGTAAGATATGAGGCGCTAATATTGTGTTTTACAACAAATTGATTTTGGAGGGTAAGATTTTTGTTTCAGAAGCGTCGATTTTTGCTCCACAATTCTTACTTTGTGAGTGACTTCTTATGAATTTTTGTGATACTTAAGTAGCGCTGTTTTGCGCTTCACATATTTACAATGCCCCGAGCCGTAAAATGCCACTGTTAGAAATCGGAGCCAGGAATGGGTCATCTGTGACTAGTGATTTTTACAAGGGCAGGTCATTAAAATATACGACACGTGACTAAGTGTATCTATGGTTCTCCCCGGAAAATGTCACATAAAATTTGTATATTTCCTCCGTGATGTTTAAAGTAGAAATCCTTAAGACACAAGTCATTTATGTTTAATTAAGATTAAAATAAAAAACTCAATACCACCCATGTAATACGACTGCACAAAAATCCGTGTATGTTACACCTTACAATATCGCTATAGCGGAACATCAATTATCAAATATTACAGACGCACACAGATATCCTAAGAGAAGTAGATTTCGAGACAGAGAGAAAGGCACAGAGCTCCCAAGAAAGGTCACGCAAAAAAAGCGTTGTCACATGTCTAGAAAGTATATCCTGTAACAATACCTGTTCTGCAAGCTCAGCGATATCTCTGTTCTTCAAGAGATCATACATGAATCCCTCTGGAGGCGTGTCACATATTATTCTTTGTAGGGACATCACTTGTGATGAGTCTTGTAAACCCAACAGTCCTTTCAACTGATCGGCATCACAGAGTAATTCATTCCAATTTTCTGTCATAATAATTTGCATCATCTAGAGAATAAAATCACTTTATTAGATTGTAGTCTGGCAGAAACGTTGTAAATGTCATTCGTCCCCTGCAAACGCTGTAAACGCTGCCCAAGGCCCCACATCACTGGATGCGATGCGATGCCCCCGGCAAGCTACTGAGATGAGCTCGAGCTGCCGAAAAGGCAGTCTTGTTGGGATGACTGTCTTGAGCAAAGGAGGACCAGCCTAAGGGATGACCTCTTGACCTCCACCACAGGTGGCGCTTTATGTACGTTTGCAGGAGATAAAATTCCTTACTTTTGTAACTTTAGGGAATTGGTACCGATTGTTATGTAAATGTAAAATTTAGAGAAGAAGAAACTTTAAGACACCATCGATTATATTTTAAGGATGTAAATATTGCACTTACCGCTTGTGGATTTGAAATGAAGATGACAGATGCATCAATCAGGTCGGGTAGAATCTCAGCTGACTCCTGCATTAATTCAGTGAAGATCGTTGAATTTCGGAACAGAGAATCAACAGTCAATCCATTTTCTAAACGCAATGAGGGAACAAAAGTTATTGGCTGAGGATGAACTTCAACGCTTCAAAATAAGGCTTTCACAGACTTAACTTTGGAATAATTTAAATAAAGGGGACAAGATACAACATCGAGCTTTCGGTAATAAAAACGGAGACCCAATAAGAAAAGCCTCGCCGGGACTTCAGGCGCACGTGTCTTCTTAACCGAGGAAGTTCGTAAGGCATAAATTTCCGTGAAACTCAAACACAGTCTGCTCACCTACGGCTGCAAAACGATCCATCTGAGCCTATCAAATCGTAAAAATGCTCATTTGTGATGTGTATTAATGGCTAATGGAGTGAGATAATTTCTTTTTTAACTCTAACCGGCTCTCAGTGTATGTCTGTGCTACGACTTTTCTCAACTAACCCAGAATTTCATCCAGTCTTCCATTTAAGTATTTGTATCCATAGTGATACATCGCAATCTGGTGTTTGATTTCATTCCATGCCGGATTGTCAACCATAGTGCTATCGACGGTAGCCATACTCTGTGCGAGAATCTCTACCCAACTGAAAAAAGAACACAAAAGGTTTTTGTAATAAGATTACAAAGAAATAGACTTATTGATAAGAGATTGATAATCTCACAGGGCAAAAAAATTACATATCGACTCGCACTCTCGAATGTTGAGGAATTAACGTACAAACATGAACACATACCTACCTACCTACCTACCTACCGACCTACCTACCTACCTACCTACCTACATACATACATACACACATACACACACACATACATACATACATACATACATACATACATACATACATACATACATACATACATACATACATACATACATACATACATACATACATGTACATGTCGCGATAAGACATGCTTACTATCAAACTGAAATATGTTTATCAAACTTACTTATCAGTGTTAAGAATATTCTCCATTTGCATATCAACGAATGCCATTTGCATTACTCTGATTATCTCTGTCCAGTTATATTGGGTTTGCCACGCCATGGTCATATTCGGTAGCATCATCACATTGTCCGTGAACTCTTGAACGTTGCTGATCAAGGCGTCCCAATCGAATGCATTGCCGCTAGCATTCGGACGTACACCACTTCGGATTTGGTTCAACTTAAAGATCTAGGGGATTCGATAAGAATGGAACGTCAACACTTCAATTGAATAGTGCAAAACCTAACAACACATGATTATATTTGTATCTATTTTCTGGTCTTGGAATGATTGCTGTAAGAATTACAGTCTGCTACCTGTAAATGCAACCCTTCTTGACTCGTCTTTTAATCCAAAATCTAAGATTTAGCTATCTGATAGACTGCGATGACAATATCACTCAGACTTAGCAGTATTCTGCAGAAATCCATACGTACCTCCGTTTCTATATCCTGAACGTGGTGTCTAACTTTGAGTTCCTCCATGAGTACAGGGTAATCAACTTGACAAAGATCATCCAGGAAAGACAAGTCAGTGGATGGAGGGAACTCAAAGAAGTAGTTTCTGACGCCATCGTCACAGAAAACGTCATCTATTGCTTGGGTTGACAGGGCAGCACTCTGAAACGAGTGACAAAGTAAATTTAGACGATGAAGTTCAAGGATATAGGAATCATTCATTGTTGGACTAAAGTAAATACTGATGAAAAGGGATGTGTCTTCGATGCAGGGTTTCAAGTATGTGAAAGTGTAAAAGAAATAGTAAAGATTACGTTTTATTTAAACACATCAACTAAACACAAATTTTGTCACTCAAGACAGCGTTTCTTCGAGTACCGAAGAGTACTTTGTTGATGTTTTCGTATCGCCTGTATCATGACCGCTCTCATCTTCCATAGTGCTACGGATCTAGCAGTGCATTTTTAATTCTTATGCTTTGGTAAACAAACAACAGCCTTGAGTTTTTCAAACTCTTTCCTGTTACCTTCTGAGGATCCATCACTGCTTCCAACATTGCGCGGAGAATGTCAGGGAACTGTTGCATTATCCCGTGAACTCCGTGAAGAAATGTTCTCGTTTCGTTACCAATGATGCTCGCCATCCCGTCGGCAGGAGACGCTGTGAAAAAAAGCAAGAATTGCAGGTATGTTGATATCAGGCTCATATACAAAACGCCATTAAACACCGCTGTCCCGAGACTGACTACTATGACGTAACTTCGAAAAGTAAGGATAGAAAAAGCATCACTTCACTAAAGGGGTGAATAATAGGAAACATACCTTTCCAGAGTTCGAAATGTGCATTGACGGCTTCCATAAGAGCATTACAAAGATTAAACATTGGTTCGGTCATCGCCCAAGCCTCAGATTGTTCCAACATCTCTCCATAGAGACGCCCGGTCATTGGAATCCTGAAAAGACAGAAAAGTGGTAAATTTATTGTTTTCATACATCGAGCGAAACATGACTTGTCGCATTGAAATGCTTCAGTAAAGACGACTGAAATGTATATCCCGCCATCAACTAAATTTCCATATTTAGGATTGTATGTCTCTGCAAATCAAAACGACAGCAACACTTCCGGGATTTTCCTACTTGTTATCCTACAGGACTTAGTCTACTTTAGTAGAACATACTTATTTGTGAAAATTTTTTTTTATTTTTTATTTTATTTATTTATTAAACTTCATCACTGGCATACAAAGACAAAGAAGACACAATGACAAACAACGAACTCACCAGGAGTGGCACTCAACATAAGAATAAAATGGCCGCCAGTGAAAGGTTGAGACAAACAGGTGACGAGCACCTCTATAACTGCCCCACCACACATTAAAAAATTGAAAAATAAAAACAACAAGGCACATAACAAAATGCACAATAAAAAACAATTTAACATACAGTAAAAAAACAAAGTCGGCAGCTGTGGAACAGTGAAAAGACCGGAAATAATTAAATTGGAACTTTTCTGAAAATGTGCAGTTTGCGTCGATAGGACGGCCCCTATGACCATAGTGACAAAGCTTTCTTTTTAATTATATATCTGGACTAAACTTACATTCTCCAACCTGAGTTAAGGAGCTCCATGTAATTATTCTCCGCCCTCTCCATGCCTTCGGTGACAAGTCCCTTCAAAGCTGTCATGTTGTATCCCTGGAACATCTGGACGGAGCGGTTGGAGAACGCCATTGCGTTTTCTGACAGGTGCAATATGCTAATCAGAAAAGCCTCCCAGTTGATTGGATCGCTGCTTACGTTAACGGGCACTCCGTGAAGTATGTTCTGCAAGTTCATGATCTGGAAGACATAGTGGTTTACTTTGTCAACAATTCGTCCTGTTGACAGTTAAATGTCATAATGATGTACACAAGGAAACTCAGACACTGTAATACATGACAGGCATATCGTACTACAGTGATTGTAAACGTGTCTTTTCGATCTTGTATACTGTCCTGAGGTCAATATCCGACTCGGTAGGAAATAAATACAACATTTGCACAAAACATGTTAAGAATTTCAGCTATAAATATGGCAATGCCTCACCTGGGCCGCAAACTCTGCAATTTGTGGGTAGTCTGTCGATCCCATTAAACTGCTGTAGTTGACTTTGCACAGATAATCGTCAAATATTGAAGTATTGAAACTTGGCGGTAAATTAAGCAACTGTGATCGTCTACTGGGGTCACAAAAAGCTTTATACCAGTCCACTACTTGCGAGATTACGGCAGCCTATTTAAGTCAAGAGAATGAACAAAATGAGTAATTTTTACAAACCAGCTTCTGGTGTTCAATGGATGGTCGAAAGAAATCTAAAGTAGTTTTGAAAGTCTTGTGGCGTAAGTATCTATCCTGAATGTGATCGTGTGCAGGCTGGGCCTATAAGAGAACTTTCAAAGACAAGTAGGGTTTGTGGTTTGCTGAAAGCGATATGCTTACAAGTCAGGTTTCCTTTGGCTTCAAACGATCCATTATGTGAGATTGGCACAATATCAAATGCAGAGGAAACCAATAATATCCATGCCAATCAATTGCCATGAAACACGTACACGTATGACTTTTAAGCGTTCCAATTGAGCAAGGCAATGTTTATCATGCAAAAGGAAAGAATGTGCAACTTCTGAACAGTGACACTTAATGTTCTTTGTCAAATGTCTGTATACAGGATGTCACTCACTTTGGATGGATCAGAGACTGTATCAATGACGGCATCAAGTACCAATGGTGCATCCTGAATCATCAAATACACACCATCGTACAGTCTTGTCAAGTCTGCGTTGTCAAAATGAACATCGCCATCGATGTAACCTGTGATTTAAAAATTGCAGCAGATCGTGAGAGAAACATAGAACCCAATAAAAGAAACAAAAACGTTTACAGTTTCAAAGAAGCACAACTGATACCTTCACACTTACTGTCACTTTCTGTATCGACAGAGAATGAAATTGAAAGCCGGGAACTTTTAGAGAAGAAAAGTTCAAGGAATTCAGTCGACGCTTGTATTTCAATGAAGCATTTTATCGATTTTCACTTCGACGCTACGCTAAAAAGACCGCCGTCAAAAATAAAGTGTTTCTGACGTAATGTAATGTAATGTAATGTCATGTCATGTCATGTCATGTAATGTAATGTAATGTAATCCTTTTGTAATGTCGTTGACACAAGTCATCTCATTCATCGTGTGGGAATGTATGCAAATTTTCAATTACAATAGATCTCAAATATGTAAAAAGTATGATAAATATTATTGACTTTTTTCATTCAACATGAAGGGGAATTAGCTCAGATGGTAGAGCGCTCGCTTAGCATGCGAGAGGTACCGGTATCGATGCCCGGATTCTCCAGTCTTTTTGCATCTGCTTTTACCGGAGAAATACGATTTTAGTTTTTTTCAACGCAAATCTGTGACTGTTCGTTCACCACCACGATGGCTCTTCTGTCATTTACTGACGATCATTTTGTAATCTCATTTTGGCGATACAAACCATAGACTCTCGAGAAAATTTCTCGAGGGTCTATGTACAAACTAAAATCAAGGATTTGGCAAACGGGTGTCAATGACCTACCGGAAAACATTTCAAGTTGTTGGTTTACTGAATCAACCATGTTGTGGATCGTTTTAAAGAGAGGATCATATTGACTCCACATTTCTGTTTGTTCCAACATTGGCAGCACGGAGACCAAAACAACCGGTATAATCCTGGGTGTGAAGATAAAGAACACGTCATAAGGCTTGCTCTGCGCTTACCGAGACAAACTATTATAGATCATACTTGCAAACGCCATACATTTGTTTCAATCCATACGTGTATTTACAGACTTGCACATAATACTCTATACATATTTAGATTTGTACACAGCAGAAATTCAATATTCCTTAGTGCTAACATGGATAGCTATCAAGCTACAAAAATATTTTAACTGTATTAGTACAGCAGTGTACTTACGTCTCAACATCTCCGTTAAGCAATGGTAAATAACGTTGCATGAGTCCGCGGGAAACTTCGTTGATGATAGTTGTAATATTTATTTTGTCAAACAATGCTGTCGTCATCAGCATTACCCCCTCAACGTTCCCATTCAGCTCATTCATGTCTTCGAAATACTGTCTCCAGCTAAATGTGACATATGTCGTGTTTGTCCTTATCACGTTTGTGGAGTTGCCGATGTTTGGAGGTCCCAAGAACTTAGAATTTCAAAATAAAGATAAAAAAATAAATAGGTGAGAAACTGCATTTCAAAAGTGTAATCAAAGTAATAGCGCTGTTTGCAAATGACGTCATTTTTCTCCCATTAACATGTAAAGTAAAGATGTTTCCGCATTTTCCGCCTCACGACGAAAATAAACTTGCTAGTGTTACAATGGATTGTAAAAGTTATTTATTTATTTATTTATGGCTCAGATTACAAGCTGTGAGAAAAGCAACGCACGCAACAATAAAATTTATCCGACTTTCAAGTGGTAGCGTCCGATGTCATGGGCGTACAGCTATGTTTAGTAACAAACCCGAAACCCTTACAGAGCTATTGACTATGTAGAGTTGAGAATGTGTTTGTCTTAAGATATGACATTTACCAGCAAATAGCTCATTGTATGGTCAGTTAATAATAATTAGAACTAAAAGCAGCAAGGACTTTGTAAGTACAAGAAAGACCGAATTCAGTTAATTGACTGATTAAACGTTTCGCTTCTGACTATATTGTCCAAACAGGACCTGGCAATAGCATTACATATGTACTCACCTGTCGGATCAATTCTCCAACATACATTTCCTTTTTCATTTCTTCGAGGAGAGCTTCCCAGTCGATAGTACAGAGATTATCATCAATGACAGTGAAGTTGAACGACGAATCAAGCATGAAAACATTTTGACGAAACTGGAGATCACAAAAAACTTCCAACCAATCATCGACTTCGAATAACATTTCGATCTGAAATGAACGTTATCAGATATAAAATCATGGGTTGGTTTTCACTTGACATTACGTCACAAATGACCACTCCACAAACGTTCCCGTTCCTTGAAATGTTAGAATTCATAAAAAGCATCGTTTAATTTCGTAAAGCGAATTTCAACATTTAAGTTGTCCCTGACTAGGGACTTAGAAACTGTAACATCACTCAATTCTCAGAACTTATCAAGTTACTCGACTCTCTGGTATGCGGAATATGTGAGTGACGTCGATAAACTCCATCCTGTGTCTTATGATTTGCATATTTACCTCGGATAGCCAATGTGACATTTCGGATCTAAAGTGTGCGAAAGATTCACTGAGTTTCGCGCTATGACCCAGCGTTTTCGTGACCTAGGCCTATATGGCGCCATTTATTACACTGTGTTCAAATTCAAATAACCTTTGACCTTTACCTTTTGTGGATTCAGCATGGTCATCATCATAGCTTTCATTACTTCCTGAATGTTATTCATTACGTGGTGCAAAGTCGTGTAAAGCTTTACCAATTCCGTCCCGTTTACTAACATTTTGTTCTCTTCAAACCCTTGGTGGTAATAAAAAATATCGGAACATCAAAAAAATTGTTACAGATGAACAATAAAGTCATGATGTAACACACTGCGCATGCGTCAGAGAGACACAGAATCCCCCTCTTGGTGCGTTCAATATTAAAGCACAATATTGATTGGCGACAGATTTAAAAATTGCACTTTTAAAAGCGATAAATAGGAGTTATTTATCAAACTATTATTTGCTCACCTTCCATAATCTCAAAGTGCCTGTTGATCATTTTGATGATAAGGTGTGGCGTCGTAACGTCTACGCTCATTGGTAGAAATAAAGGAGCCAATTGGTCCAATACTTGACCCGCCATATTGTTGATAGTTTCCATCAATCTGAAATTCAAAAGTTGTCCTATAAACCCCGTTGGCTAAATTAATATTCAGTGTTTTCACGACATTGTCGTTCATCAGTATGTTGCATCTCGAATTCAAAATTCAAAAATGGAAAGGATATCAATGATTCTATTCAGGAATGATTGACAAACCATACAACGACAACTGTGACTTATTGGTGAAGATGGATAAGACAACAAACTTACTCTTCTGTCGTCATTTCCTGTGGCATCAGTAAAGATAACATTGACACGTTCATGGACGCCAAGGTTTCCATGGAACTGACCAAGTCATAGTACTTTACGACATCCATGGTGATATTGCCAAGCCTGTTCATGTTGTTGAACAGGGTTTGCGCAGTCTCAATGTAAACCTCCCAGTCGAATGGTCCGACACTGGTGGTGATATTACCTATCATTACATAGGAAATCTTTGCCATCTATTTAGAAAGAAAAATGTGGAGATTTTACTAGGTTCGAAGTGAGATATTTAGTATGACGTTCAGAAGCATTCAAGTAAGTGTTTTTCAAGAACGTTGGTCATTTCTCTGTATTCGCTAGTTCATTTCATCGAAGTCCAATGTCAAAATATATATAGAGAGTTCAGAAGACTTCACCAGATCGTGCTATGCTCAGTGACGTCTTGCGAAATCGCAGGAATTTTGTGTAAAAATGCAAGCGAAACCATTGAGAGACACTTCAAGAATAATTACATATCTTCACAGATTCAGGCAGTATATGTGTGAAATTGTAGCTGTCGCCATGATATGACAAAAGATGACGTCACTAAAGTCAGTGTTTCATGAGATAGTCTTTTTTACGTTCAAGTATGTTAATTTTCTGTGTTATGATTTCGTAAAAACTTAAAAATCGTCTTTCTTCCCTTAAATGAAAAAAAAAATAAAAACTTAAAGTACGCTACGAACCTGTTCAGCCATTTCAGGCGCGAAAAATTCCTGCGCAAGCTCGTCGGAGAGTATCGTGATATTGATATCGCACAGGTAAAGGTCGAAGACTGCGACATTAGCGGATGGCGGGAAATCAAACATCTGCTGCCGTTTGTCGGCGTCACAAAATAAATCTTCAACGCTTGCAAGGTCGCTTATCGCCATCAGCTGAAAGAGGGGTTAAATATGGATGTCAAGATTGGTAAAATTTAATGATTCGTTTCATGCCGTAATAACAAAGATGCAGTTGGAACCGACGACTCGGGAGGAGACGACAAGGGTGACTTGATTCTTGGTTTTGTGGAAAAAGACATACATGTTGAGTAAGCTGTAGCGCCCTCATCTATAAAACAGCGAGTTAGATACCACTGCGCAAAAATATCCAGTCATTTATTGAACAAGTAATCGTTTGTTCGTTATATTGGCCAAACGAGGACAGAAAAAATACGCTCTTTCCTAGAAATGGGTACTTTTTGGTTTGTCTTAGCCGCTTTATTCTAAGAGTGTCAACCTTATCTTGAAAAAAATGTCGAGCAATAATGTGGTGAAATTCTACCTACCATATCAGGATTCATTACACCAGCCATTAGAGGAGCCATAAAATCAACAGGTTGTTTCATGATTTCCATCACGCCAGTCATCAGTTTCGTCACTTCCGGTTGGTCAGTGAATACTTCCCCATGTGACAGGGCTGAGAACAAGAAATTACGCTTAAAATCTAAATAAAATTCGACATTGAGAACCGATCAAAACAAAAAAGATGAATATTTGTGGTAAGTGATGAAATGTAAGACTCTGATAAGGCTGATATCATGACTGTAAATTAGCTAACACTGTCTGCAAACTCTTTCAACAGAAAGGCTTTAAATAAACATTTGAAGATGAATTTTTGCTTCCTACCTTCAACCATTACGAAGTATTTATTCATTGCCATCATCATGTAGTGGGAATACGTAAGCATGGGTTGCATTATTGCCCAGTATTCATTGGATTCAAAGCCACTCGTGATACTCTGCATTACAAGCGATAATCTGAAAAAAAGAGTAAAGCGAATCATTAACGTTTACAGCAAATGAGCAGGCAGAATAACCTGCCTCAATTTTTGAAATTGTGTTCTCGATGATAGAATGAACCGAATGCATATAGCATCAGTGCATTTTATATCCTGAAGATTTCATGAAGTGAGCATACAACAACTTTCGCTCGCTCAAAGTTTCCCTCTATGATGGCTGTCATAAAACCTAAATGAAGCAGTGACCTGTGTCAGAGCGGATCTGACCCCGAAACCGACGAAGATGGCGCACATCGTTGTGTCATACTTACGATTCATCCAGATTCATTGGTTGCTGCCATGCCATCAACTGATTCTCCATGACTTGCATGATTCCATTCACGTCAACATCTTTCAACAAATCCATGAAAATAGAATTCAAGTCGATAGGATAAGTTGCCATTTCAGTCATGTCGTCTATTAATTTCAATGCCCTGACGAAAAGGGCGGTGAAGTTTGCATGAACAAGATGTTCCTCCTTCAGTTCTGTTGGGTCGGTGCTCCAAACCTCCTGAAACATTGCCACCTGAGGAAGTAAACAGAATGGTTTTTATCACAGTGTAGTTAGATAATAACACAATAGGAACTAATTTGGGATGTGCGGATGGTGAAGTAATGCCAGTTTGATGTGCAAATGTAAGCTCATCTGTTTTTCAAGTTGTACACTGGTTTTTATGAGTAATTTGTAATATTGCAATATTCGGCAATAGGGCACCTAAGAATTATCAGAAATTGAACAATATGAAGATCCAATTCTCCCAAATTAGTTTCAATCGTGTTTAATGTAAAATCATCATGTGTTACCCTAATACATGGTGAATTTTGAAGGTAGGCTAGAAATTGGTGACATAGGTGTTAGCAATTCTTAATCAAGACTGTTTCATTGTTTACCTTTGCAAGTATTTCTTCAACATTCCATTTCAACATGAACTCATCCATCAACTCTTGGAGATCAATACCACAGAGGGCGTCTTTGACGGCCGTGACGTTGACAGTGTCAGGGTATTTGATGTAGTCCTCGCAGAAGATATTAGTCAAGTTCATCTGACCACGTGACACCATATCCTAGGTGATATATCAGACAGTATAAAAAGAAGGAAGATTAATGGATTGATATATTTTCAGCTCTCTAGTCACACTCAAGACACCATGGACCATGTCTTTGTGGAGGAATTATGTTGATTTAAGGATAACAATATGTATTCTTTTTCATCTTTATTTTTGTCGGCAACGCTTTAATTATTTATTTTACGTACCTGTATGACATCAGAGCTTGTGAATGTTGTGATAATTGTTTCAGTGACGATTGGCCCGAGTTCCATGACGTCATCTATCATCTGAACAAAGGGATCTTCCATCATGAAATTCATTATGGCTGGCCCTGGAACATGAATTAAGAAGTACGATTGATTACTACTATCTGTTAAAAAAGCACAGAGGGCCGGGTAATACGGGTTCTGGTTAGCAATAAATGAGACTTGATCAGTAGTGCTCAACATGACTCAAACGTCCGATGCAGTGCGTGCAGCAGAACGCACACCTGAATATTAACTGAAACAAAAGTGAAGATTTATTACTGGAGTTAACATGAAACGTTGTAGCCATTTTTTTCTTAGGGTGAAGTCTTATTCTATTAATTAATTCATATCAGACACTAATGGGCTACTTACCCTGCCGTGCTTCGCAAATGAAACCTTCCGCTACTAGAGTGCAATTTCGTTTGTGCCACTCTCCATCACCGTGAAAGTTGGCCACTGCGCAATCTCCTATCAGAGTCTCTGCCGCCCACTTCTCGTAGACGAGATTCTCGCCATTCAGCCAAACCCAGTGGTCTTGATCTGAATCAGACATGGCGCCAATCCAGGTGGTGTAGCTAATTCTGAAAGCAATGAAATTCAAAGATTTAAAAATTTATCAGTCGACAAAAGTTATACTGATTTTGTCGTTTTAAAGAGATAGTGGTGAAGCATTGTTAAAGCCACTGCAAGTCAGTCATGTTCAAGTTTAAATAAATTCAGATACTTTTAGCTGGAAGAACGCATCAGAAAGCTGTGAATAAACATTTATTGTATATTTTATTGGTTTTGTGAAAGACGACAATTTGTAACTTAAACCATAAAAAATCGAGGGTTTGTAATAGCACAGCAACATGGAGAATTGAGTCAAATCAAACTCCTTTCTTACTCCATGGTTTGAAGTAATGCCTGTTCCTCCCGTGTCTCGACTACAACCAAATGGGACCCGGTCAACATGCTGTCACAGTGCGAGTTAGCTTCAGTCATTGTCATCTGCTCTTGCATCGGTAGATAACATGAAGTGTGACTTTTCATCCAATTCTCGGGACAGTATCTTTCACCTGGTGTTAGAGAGATGGATTGCATTTTGTTATTTTTATCAGTTGTTCACTCTGCTCGAGTGTTGTCCTTATTGGGAACGAGGCTGTACCCTGAATAAGATTTTATAAATTTTAATCAGAATTATTTTGAACATAAACACGTTTTGCTGTCATTTTATACTGTGTTACCCCTCCCAGGGGTCCCTGCAATAATAATCATGTGATCATGACGGAAGAAGTTATAGCTAAGTCAAGTGACAGAAAAAGTAGTATGCATAAAGTTTCAATGCTGATTTACCAAAGAATCGTCTTGCAATGGTGATAGGAAGTTAACCTGAAATACTAAATTTCCTGCATTTTTTCACATTGAAGGAAAATACGTGTGTCACATGCGAATTTCAAGAACAGCGCACTCACCGGTGAAATTATCGATGACCAGCCTGGCAATGTCCAACGCTAGATTTTCCAAGATGGCGATTTTCTGCAGTATCGGCCACAGCTGACTGTTCTTCAAGAGTTCCTCAAACAGTTGAACGGTGAGACCGGTTCCCCGCTCCATCCACCAATCAAGAGTGGTGTTTGTGTTCCTGATTCCCTCAGCTACTTCGTGCCACTCGCCCAGGTTCAACCGAAGCAGACTTTCTATGAACTGCGGGATGTTTTCCAAGATTTCAGGTGGGACAGAGCGGATATTATCCTCAAGGACTCTCACTTTGTCATACAATTCAATCCAGTCGACTTCAAACAAAATGTCTGACCTGCCATCGTATTTGGTTAGCTGAAATAGTTTCCATTAATATTCACGTTAAATATTACGTACAACACAAAAGTAAACTTGTTATTTGTAAAAAGAAAATGAATATGTAAAATAAGATACAAGATATAATAAATGTTTCTCAAGAAAAACGACTTAATATGATTTTTGTACTATATATGTAAAACACCGTAACTGTAATGTTTTCTTTTATGTTCATTATTAAAAGGTACGCAATCCGGGACCTGCACTGACCTCTTGAACTACCAGGGTCATATCCATTAGTCTCCACAGTTCATCCAATAGCTGAGTAGCATTCATCGTGCACAACGTATCTCTCACGTAATCAACCTCCACATCTTCTGGGAAGAAAAATATCTCCGCCAATGAGACAGGGTCACACAGAGTGGCTACTAGTTGCTCTGGGCTTGTTATCAGGATCCTCAGTTTGTCCGGAGAGATGGCAGCTTGAAGCCATGCATCAACTATGGCAGGTGCTTGAGCGAAGTGTTTATCTAGAAATCGTGTGAAGTCTGAACTGTTTCGGAACAAATCCAACAATACTATTTCACCGCCTGAAAAAAAAATGAATTTCACTAAGTACTTGGCTCTTACACGGTGTATGTTCTCCACTGTATATATACCTAGGGACGTAAGCTATAGTTTGTGGATGCAAATAGCACAATACAGCTTCTCACCCACGTACCTTCGTGCCTTCTCTACCCACCTAATCACATACATACATACATACATACATACATACATACATACATACATACATACATACATACATACATACATACGTACGTACGTACGTACGTACGTACGTACATACATACATACATACATACATGCATACATACATACATACATACATACATACATACATACATACATACATACATACATACATACATAATTACATGCATGCATGCATGCATGCATGCATGCATGCATACATACATACATACATACATACATACATACATACATACATACATACATACATACATACATACAGACAGACAGACAGACAGACAGACAGACAGACAGACAAACAGACAGACAGATAGACAGATAGCATACGTAAACATGCAGTCATGTACAGAGATAGAAAGGTAGAGACAGACAAACAGACGCAAATGCATGTACTTACCTTGGCCTCTCGTTTCATCAATTTTCTCGTTGAAGAATTCAACCAAAACTCCGATTTGACGTATTCCATTTCTGACATCAAACCATTGTGTTGCGTTTCCAAAGACGTCATCGAACGTGTCAATCACGTGTTTGAATCTATTTCAAGAAAAAATGACTCAGAGTTATTCTACTTTCGGTGAAAAAAAATGTATAAAATTGTCGATCTTTCTAAGCTATGCATACACTGTGAGGTCTCAAATTTCTAAAGTTACCTTATTAGTTCGCAAATAAGTTTTCTCCGAAAGGTGTTTTGATTCATCATAGAAGAGAGACTGGTCCAACCGTGGCATACCTCGATGTAGGGGTGTAATTGAATATGTGTGAAATACCAACACTAATTTTCATAAATTATCTTATAAAATTTGGTATATTTGTGCTGATTAGACCAGAATGCTGTTTTGTGATCACGTTTGAAGAGTATCGCGCAAAATCTCAATCGCGCCATTGAAATCACGAGAGCCGACTCGGAGGCCCGGTTACGAATAGGAATATGCCGTTCTTCTGATGAATAAGTGCATTGCAATTCATCTATCAGACTTACATGGCACTTTCAAGATCCAATAGACCGGAGGAGAAGACGTCAAAAAGTTCTTGTAACTTTGGGATTATGTCAACGAAGTCTAGGAGCTTTGGGAAGTCCTCCAGTAGTTGACCAATGTCCGATATGTCACCGACGCCCTCTAGCATTGTAGCCAGATCGTTCATGAGTTTGTCCCAGTTGTATTTGCCGAATAGGGTTAGCAAGTCAGAAAACTGGAAACAAAAATACGAATATTCGTTAACAGTGTGGGGGAGAGAGAAAGGACATCTGTATACATCAAGATATATATTAATATTACTTTGTACTTGACGTAATTTGCGTTAGTGTTTATACCGCTCTGCTTCCAGCATCGAGCACTGTAATTTCGCACATCTGTAATCTGTATTCTTCTTCTGTCTGATGATTGCAGGATGCATGAAACTTAAGTAACAGATATCATTACTTTGTACTTGAAGTGTAATTTTGTGTAATTACTTATATACATACTCATGTCTCAACAATTTCAGCGAACGTTACAAGTGAAAGTAGACTTTAGTACAGTTGTCACCGTATATTACAATGCAATATTCATCCGACTAAAATTCGCCATCATAGACGGTCTCTGCCTAGCTGTTCGTGTCTCGTAATAGCATTGTACATCTCAAAAACTATAACTTTTCAAAACTGCATAAGAAGTGATACATTCTGAATATAGAATAGTTGCGATTAAAACATGAGTTATCTCACCTCTGTGAGGAGATATTTCACGTCAAGTTGTTCCTGGAGTTCGTCTACCAGAGAAGGTATTTGAGAATCGGTGACGTTGCAAAGTGACTCCACCACTCTGGTCACGTTGGTGTCCTCTTGAAATTCCAAGTATGTCGTCAACTCAGTCTCGTTGCAGGCAATTTCTTTGAAACTGAAGCCCGCCAAAAGATCGAATATCTGTTGAGAGTATTGACATGAAATGTTTTGTCAAACTGAAGAATCGGTAAAAAATTTAATCTTTAAATTTAGTCAACATTTTTGCTGCGCATTTTTTGGAAAAAAAAACACTTTGAAACAGGATTTGAAGGATAATGATAAGGCTTGTCACTGCATAAATTTCAACAAGAAATCTTGCAGCGTTCTCAGTGGGAGGAAAAACCATTTTCTGGAAGGTTCAGCAAAACGCTTGTCATGTGACTATTATGCAAACAATGACTGTGCACTGTGCAAAAGTCACAATATCAGGGCTTTCAGGAAAATATAGTGTATCGGGGTTAGGACTTCTATAACCGAGAAAAAAATAAATATATAAAAAAAGAGTATTTGGTATACAGCTACCTTTATACAGCAAGTTTTCAAAATACAACTCTCCCACGATATTTCACATTTCACAGCGGAAGCGTTGTGCAGTTTGAGAACCAAGAGAGGGCGCCCGACAACTTACCCTATTGATGTTAATTGTGGCGTTCAGGAAGACATCTATCACTTGTTCTGACGCTCCAGTTTCCTCTATGAGGTAACTTTTCACGTATTCTGGATCTTTTAAAATATCTCTGACTCTGTAGTCTTTTCCTGAAACCAAACAATGGCCATTACAATTTTTAAACATCGTTCAAGTGATAATGTTAATACTCAGTTGTGTCACATTATAATCACTGACGGCAAGAGAGGAACAAATAACCGCCAATCAAAAATAATTTGTAATCTCAATAATGATATATTTTCATACCAATCGTGACGTTACACTTGCTCCTGCTCATCCATGATTTTTAAAGACGTTAATAAGTACGATATTCTCAAATAGTTCACAAATATTAACACCTTGATAAGGGTGTCTCCAACCAGCTGCCTTGTCTGTTGAGAAAAACTCTACTCCACGGAATGATACCTAGTAACGCGACGTTCTTTTTTCATTTGTACCGTAGACTGGACACAATATATCGATAGCCTTTTCCACGTGCTAATGGAAAGCCAAAAGGTATTTAGAAACCAAAATACATTTATTTAATTGTAATTTCTTTTTCGGACAGGTATATTTTCTCAGTCTCTTTCTGTTATAACAATGCAATATTTCAAATTGAAACTCGCACCAGTAACATTTTGTGTGATATTTTCGATTCAGCGTTACAGCTATTGAGGTACAGAAGCATTTGTGTCCACGATCGCTCCCTCTGGCCGGTGTCTCATTTAGCATTCTCTTGTAAACTAAAAAGTCCGGAGAATTTAAAGTATATGGTTGGTTGGCATCATTTACATATAGTGCCACGGTTTCCGAAGAACATCTACAAAACAGATTTGTACAGGTTTCATAATTTTTCCGTCACGTGATTTGTATGTGGTGAGAGGGTGAGAGTCATGACTCAACGATGGACTGGTTCGTAGCTGAAATGGATTTGTCAACGAGTGATATCCCACGTGACAACTTGTGGTATGCGGTACATGTCACTTGCGGGAAGACAAGCAGGCGTGGTTGGAGTGAACAACGGTTATGCAAGAAACTGAAACACGTGATCAACAAAAACCTAGTATACCACATAAAATTTACGTTTCCGAGTTTTAAGAGCGTTGTTATAAAGCAGCTTTTGTTCATATCAAATAGTTGACCATCGTCCTATCCGCATGAATTAGTTACGTTGGCGTAGGTATAGTGTTTGTAATCAACGTTATTTTGGGGAGGATTCCTGTCCGAATAAACATCGTGACTTGCGTGAAGATGACAGCTGACGGGCAAAGAGAGTGGTCAATTATAAGGGCACGAGAATCTATGCTACGGCAACAATATGTTCACCGTATAAATAGCGCCCTCGTTTCGTTACTTCAAAGACGTTGTTCAGGGCCCACATATTAAAATATCCGTAAAACAATTTGAACTCCACTAACACGGTACCTGTAGATAATTTATGTGTCTACTGAACTCGACGCGACGTCGTAAATGTATGTACTGAACGTGGACTTGCGCGGTTTCGTAGAATTATGTTTATTTAAAATCAAATTATATTTTTTTAACACTGGCGAATTGGTGAACTGTCTCTCACTGATTACGAGACTCGGCATGCGCTGAGTTCTTGCGTCGGCGTAGAGGCGACGGTTGAGAAACTCTAGTATGAATTACTGCAAGGTTTAGCAGGTATTTAACGGTCTGTTCGCTTTCTTTATCTCGAGAACAAACAAGCAGCCTCCAAGGTTGGTCTATTTACATTCCTGTCATGCGCAGTTCGCAAACAGCACGCCCAGAGGAAAGTGGGAACAAATTCCAAAATTGAGAGTCACAGCAACTGCATAAATTTAACCCAAGCTTAGTGGCTGCTTCCAGTCAATGTAAGAGTTTGCCGTAATACCGTGGGTTCAATGACCGATTACACGCATGTAAATGAGACTTCATGTTGTCTATTGTAACAACTTATTGTTGCCTTTTTAAGTTCGAATCTAATGGGTAACAAAGCACCAACAGATATCTCTTACGTATTTGTGTTTTTTATGATTTCATCATTACACTCTCTCCTCCAGACAGATCTACAAATGACAAATTCTCCTTCTTCGGTGCGTGAATGTCTTTGAAACCTGGATCCTAAAGTAACTGTGTATGGTTTATACAGTTCACGTTTCCTCTATTAGAAACGTAATATAGTTTCAGTTTAATCATAAACCTTTAAACGATCCCTAGGGTCTATAATTACATAAACGACAGTTTAGCATTGGATTCCTACATGTTGTTTCTGTTGGAGATGATTGAAACGAACGGATATTTCATTTAAAAAAGATGCATTTCCTTACCAGTAAGATTTTGTACAGCCTTGTTTATGGTCCTAGTGAGTTCATTAATAGGCTCAACATTGATGGATAAATTTTTCAGTTGTGCCATTAGCGTGTCATTGGCCACTAGGGGTTTAAATTCTTCTAATATATTTGAAATTCTGTAAGAAAAACGAAATAAATTGTCACAGTCTCTTATGTTCTACATTTAAAACTTCTGAGATGATTGTCTTGTGAAATATTTAAGCAATGAAGGACACCCAGCGACGGTATACCACGGAGATTTTGACCAGTTCACGACATATATGCACTCGCTATAGCGAGCGATAGCGAGTGTATATATGTCGTGAACTGGTCAAAATCTCGTGGTATATCGTCACTGTGTGTCCTTTATTGCTTAAATATCGGAGAAACTGTAAACAGATACAGAGAATGACGTCATCGCTCTAATTTCTGAGCCTTAAGTGAAAATTATGCCATCGCCAAGATCATGAGAACTATCGTGAGAAATCATATGTTTTGGATTTGACCTTTAAAAGTAATAGCTACAGGGAGGATTTTGCTTGTATAATATAAGTCGGATGCGAAAGGATAAGGATATCAAATCGCTAGAAGCATTTTTGTGAAGGAGAGACTTTTAATATTTCGAAATATTGATTGTCTGGGTGGATATAACGATAATATTCGATCCTGAATGATAGACCAATAAAGTAAAACACGGCTATATATATATATATATATATATATATATATATATATATATATATATATATATAACGTCGCTAAGATTTTGAAAGCCAATGTGACATTTTCCCTGACAAGAGAAAAAGTTTGACTTCGCATTACCCCTTCATTTTAATCCATTCTTTGTGCTTTATGATAAAGTTAAAGACGTTGGCTTTTAAGGCAATCTAGCATCTGTGGTGATTTGTTGGTGGATCACGAAAAAAAACTGTTACATTATCAGCAGAACAATCAGTTAGCACAAATTTAAATAAATGCAATATTCTTGTACTTACTGTGCGCCTGCGTAGACGGGAATTTCGTTGCTAGGCGTCGTCATGTTTCTCTGGCATTCATTTTGCATGTCACACATGAATGACTGCATGAAGGGCATGAGACCGCTACTAGGCATGCCCTTGGCATTGTAGTGACCTGCAAGATGAAGATCAGACAAGGTTGAAGATGCTAAAATCATATTGTCTGTATGTTACAAGTTGAGTTTATCATATGTTTTATTTGTTTTCGTAGACTCTTCTCAGAGTAATAATCGCAAAATAACATCGACTTGAAATCTCGTCGCAGACTTGTAAAGTAAAATCTCTGCATAGTAATTAATAAATTCATCCGCTTGATTTAGTGTGAATAGGAGGATCTTTCGAAGTAAAAACTGTCATTTTCCTGATGGTAGACACACCTGTATTGAATACGCAAATTTTATTGTTAAAATATGACCAGTTCTGAATTTGTTAGTGGCATTGGTTGAAATGATTGATGAGAAGTAAATTCCACAAAATCATTATGTTGTTCTCAAAGCGGAGTTAACTGACTAGGCAAAACAAATTCTTTAGCAAGCAGTCCATGAAATAGTTCATGGTCTATCTTGAAGTTTGTCTGGAAAAGTGTACTTGAAAGAAAGCGACTGAAATATCCAATGTCACTGAAATATTTGAAACACGCTGTTTAATTATCACACGATATTTTTCATGATCCCTGACGTGTCTTTACAACAATAGCCATGAAACACAGTTATTTTGATGAATGTTGGCGGTACTTACACTTCAAGCCACAATAAATGCTATCCTGTGAAATTATCATAATGCGTCACGAACTCTATTAAATATTGTTTTAATCTTGATATATATCAATCTGATATCATGCCACTCACCCAAACAGCTGAGGTAATTTAAATTTATCGGAGGAATACACGATTCTACAGTACAGTAGCTCGGAAACGGTGCATAAAGCTAGATCCGAGTAATACTAATATGTGGAAGAAACATCGGTTGTTATTTTCTGTTCTGATTAATGCTTCTCGCTTGCCCTTGTCCAGAACGCGGATCAAATAGGTCATTCATAGTTTTTGAAGTCTGCTGACGTAAATAGTTACTTATATCTTCATTTTCATCAAACTTCTGTAGGCTGCTAAGGCCACGGTTGCTTGGTATATTTTTGTCTCATTGTGATTAATATTATATCCCCTATTTGGTAAATTACATATTTGGTTAGTATTCCTATTATGTTAAGTGTTATTACACATTGGACTGATTATTATATATTGTGTCATTACAGTTCTCACAATTGGCTACCAATACGACTGTTAGAACTAACTCTCGTCGTATCCATGATATGAATATTTGAACAATAGTGTCAATATTTCAATGAACGAAAAGAGGGCGACGCTGGAACTGATGACCGAATGCTAAACTGGAACGAGTTTATTGAAGTTGAACACGGTGCATGGCTAGGTGTCACGGTGCATGGCTAGGTGTCACGGTGCATGGCTAGGTGTCACGGCACAGCTAGGGGTACATTGGTGTATCTCTAAATAGAAGAATGACTTAATACCCTTCACTTAAATGGTTTGAGTTTGCAAATATTTTGGCCCCATTTGTTCGCTATGACAGTCACTTGAATCACTTGAGTCCTCATTTAACAGGGCGATACAATCCACGAAGTCTTTAATGACACCCTGGTGTGTTTCAACTTCGAAGACAACTTCGGTTTAACTGTGACAGGGTTGGGATTGAACCAAGGTAGAAGCGATTCCGTTTGTTTAGGAGGGATACGAAGGAGCACGGTCCCTCGACGACCGTGGGGGGGGGGGCATTTTGAACATCTGAGATACGGTGACGATGAAGTTATGCAAGATAAACTATTTGGTTTTCCGGCCACACATCAATAATCTAAATTGAAAGTTTGGTCTAGCTGTTCTAGCTGTTCAAAGATGTCATGCTGTCAAGCAACTTGTCGAGGTATATACACGGGCATACATTGAACATTGGATAAGCTTTACTTTGCCAATTCATTGTGTTAACCTTTTGATGTTCCAGTCTAAACAATGTTATGTAAGACAATTTCTATTGTTGTCAACGACATGAACTTACATACTACACAATTGTAGAGTCCCTGTTTGGAGGGATTGTGGCCACAGTGATCTGGAATTCATACTGTTTTTCTTCATATTAGGAAATGATACACAATAAATATAAATTTGAGTATCATATTTGAATTGAGGGGGAAACAAGATGAGATACCCGTACAAAAATTTCAAATAGCTGACTGTGTAGACGTCCTGTGGGGATTTTGAAAACTGAAAGTTCGTTGACCTGAGCTTATGATCTTGCACAGACGGCACCTTTGCAAGCGAAAGAGTAGCCCATAATACTATGAGGTATCGCCAAGACTAATCAAGCTCCGGACTGAGGCTTTGGATTCTAAATTTGTCAGTTTTATTGTATGTCATTATTTCGATGATAAGTTTATTATTTAAAAAAAAAACTGCGGTAGCCCGACCTACCCAATACAAATACAAAATCTTTTTCGACATGTCTAAATATTACACACGGCTCGACATAAACTTTTTATGGGTCACAGACAATTATAAGAGAGATCTCGGTACCTCCCGCAACCTATTTTCATGATGCCACGCTAACGGAAATTCATACTTTTGGCCTTCAATTTTTGACGGGAAACAGCAATTGTTGTTTTAACTCGAAAACTTCGATTTCATCGGCGCCGCGCCTTCCTATAACGGGACGATCTGTCATAAATCTGCGTATTTTTAGCACTTTGCTTTGTTTTCCTTGGTGAAATTTTACAATATTTCACACCAAAGTAAACGGCAGTAACAATGTGGAACAAAAAATAGAAAATTGTACTGTTTCACACGACTGAGATAACACAACAGCTTAGGATACTACTGCTGTTTTCGTAGGTTAGCATCGAACTGTACCGACATTTCACTGGATTATCAACGATATCTGTCCATCTATTTGTATCTCAAATATCTCACGTCATCGGGCCGCTGTCTTTTTGATTTCAAAATGTTTTAAAATTGTACGTAGTCACTGTTTCTTTGTATTTCACAGTTTTCTCTTTCATTGTTCTCTCATTTATTTCAAAATTGGTTTTCTGTTTTCTGATATATATTTTCATTGTTCAGCTTTGTATATAGCAGTCGTGAATAAAAGATGAAAACAACAACAACAACTACTACGTGTATTAACACGTGATAGTGTTACACAAGGTAACAATGATGACGTTACAAAGAAAACGCAGTGAAGCAGAACAGTCTACATTTGGATGGATCTCAAGACTGCCGAGTAAACGAGAAGGCAGAGAAATAAAAAAAAACATCAAGAATAACTTATTTTCGAATCTCACGCAAGAGGTACTCCGGTCTGTTCATTTTCTCAATTAAATCTCGATATAAAGGACTAGTAATGCCAAAAGTTTTGTAATAAATGCTTGCGAAACAGGCAATGTTCTTTAGTGCAGTGTCTAATTTTCACTATATGTTAAAAGAAATGATAATCTGACTTCAGAGACAGTTTGCGTATGCACAGTTACGTGTATATCAGCAGATGGCTTTGCAAGTACGTAATGCTAGATTGTCCCATGCTGCTGTCGTAATAACTACGCCGCATCACTGCCACGCGCTAAATGCAACAATGCTTTTGATAAAGTCATAGACAGTAGAGCTACTGTCTATGATAGAGTCTACAACATATTGACCACACACTCGTGCGAACAGGAAGAGGTTAGGCGATTTGAAAGTGTGTTAGGCGCTAGAAGGTGGTTTAAGACGATTTGAAAATGCACGTGTGCTAGGTGCTAATATGGCACGTGACACAAAGTGCTATCGTCAATCTTCAAAACGGTTCCGTCATTTTCAATTAGAAAGTTGACTACGTAATCATGGAATGGACCCTGTTGGGACTTACAAGCAGTTTCGTTAAGTTTCACCTCCAGGCAAAATAGTTGACCGAAATGGCTTTTCAAAACCACATTCCATGATGATATCAATGGGTTACTTGGTAAGGTTAATGGCTATCTCTTCGTGACGAGAAAAATGTACCATCTGACTACAACTTCATTTTACTGACAAATGCTTAATTATTTTGACATGATATTACGCAATAATATTCATTATTCCTTGATTAATTTACACGTCGAATTGTGGAGACATCGCGCTCGTCACCAATTGTAACAAATATACTGAGTATATGTGACAAACAACTATAATCTAGGAAAAAGCAGTGATTTTGTAAACTATGCGGTATATTTAGAGCCCTGTAAATCCAACAAGAAAATGGATATTCCGTATATATAGAATGTATAGCTGGGATACAGCGTTCGCCTGACTGTCGAATATTGGAGTATTTGGATACACAGGTTTACTCCAAACTGACTTGTCCCCTCGTTCAAGGGAACATGTCTCAGATAATAGATACTACCTCCGGATAGGTGCCACGATTCCTACAGGCCAAGTACCGAGCGATGGCCCGATAAAACTCCTATTTTGAGTTTTTTTTGCACGCCAGGTGCCGAATGAATTGGTAAAAATGTGTTGTGTTGACAAACATAGTAACCATGTGCGCAGAGTATGCTTAACAAATTTAAGCTGTTGAGGATGCGGAATTTATTGGCAGTTTTGACGTATCAGCATGTGTAACATTGCCTCTGCGATCGCGATGGAAAGTGAATGACTGTTCTGAGATTAAAGAGATGAACTGTACAAAACAGAAATTACGTGTTCATAGTAATTCTGCTTTCTTCATTTAGCTACCAGTCTGATCGTTCAGAGAAAGTAATTTATATTCGATGGCGTCTAAAACACTGAAGCGAACAAACCAGCGTACCGTTATAGATTCGGTCTGTGAAAAACCTATCAAGTGAAGGCCGAGTATGTGATTTCCATTGTGAACAGACACATTATCCACTGTTCTAATTACAAGTAATTGGACAAAAGTATGTCCAGTAAACAGTTAAGTGTAAACATGTCTAGTAAACAGATATATTTCAGACCCGGTATAATGGTCTCATATCTGGTTAACTATATTGGCGCTTCTAACTTTGCTGTGGTCAGACATAGAATAACTAACAGGTGATGTCGACTTCGAGATATGCTCGATTCTTCTCAAGTTGCTAAATTTAAATTGACAGGAATTGTAAGTGTTTGATGAAGACGGTACTTACACTGTTCCTCGGCGATTGGAGGGTTTTGCTTCCTAAGGACGGCGACAACGACGAAGAGGGCGATCGGCCACAGTAGCTGAATTCCGGTCAGAATCTTCAAAAAAGAAAAAATATCACATTATTTTCATAAGCTAGGAGTTTGATTGAATGAAAAGCGCCGTTAAGGTATATATGTTTTTCTTTTCATTCACATGGATTTCAAAGACATGAACGGGTTTCCTCCATCAATTCCTTCAAACACACTTCTTTAAGAGCAATAATTTGTTGTACATACATCCTTAATAAACCAGACGCTACGCCTTAAAGCGTAGACTTTAAACTTTAGCTCAAACTTTCCTAAAACTAACGTTAAACCATTAAATAAAGTGGTCAACAATAACACTGCAGACTATATTCAGTTTTTGAGTAGCAAGAAATGTTTTTTACAGACGGCACGAAAAATACGTGGGCGTACTATATAAGACGATACAGCTATGGAACTTCAAACCCATCATCTAACCACTGGAATGCAAACTTCTATGAAAACACGAGTGCTTCATAATTGCGAGGTCCAAACTTGGCGACCAGTGGATTACCAACTCACCCAGTAATGACGATACTAAACAATATTTTGTAGAAAAGGTTATGATGTAAAACCTGTTAAGTCGCCTGCATTTCTGACATATATTTTATGGAAATGAATACTGCAGCCTTGGCAACATTATGCCAAGCGTTTCTTTCATCTCTACAAGGAAGTCATACTACCAATGTGCTGTTACTTGATGTTACTCTGTCTATTGGTAAAGCTGTTACTTTCAATCATGGATTTAGAATGAGTCATGCACAATCGCAAAATGTTGTCAAAGTTTCTTTGTTCACATGGGTTGAAATTTCCAAAGACAATCTTAGTGGTGAGAACAGTAGGCCACACAAAGATAAAAAAATCTCTGAAATGTCGTTGATAATTTATGTTTGCTGCATTGAATTGGTTCTGACAATGTCATCTGTGCTTTAATCTCTTGCATTGCGCGGCATACTCGTATATTTTCCACTCACCGCACTTGATGCACGCCACTCTCCTCAATCATTCACTCATTCATCGAAAACGCCTGGCCTTTTGTTATGTCTGTTACATTCTAAGACATTCAGACGAGTTGACCTTCTGACCCTTCATGATCTATTCCATATCTTCGAGATAGACTTTCTGATAGTTTTATCTACGCTTTAAATCCTTGAATTCCACAATAACATCTCAAGCATGAGACAAGTGAAACATGCGAGTACTATGATTGTGAATTTGTATGTTACATTTTAGTTGTGTCTCTTTCTCAACACAGTACAATACCTATTTCAAGCAGATTTATAGTATGCTCTGTCCAAACTTCTAGATTTACTGAGCTAATGCAAACAGATGCCCCGGTCAATCATTAAATTACAATCTTTATATGACATTTCGATGCATTAGCTCTCTCCGAAAGACGATCGCCATTGTGAGACAATGGATGGTTGAATTCAACAATTAAGAGTCATGAGATATTTAAACGTCAGGAGTGTACCCAAGGAATCCGAGTACACCATGGTGTCTTAATTGCATCCCTGCCTCTGATACTTTGTCCAGTTTCGTGTCCCTCTGTCTGTCTCCGTTTCTTCCTTGTCAGTCTGTATGCCTGCCAGTCCGTTCATCTTTCAGTCTGTCTGACCTTGTCTCTCGGCAGGCAGATATCTGTCCCTGTATGCCTTTCTATATCTGTCAACATTTGCCTGTATGCTTATGCTCTCTCTCTCTCTCTCTCTCTCTCTCTCTCTCTCTCACACACACACACACACACACCGAATCGGATGTTCTAGTTATCGTTTTCTCGGACTGAATGGTATACCCTACAAATCCATCGTAGATGTATTACTTGTAAACGATCTGACCTGTAACAATTATAATTGAGTGTATGTGAACTACGATGAACTGATGAAACCTATGATGAGCTGATGAAACCTAATTCTTAGAGGTTAAATGGAAAGAATGTACGTTACCAATTACGTACTTCCACTGAACTGCAAATGTGAAATCGAAACAAGATGCCTTCGCCTACATTTCAAACAATAAGATGATTTAAGCACTTGTGTAATTAGTTGCCACAGCTCGCATATTCATTTGCAAGAATAGCAATAATGGAATCAGTGAAATATCTTACAACGTTGATCATAAAATTGTCTCATTAATCAATATCAGTCGGGGGGATCATGTGTCTAAATATCTGTGAATATAGAGAGCAAATTTATCCATCATTGAAGTTGAACATCCAAACATTATGTACCTTCCCTTTTCAGTTATTTTTTGCTCGATATACTCAAATTATTTGTTCCGTCAATCAGAAAATACTCAGTCATGTTTTTGTGACCATGCAGTGTCTGATCGCTAGTTCTACTTAAACTATCTGCAAGTAGTCCCCTTGAATGAGATATTTAGGAATATAGCTTATAAAATTAGTATGAGTCATGTTATAATTTCTTAACCAGTCCTAAACATACACTGACGTTTGAAACACATGTACTTCTCAGAATTATGAATAACCATACACTACAGGTGACGTCACAGGTCAATGACCACTGGTCAAGGCGCATGTGTTCACACATTGCGCATATCTGAAGAGACAGTGATTAATTTCACTCGTGGGACATGTGATACAAGTTGGCCTTGTTACAGATGAGAATTCGGCTTAAACTACACTACTCTAGGCCTTTTCAAGTTTACGATGACATCTGTATCTGACGAACACACTGCAGTAACGATGTGACGACTGAATTACGCAGATGTTGAAAGCGAAAAGAAATCAAAACTGTACGACATTGACCGTAATTTTCGTCTTCTGAAATCATTTAGTATTAACGGATCTCATAAAGTCTGCTATGTCGATATGATCCAAAACTTTTCTTTTGAGTTCCCACGGTTGCAATTATTATCTTAGAGCATTTGCTTTTGTCTTTGCCTACCCGCGACCATATCTCTCTACGTATCCATGTTTCTCTGACTGCATATATCTGACATGTTTCTCTGACTGCATATATCTGACATGTTTCTCTCTGCTGTCATTCTTGCTCTGACTTCATATTATGTACATTTTGCTGTATGAATTCTGCGTCTGTGTGTCTGTCTGTGTCTGTCTGCCTCTCTCTCACACGCATGTACACATTGAAAAACATGATATACAAACAATACTTACAGGTGCTCGAAGGCGTAGTTTCAAATTTTTCCATAGCAACAAACCCAGGTGCTGGAAGACGCCCATGGTGAACGACTTGAAATTGCGTCACTCACTTAATCTGACAAACTGTAGCGTCCCAGATGCTTTGCTGAAAAAAAAATGAAATTTCGTCAGAACAACATCATTTGTCTTGTTTAACGGACAGTAACTGTAGGCTGCTTAGGTTTTAAGCCTTCTATTGTCGCGTTCACTCCCCTAGGCATATATACCTATCACTGATTCAATCCCTCGTGCTTCAAGTTTTCACAGACACATTTCTAGGATTCAATTCAGGTCACTAAGACTGTGGCACAACGCATGCGCGTTATTCACGTTCTGTCGTTCGAATCTCCATGCATCATTGGCTTATCACGAAATGGGGCGTCCTTTTGAAATGAAGACATTATAAATTGTAAATTGTAATTTCCTTATATTCAGGTAATCTGATTAATTTTAGCACATTCCTCTTCTCAGCAAGTTTCAAGACACTACGCTAATTACATGTAAATGACACTTTCAGCCAATCGTCGATGTTGTCTCGATCCAATGAATAAAGACTTGTTCAGAAGTCGCGTCTTATTTTGCAATTTTACCATTATCATTGAACAACAAAGCGAGCAGTCTTTAATTTTAGATATGGGAAACACTGCAACAAAGTCTCTCCACTGCTAGGAAAGTCAAGACACTCAACAGTGCATAGCGAAGGCTATTTGCAGATAACGTGACCTAAATTACGCTTTGTTGACTATGTATTTGGTCAGCTGTGACATTCGTCAAGAAGTGTCGGCCAACGTCGAAAACGATAGACCAAAATGCTGTCCATTACATTTTTCGCCGTCTGGTAGGGTTTTACAGACCAGGTAAAACCTACTTTTTAAGGCAGTGTGCGCCTCGAAAATGAAAGACCTAAACTTTTGCTCAGTCTTCAAGTTTCCTCAATGAAACTTTCAACCAGTCTCTTACCAAATCAAAAATAAAAATCAGGGGTCACCGTGCAAATTTTGTTACTAAAGAAACAAATTACCAGTCGACATTTACCGATATTTGAAATTCAAACTGGCCACTATCCTAGTGTTAACTGTTGGGGGGAATAAATTTCGATTTTCGAAGAAATCACTCCAAGGGCTTTAAAATGAGCCCCACAAGTGGTGGATCAGAAAAGAATTGTAAAAGTTTTGGAATCTGAATATTTGTCCCTGCTTCTGCCTCAGAGTAAGCGGACAGGTCATCTGTAATGTTCCTTGAGAATTCGATTCACAAGAGTATCTCTGACAGGACGCATGAATGATACCCCGTCGGTACCAATTAAACTTCAAACTAATCATAGACTCTGAAATAATCTGCTTACAGTTTAAAAAGTTGAAACAGCAACTAAGTTCATCTGGATTCGTTTGAAGAATTTTGATATTATCAGATTGTGAAGTTAAAATTTCTTCTGCTCATGTAAAGTTAAAATATTTTCTGTTGTTAGCCTTTTATATGTTCACATTTATAGATGAATAATTTGTTATGAATGATGGAAATCTGCCTGAATCTACGCTCTTTATATCGATCATAATATGTACAATTAACAAAATTTATGGTCGTTCCACAAACTTTGCGGTAAGAGCAGTAAGCTATTCTGGCCTGAACTTACTCCAAGTCTCTGGGCATATAAATATTAAAAAAGAGTAAATTGGAGAATACACTCTTGTAGACTGTCACTGGTAGGCTATTGCGTAGCTCACGGGTGAAAGAGATGGTCCACAGTTACTGCTGCCGAGAAAAGCCAATTTCAAGCCGATTGGGTCAGTTCTAAAACTGGCCAACCGTTGACAGCTAGTCCTACGGCTTAAAATGCACGTAGCATTAGGCTTGAAAATTCAAGTGACGTTTCGAGTGATGTCAAACTTCTTAGAGCGACAACACAAAGCTTGGGTGCGGCCATACGTCAGTGAATTGAAGCGCAAGCTTAATGAAAACGTTCAAATGACTTCACATAGAGCTTTCACCATGGAAAAAATGACCTAAAAACCCAGTTATGTTTGTTACAACATCGAGCTACCTAAATTCTGTTACAAGTTATGTTTAGTTTCGTTTTATAATCAGATTAATTAGTACTACCCTCTTATACCAATTCGCAGAAACGCTTGAACAGAATTACCAAAATATTTAAAATCGAAATGCGATGTTGTCAGTTAAGACGACTTATCAATAAATTTACAGAAATGACATGAACAAAGTTCTTTTCAAATATTGTACCAAGGTGGGGTACTCATACATCAATGCCACGCAAAAGAGTTGAAAGTTTGTTGACCCGGTATGTCGCTTTTAGGTGCCATGTAAAGGTCTCAGTGGTGACGCCGTTAACACGTCAGAATGGAACAAAAGGGGCTAAGATATCGGTAAATAACAGATACTAATTTTAGCAAAGGAATAACGAGCAAACAAAGCATAGGTACAATGAGTTTGACGCCCTTTCCTTTCTGTCACTTGCAGAGTGTAAATTTGCTCTATCTGCATTGGATGGAAAAATTCTGTCTTGCTACTTACCACAATTACCACATAGTTAGACTATTTATTCAGATATAATTGTCGGTTTCAAGAAGTTCAAACGGAAAGATAGCGCAGAGAGGATCTCGTACTGAAACGTACATCTCCATGAGAAATGTATACAGGGTATTTGATTCCCGGTACAAGTTCAGATTTTTGGTCCATCTGTGTGTGTGTGTGAATCGATATATATCCTGATGTAAAAGCGACTGTCAATAATTCTCATTATCTTGACCTAGTTTTCACCAACCAAAGACCATGTCGATCTCACAGCGTTCACTCTTTACAGATCGTATCACCTTTGTGTGACTCAGCGTTTCCAGCGTATAGTTTTACGGACAGTAGAATACGATAAATCACTGTCAAAGCCAGCAAATACTTTTTGGGCTTGTTTTGACACATCAAATAAAAACGAACAGTTACAAGTGTTGACTTGCTTTACGTGACTTTCCCCGCAGTTTGCTGGATTATTTCTCATAGAATAGTCAGTAAATCGAGTTGACATGGAAGATTTAATTAATAAGAATAACTTGGTATCTATAAAATGTGCGTTTTTTGTTGACAGTTAATTTAACTTTACTAAATATTCAACGACAAAATGATTAATGTCGTTGTGTTCGTTCGTGTTAGAATGGCGCCAGTGAGTCACAGTGCGTGATTTGAACTGTGACAGGTACATTCTCATGCTCACTTCCACCCACCCCACCCCCTCTCTTAGGCTCTCTTACTGTCACTGACGCTTTCCAAAAAACATATTAGTACATATTACGGATGTAAGCCACTTCATAGCGTTGCTGTTTTTAGCCCTGAATGGGCTTGCCAGGTCTGTTGTACCAGCAAAAGTGACAGCAATAACATAAGTGTCGTGTTGTCAGTACTCGGGGAGGTTTATGTGACTGCAAATCTAGGAGCAAAGACCTTAACCATGTCAGAGATTTTGTTAAGCAAACAGTCCAGCATATATATACTGAATAAAAATTAATTTGCGTATTTTATGTTGTAAAGCAGATTTGTGATTTTCTGTCATTGAGGGATGGTTCTGTCCTTTCTGAACAGACTGTCCATGCTATCAAGGTGACCGTGACATGTCGGAAAACGAGGTCACAAGACAGCAGAGAACAAAAGATCTTATGGCTTGTGAAGTGTCTGATGACCTATTTCGCACACAGCCTTACCGCTATGTTCAACGCGTACTCCAGGTATGCCCAATGGTAAAAGTAAATTTTAATGTGTACATCAGTTTCTATGAGGCTTTTGCTATAAATGAAAAAGAAAATAAAAATTTAATGTGACTTGTAAGATTTTGTACGTTAAAGAATTTGCTTATGCAAGTGTATCTTTATAAACATCAAAAATTGTAAATATCAACACAATTATTCGTCGTATCTCATCTTGGCTAACACGACTTTGGATTCGCAAAGCCAGGTGGAACAGTGCGCTTCACTCTATTTATTCATTTTCTGTGGTGGACAAAGAAGCGCCTTTTGTCTATCAGTGGTTCCAACGGAACAGATGCTGATTCTGGCAATATGAAATGCCGTAAAAATTGATTTTGTAACGACAGCTCTCGATCTTTCTCACAGTTCTGAAGAACAACTTTGGGTTTTTACTGAAAGCGTTCATTTATGTATGCGTATAAGGGTAGTTGTGATTTGCAGTTAACATTACAGTCACTTGAAGGAACATCGCCTACTTTGGACAATTTTTTCACGGCTATCTTCGTTATTTCAGAGATTGGATACATTTCCGTGTTCAAAAGAAGTGACTGACAGTACAGAATGAATAATTTAACACAGTGCATAAGATAGGATAACTAAAATATTTCATTAAAACGAGATGTTTTCTTTCAGGGTGGCACTTCATGTGAGTTTATTCAGTGGACTGAGACTTGATTGAAAAATCTTATTTTGAACTCAGAACTTAGAATTTGTGAAGAAATGATGTTCCTTTTTTATAGTTTCACTTTTTGACCCTTTGAGCGCCAAAGTCTATTTTTCCCCTACACAAAATAAACCCCTGTCAATTTTTCTCAGATTTTTGCAAAATTTTGGTAAAAGACTGTAGCAAATGAAATGTGATGTCCATTTGGTCCAAATTTACGAAAAAATTACAAAAAATTGGTAAAATTTTGCGCTTGAATTTTAGCGGGAGAAAATTACAGCACTCAACGTGTTAATTCTTTCTACCTTTTAGAAATGTTCGTTCGGATAATTATATGCCTCTGTAGTATTTTGATATTTGCAATAATTTTACGCTAAAATGCAGCGCGATATTCACCCTCCCGTCCTTGGCCTTGACTCACGACCATTTCTTCAACAATGCAATGTAGTTTTGTGGTGCATTCTGTTGTCGAATGCCATATTTTTCTGTGACCCGTGATTGCCTGGTGACTAGAGGGCTCAGAGTCAGCCTGTTTCACTTGATCATAATTGAGATATGAAGGAAAATAATTGTTATCAGCTGGTTGCCAAACAAGCTGATTATGGTTACAAATAATCAATGATCAACATCAGTTGTTTCTGTACAACAAATAGCGACGACGTTTATAATTTCCACAGTACCGCTATCACTCTAACCCTAAATTTTCAGCATTAGTAGTCTGGGAAGCGGTAAAAGGCATTACCCGTTCTCCCCAATTTATAAACAGATCCTGGATCGCAAATGATACTCGTCATGGCATTGGGCCTGAGCAAGATGGTGTAAGCATTAAAATGAACTGGTGAGCTCTCATCCGGGTACTTCAACAGCAAAAGTGTGGGTGTTGCCCCCCCCCCACCCCAGGCTTCCACATTTTTTGATCGACAGACATCCGCAAAATACCCATTGCCTGAAACTCACGATTCAAACATTCTTACTTGTGTTATATTTGTTGACAAAAAACCAAACAACAAAACAAAAACAAATTGAAATCTTTCCATTCCACGACCTGCCATGGTGAGAATCCGGAAGCGTGCCCGACGGATAAATACTAACATTGACGTGAGAAATATGGCCGCTTTGTTTCTACTTTTTACGACGCAAATGACAGTAAAAACTGTATTCATAACTTTGAATTCGGAAAGTCAATTTTTCAAAGGTTCAAAAATGAAATGCATAATCATTTGAGTTTAGAGTTTTGAAGTTCTTGAATTTAACGCATTTTTCCGCAATCGCATATTACAATGTTCTTATTTGAAGATAGAAACGGATACTGAGGTTCTACCTCAGCCTGACAGTCGCATAAAACATGTGTTGATTATTTGATTTTAATCCTAGACTCACTTAAGTAATTAGTTACGTTTCGGCCATTTTCCTATCAAGACTGAAAAAGAATTCTTCTTGTAACCACACAGTTAAGAAACTAAAGCACTTTTAAATAAAGAGATATATTGATTGCCTGAGAAATTGCTAACATTTAAGTACCAACAGGCCAAACTTGCAGTTGGTTTTTGGATATTGATCAGTTTTGTAAACAAACAGTAATTATTTCACGAAGAAAACCCCAAAGTACAATAAATTACCCTTGGACCAAACTATGAGTCCATCCTTTTTGCTTCAAATGGTGGAAACGTGTTAAGCTACTAAGATATTTCTCTCGAAGGTGTAATGATAAAAGTGATTGTGTTAGAAAAAAACCCAGATCATGGCATCCTATAAGCGTTTGCGAAACAAATGTTATTGCCATTTTCTTCGGCCATCAAATAAACTAGAGGAAATAAAACCATGTCCCTTTAATACAATCATCTTTGTCAGTAATTAAAGTACATTTTTATGCCGATCGATTTATCAGAGGTGTTAAGGGGACAAGCTGCTACCTCCGTGGACGGATCAACAAATTACAGCTGTTAATATTTCTCTTGACGTAATATATAACCTTCACAATGTTAGAACAACAACATTTAGCTATAAGGCGACTTTAAGAATATTCATCCGTTTCAAAAAAAAATCATCACATTCAACGATTAAAATAGAGTGAGTATTAGCTTAAGGAGGAAGATTTCTTGCTGTCCGAGAGGCAATGTACATCTGTAGAACAAACCCCATGACTGTGGCTAATGTTTGTCAAAGTAAATATTTTGACATTTCCATGCTTCTGGTTTGACATGTGTGAGTATCTTTGCTATTCAATTGTGACATTTTTCACCACAATGACCTATGATATACGTAATGCCGTCTACCAAAACCAACCTTAGCTGCCATATAAAAATCGCTTGGCAGTGTCATCGCTTAGATAGGTTATTCATTTTCCAACCTATTATGATGATCAATTATCTTCTTGCCTTTGTGTTGTTTCCTTGAACATGTCCACATTTAGAGAAAGCTTCGCCGCGTTGGTGGTTACATTTCAGTCGTTCCCTGCACAGTTGCGTTTACTGCTGCATTTCACATTTAAATAAACGTAAGTACACATGTAAAATTTAGGAAAATACGAACACGTGACCTTGTAGTATGAAACTAGAGTGATGAAGATAACGAATAAGACAGCTACTGCAGCTTTAAAATGTGTTCAACTACATTTAATTGTCCGTCCTACCGTTTTGCTTATCTACAGAGGTGAGAAGAACGCAGAAAATAACATTCCGTTGGTCAGGATGTCGCTTCAGAGCTACACGCCGATGATGGAGAGATTGGGGTGAACAAACTTTCACATTAGACTTTGGTACATCAAAGGGCCACGTTGACAATGGAGGCTTGATAGTCGTTCTATTGTTATTCATGAGAAGACATCAACACTCTTTGTTTGTTGTTTTTTAAGGTGCGGTGAAAACTTTAGAAAATAACAATGATCGATATTCAAGAATGTACCCTTCTCGGACATGTGACTTTTAAAAACAGCTAAATCATGATTGGCAAATTGCGCCCCCTTTTCACGGATTTCTTAAGTCTCTGCCGTGACTTGATCAGAAACAATCTAAGATAAGAATCGTCTCCTTTTACGATAATGACGACTCTTTCTGTGTTGCGATGGATCAATTTTGCCTCTACCACAGGTAAATTGAGTTTTACCTGTATGTGCGTAATAGTAGCCCGGTTCAAATTCAGCATACAATGTATTGAAAAACTATCTGTCATACGCCTACCAACGTCAAAGAAGCCAGTTCTGCAAGAGTCCCACCCTTCTTGGCTGCTCTCTCTTTTTTGCCAAGAAATGTTCTAGTACTTCTCTTTCATTTTTCACAAACATGAATCACCACAGCATCTTATACCGTACGGAGAATTTTTTACACAATGTCATCATTGTATAGATATAATTTCATAAATGACTTCATAATTAATTTCCTGCTTTTTAGTGTAATTAGAAACAACTTCAGGGAAATTGTTTCATATACAACTGAGTCTCGATCTTTTGTTTAGGGGACAAGTTCAAGCAAGTTTATTTGCAACAGAATGAAGCTGTATCGAACAATAGAGCTGTTTAAACATTACGGTATACGTAACTGTATAATTGACTTTAATTAATGGATGTCACGTGTGTGGAAGGAAAGGGCGATGACACTGTCCTCAGGTCAAGATATCGAACCAAAATGTGACACTAGTATATGGATCACAAATATTTCCTCCATAAGTGGGAATAACCTGCCGTTCTAACTTTTCCTGGTTTACTGTTTATATGGAATTGAAAATTAATAAAACTCGTCGAACAACTATTGTATCTGATCACCTTTCATAGAAGATCACGTGACACTAAGAGGGACGGAAGAGGCGACTTTCCAACTTTTGTTAATTACTGCATGTTGTCCGGAACGTCAATATAACATACCAGGGAACAAGTTGAAGGTTCTTACACAGCAAGTGGCTTGGAGTACAAAGTCGTTTGTACTCGTTGACAAATGATCTCAATACCGACAGCATTGTCGATCTTGTCAACGTTTGATCATCACCACTTTCTAGTTCGGTCAATCATTCCGTACTGTCAATTAAATAGTTGTCAGCTGCTTTTTTCGATATTTATTACCAGCAACAAAAGCGGTCTTTATAAGTATTCATATTGATTAGTATCTCAAAACCAGATAGCTGTTTTTATATGTCTTTCCAATGGATGACGCAGTGCTTAAAAATAATCTTCTTTACATTTCTAAATTAACTTAATCCACGACACTTTCGTTACGACAACTGTACATGAAATGTGCCTGGTAATGACAGTGAGAATTCATGATCCGTTACGTTCTTACGTTTTTTTTTTAATTTGATCGACGTTTTATAAGCAAGACATACAGGGCATTTCACTGCAGGATTCCGACGATTATTGTCCAAGCAAGTACATTTGCAAACCAATCTAATATTCTCAGTCTTCTTCTGTTTTTCATAAAAACTTTGAAGGTCAAACTGACCTAGCAGTTGCGATAAACAAATTATACACTTTTCCACGGCCATGCAATTAGTGTTATTGGTCATATTTATCTCCTAAATGGTAGCTTGTTACCTCATCACCCGGTAGACATGGCGGACGAACACATGAATTGGGACGAAATATGGCGGTAAGGAAGCTACAAAGACACCCAGACAAAAGTAGCAATCCTGTTTGGCGTTATACAATCGGAAAGGGGTCGTGTTGGCATACTACGAGACGCGGTTAAATTTCACAAGCGATAGAGCGGTGTGTGTTTCATTGCATTACTCTCATTGAGTTTGCTCGTAAATTAAAGCGCGAGTTGTCCGCTAAAGGTAAACTTGTTGATGACATACAGGCATGGGTAGAAAACGAAAGGGCTGGCGAAAAGTGCGAAACGGATAATTCTATATAGCGACGTTTGAAAATGTAGGCATCTGAATGAATTCTCTCTCTGAACCGTTTGCGAGAATTTTAAGCAAGTTTTGAACATCTGAGTTGCGACACAGATATGAATAGTATTGTGTTAAGCAATCATGCTAGGTGCAACAGTGTCAGACAAATCACAGTATGAGTGGGTCCCTGGGAGTGGATTTACCAAGATCTCTGTCAGCATAGATTAAAGAATTAACGTCAAGAGCGACAGAGAATGGGCAACTTAGAAGGAAAATTTCGGAAGGTGTAAACTAGCTCGAAGAAATTGTGTCTGAAGCGAAGATAACAGGTTCACAAATTTCATGACTGGTTACCTTGGATCACACAGCCTCAGTAAAACTCTCACACAAACAGATAGGCTGGCAATAACAATATATGTACATACCGTGCTAGTCAACTAATTTAAGTCATGGAATTTGCCGTGGGGGCAAGTCGAGTCTAAGTTGGTCATCTGTCCAAAGTAATCACAACGATGCAGTCCTTTAAAACACATTGAAAAAGACAGACAGCTGGGAAGGGGATAGGAGTCAGACAGTTAACAGAATGAGTCAGTCAGACAGGGACAGAGACACCGACCACTGAGGAAACACCATGCTGCGTCACAGACAAACGCAGAGAAACCGCAGAGAGGACAATTTGCTTTCAAACTTCTTCCTTCAAACTTGAAACTCCAGTTAGAGGAGGAAATAAACTGTTTAAAAGTTAACTGTCTTTATATTATATGTCATCGCGATGAACTCCTGTTGTCTTAATAATTAATTTTGATTATTAAGTGTTGTTTTGTAGTGCAAATGTCACTCATCATAAGCGAGGTACATGCCGTCGACAGTCGTCATTTTGGCAAACGCTGACATGTGTCAACTACTAAGTATTCGAAGGTGGTGATTTGTACCACCAGGTATTATATTACCTTTTATCACGGTCATTTTAGACAAATCTTGATAAGCAGTTTCAGTACATTATTGCAATGAGCTAACGTTATGTTTGCAAATCTCGGTGTTTCAAGAATTTTGCTGTCCCGGTTTTGTCATCCCGCCGATGTAATTGGAATCGTGACTGAACCTATTAAGAAACTTGCCAGCAAGAATGGGAGGCCATACACTAGCGGGTAGAAACAAGCAGACGCATGCACATTTTTTCACGCAAACTTCAAGCAACCTCTGGTTGTATGGACAATGATCAGTAGAGCACTATTGTTGACACACAGCCATCTTGAAAGTCACTGAACATGTCAAATATGGGTGCCGGCAGGTAGAGAGAGGGGCAAACTATACGTGAGCTCCGAAAACCTTCTATGTTGCGAAGAAACCTGTTATAGTATTTTAGACTAATTATTGATGGTTAAAGACACCGATTCATTCTATACCTCCCTCTATAAATGACATAGAAATGGTCTTTGCGTCTGATGATTAAGGTTATCGATTGAATTTCATGTGCTTCTGCACGGCTGGAGTAAGCCTCTATGCCCAGGATATCGCTGATAGAAATGCCTGACATTCGTGTTTCTACTATTGCTGAAACTTGCGCCAATGATGTCGCGGTATGTACATATGTACACAGCGTTAATCGTCGCGACAGTGATAATGTATACATACTCAGCAGTGACCGCGTTCATTATGTGTGAGGGCACCGCCAACACCAGACATGGATAGGCCTACTGCATGAAGCCGAGGTCACCGTCTACTTTATGCGGACTGGGCTTGGGTGTATAGCTATACTCGGTCAACAAAGACATGCAGTAGCAATTTAATGCCTGTGTGCGGGGAAGCCCCGTTCTTACGTTTCGTTGAGTAGCAAGTGCGATCTATACTGCTGTTAGAAAGGATCGTTTTCAAGGGAAAGCCCCGGCTTGATGAAATCTAGATCAGATATAGCAGAGATCACCTGTTGATATAGGTATGCTAACTCCATTCTAACACGTCTCTCTAAGAGCGCAGCTTGTGACCTAGTAGTACTCAATGTTCAAAAACATACATCAAATTATATTTCAAAAATTCCACCGATGTGCCGCCTGATCTACACATTGCCTCTGTATTGGATGTTTAATATCTGCAAACTGTGCCACACTGCTTGCAAATCAAAATAATCCAAGGTCTTTGTGCAGAGCCTCTCTCTGATCATCGACGGACCAAGGTATCTATCGAATGGTACCTGGCAGGGTTTTTTGCTCCTTTCCAAGTACTCGACGTACCCTGAAAGTTAACACAGTACTTACCTTGCTATGTCATGGTAGATTATCCTGAAATACGTCCAATTTTATCTCTCGTTCCCTTCGATATCCGTCACAGCGTCTCACTTGTCCACTGGTCAGAAGTTATTAGCACAGTTTTCCAAATGCACATGTTACGTCACTGGTCTAGTGTAAATATAACAGGAATAAAGCACTTTCCCTGCTAAAACAGTAAGCTGGTACGTAATGTGTAGTTCATACCATTTCTGTCAAGTGAGGGGTGGGTTGTTAGGGGAGGGGTGAAAATTCCAGCCACGCACACAGGAACCATGCACTTTCAAATAGCTGAACGATATGTTTGCTTTTTAGAGTTTATGTTTCCCTGAACGCTAGATTTTGAACGGAACACCTGCGTCAGGTACGGGTATATCGCAAAACAGATTCAAGTTTTGGTGCGTATATGTCCTAGTCTGAGATCACTGTCACTTACACCCTTTGTCATGCAAATTTTGGGGGTCATCGTGTTGCTGGGCACGCATTGCGGCCGTGCATGTCGAGAAGTGGAGGTTTTTCTGACATACCGAATTCCCAAACACATCATCCAGGGGAGGCGTCGAAAGAAAGAATTACAGTGTATAACATAATGAAAGCTATCAAACCAATCGAATTATTTCAGTAAGAACGATAGCAATGAATTGGTGTTATAGAAAAGGCTTATTAATAACAGGTGTCTTTCGAACAAATAAGGTCCGGGCAAGTAGGCATAAACAAACTTATAACCATGAAAAAAATCTATAAAAAGGCGAGGAATAACATAGTAGTTAGTGGCAAATAAAGTGAATAATGTTGTATTTTAAGTAGAATTTTTGCCATGCGCGTTTCAATTATCTTTTAACGGCGCCATCAGGAGAGAGATATTTTTTACGTATATATCTGAAATACGTAACATTAACAAAATATCACAATAAGAATTAATTGAACAGTAATTGAAATACAAAAACCAAATAAAGGTGTGTGTACAATTGTCAAACGCTTTGTCAAAGTCCGCAACGTTTCATAGGTAGCAGCTGACACAATGGATGCGCATGTCCGTTGAAATTACTACAATGGGTACCAATGTGCGGGTGGTACCTAGTCTCGCCTAGGTACACAGACAAACAGGGTTTGTGCTGTCATCTCATTCCACGCGTTGTTCTCGCCGCTACGTTTCGTCATTCGTGATTTTACATCAGGGTTTCAATTTCATCGCTGCCTGTCACTAAAACATCAAATGTTTCTACGTGATATAATACAGTCAAGAAAAATAGTGTGACAGACAGTGGAAAAAAAACTTCTGCACTTCACTAAACCCGATAACTTTGCTAGTTTCACAACATTTTCGTACTCTTGGTTCAGATTAGATTGACATTCTGATATTTGCCGAATGATCCGATGTCTAATTGTTAAATTATGTAAAGAATGATGGTGTGTTTACACGTCTGCCAATATCAAGCGTCAATAAACATTAGGTATCATATTATGTTCGGTGAAAATGTCAGAAATCAGAATTATAAGCTGACATTTCTCTGCATACCTATAAACAGTTCTGTGAAGGTCATTGCTTTGGGGAAAATTTATCATGTGAGCTAGAGCTGAGCAAGGCCGCCGTTTTGAGGGAGTATAAACTGTTCCTAAAATTATAGTACGAGATCATTTGATACACTCTCTGACCACTGAGGGACGACTCGTGAACACAACTTGAAAACACTGCTTTAGACCTAAATGATGTAGTTCACAGCACGTGGAAGTGACATTCGGTGACTTTCTGTGGCAAAGAAATGCAAATGAAGGCTCAGGAGTTCTCCGCCCTCTACCAATGTGAAAGTTTGATGACCCCTTGACTTCCCCAGAGGTCATGGATTTCGTCACACTACGACCCAACAAGACACTCAAGTCATGATTTTTTTTTTGTAAAATACCCATAGGTTGTCATTGTGATTGTCATTGTGATACTCATACAAGATTTTTTATTTATTTATTTATTTTATTTATTTGTTTGTTTGTTTGTTTGCTAATTTATTATTTCCATTCATTCATTTGTTTCCTTATCAACTGTAACCTGAAACATGAAACTCGGTATTCTGAATATTAGGAATCTTACTGCATAGCTACTGGGACAAGAACTCAAACTCGAGATAAAATTTTTCAAATGAATCTTGTGCTTCTTCGCCAACTTAGTGTGTTGAAATGCATAGTACTAGAATCAACAATCTATATAAACTATTCAATGTTAATAAATAATGAAATTAGTCTGGAATTAAATTATAATAATTAACAAGAACACAGAGTAAAACTCACACAAAGTCTGTGATGACAGTACAAAGACAGTACACTTCGACACGATTCTGCAAGTAGAATAAGAAAGTGCATTTAACCGTGCAAACAATGCTTGAAAATAGACCAACTGTAGACAATAGACCATACCGTATATGTCGTCGTTTAAATTTTTATTTCATCCAAATCGAAAACAAAGACAGAAAAACACCGTTAGAAGATATTAGTGGTGTTAGTCCTGGTAAATTCACTTGTGTTTTCAAGTTTCACAATCTAGCGAATTCAACCTCGTTTCAGAATGCAACCTTGGTTAATTTCAGTATTTGCTTTAAAAGCAGAACCTTGATGACCTTTCACGTTGATGAGGTCAGTGTCCACGATGCCAATGTCTCCCAGTGTCTGATATGCCAGAGTCTTCAAAGCCCTTGGAGAAGTCAATAAGAATACAGGAACTTCTACTGAACGTAAGATGTAGTGCTGCGTCGGTACGTTGGGGGCGCTATGGTAAAGTTGCTGCCTATCACGCTATGTGTGTATGCCAGCATCAGAGTCTTTCCAAATGTCGGAGACCATTGATCTAAATTTCAATGTTTCTAACTTCAATGTTGAGTATTTCGTAAATTCTTCCTTTTAGATTCAACCACTACATTATGTTGCTATTTAACGCTTACAGCGCCCCTCTCCGCAATCCATGATGTACTCACACTTTGAGTGTGGTCAAGTTACTCAAATGTCGACACATTTCTCTAGAACGAGGTCAATGGATTGTACAACCAGGGGTTGCTGACCGTCCCAAGGGTGAAATACTTTGTCGCCTTGTATGGCCAGTCACAACATGTCCGTGCATACTACATCGTTACCACCAAACTATTCGTGGACGACAATTAGTAGTGAAAGTACCTAGGCAACAAAAAGTAGCTGTTGTAAATTTTTCTTTTGAATTTGTCACTTATATTAGGGATTGTGGCGTATGCGGCTTTTCAGGTTTAATAATTTAATAATAATAATAATAACAATAATAATAATAATAATAATAATAATAATAATAATAATAATAAGAAGAAGAAGAAGAAGAAGAAGAAGAAGAAGAAGAATTAGCAACTCTTTGTGTTGAATATTTTGATTTATGGAGAAAAGTAATATTACTTTTATACTGTGTATTTGAAGCAATGACTTGTTTTGCCGTTTGGCCAATTTGACTTGAAGTTCAAGCAATTATATGGAGCGTCCCTTATTGAAGTATGCCTAGGAAAAAAAACCCAAAGCAAAGCTAATTACGACACGGCAAGATCGATGATATTCATGCAACTGTTGTGTATAAATGTTTATACTGTGCTTTACTAAGAATTCTGCCGGTACAACAAGATTTCAAGACTTGTTAGTATGTCAACCTTCAACCATGGATGATTGCATTGAATATGCAAAATGGTACTCTGGCACACAAAGGTTATGTATATACACTGACTAGACACAGAATATCGAGTCTATTTCTTCCTAGTCTAGATTGGCTCAGCTGAAGTATTTACTTCGATGAACACTAGTAGACGGGTTATCGAGTGTATGAGGGCGCTTCTCTAGAATGTCGAGCACACACCAGGTCGCTTGTCGGACAAAACGTGACACAGCCTAGAGACAGGTTAGTTTCATCCTAACACTGAACTGGATGGCATTATCAAATCAAAGTTAAGAATTACTGGAATTTAGGGTCAAAACTCCTGAAAAAGTATTGAAATAATTTTTAATGAAGTTTACAAATCGTAGCGCCATTGTCTCTCGAAGCTGGTTCATATCTTGATCACGAGTGGGTTGGAGGAAGACTCAAATTGTTTACAGAAAGAGTAATGATTATAGAAAGTTTTTATTACATGCCTCTTTTACATAGTTTTCACTCCATATTTTCAGGTCTTTACACAAATGAAAATCGTACACAATCACCCCACACACTATGTCCGTGCCTATATAAACAACGCTTTCATACCTGACCCCTTAGATTCGATTGTAAGAAATATAATTGAGGTCTATTTCCGTCAGTGTTTTGGTAATATTACCTTTACCATGGTGAACTTTCTTACCATCATGCGTTTTCTTATGGTTGTATTGAATTGGAGAAAGTGTTTAGAGTCGTTTAAGGCACGGTTTATCGACAATAATCGACCTAATTTTGTGTGGCTCAAAACTCATAAAACACTTTATTGGCATTTCAATGAACCCCGGGCAATGAACGCAACGAATGTCCTCTTTCGAACAGCGGGTCACTATGACCTGGGATATTTTACTTTCTTCAAAGACATCTTCAGTGACTTTGAAAATGCCACTCTGGTCGCGAACGACGATCTTGTCCTCGGGAACCTTACATCGCACTTGTCGGCGGTACGGGAATAAGGTACTACTTCACCATCCGAGCTGTTGTCGCCGCCGGCATCGAGGGCGCTGTCCCTAACATCGCACAGATCACTGTCGTTCCGACTCAGATCACTGATGATGGTAGATTGGCAGGTTGTGATATTTCTTATCTGTTCTACAGTTGTCGCGGTTATAGCTGTCATATAGCTTAGTTTACAGTCTACTTCAAGAAGATTGTTATTTACTGGTTGTTGGTCACTTCAGTTCACGTACTTTTAATAGTCCGCTTCGATTTGGGGCAATAAACTTCTAAAGTCTCGTATACAAGGCACGCGCTGTCTTCTGTTCCCGTGAGTCATAAAGTGCATGTCAATGTATTATACATGCAAACCTTTTCCATGTAGAATCTGAACAACCAACACACTTGATCGATTCTTCTAACGCACCCAATCATTTGCATGGGTGAGGACGGAGAGGTCAAACAAGACAGTTGCGTAGGGGAAAACGACAACCATGGAGGAGTTTGATTCGTGTTAACCGATGTGAAAATCGTGCCGTAGGTACAGTTTTCTTCCTGTATATTTGGTCTTCCTTTGAAAGTATGCACCAAAAAAATCCGCTCAAAGAAAAAGAATATACACTATATTACTGTCAGAGACAGTGAATACAATGTTATTTCTCATGGCAAGTATGCCGAAATAAATGTAAATATTAAAATTTAGCATTTATTACATATTTTGTTGCATTATTTCAAAAACTACCCCTATAATGAAAAACACATTCATGAGAATGTAATGTTACCTAAACTGGAATGTTAAATTGAGGTCATCATTTCATATGGAGTGGTTGAGCAAATGATTTTGATTGGCACTCCTTGGAAATACCTAGCCTGATGCGCGCGTGAGGTGATTTTTGTGTAATTTCGCGCCGTTTCTTGTTTCCATATAACCTCTATGCAATCAGATAATGTGATCACAGTCATAGTTACACGACCAATTAGAATCAAAATAGTTGTTTGGTTCAAGCTAATTCTTCTGAGAGAAATGAACATTAACTTTAAAAAAACCATTAAAGATAACCCCAAAAAAATCATGATTGTAAATCAATGCACCCGTTCTCCAATGTTTGGTGTTGAATTGCATATGAAGTGGAGGTAGAGTTTTGCGATGGTACGGATATTGAATCAAAGTGCGATCATGGTAAGGTCAAAACCTTCATGGATGAGTATAAGACTCGATGACGCTGGATGTGACTTGAGATACTTCAGTAAGACAACAATTTCGAGACGACTCACTTTTTTCGCATAAATACTTTAAGAGCGCCTTTGAATATCAGTGTAGCTTACAATGTAGGTCCGTACCGAGCCTGGCTTCTTTCCAGTCCACTCTTGATGCACGGGTCTTTAAGGCGCTGACCGCAACAACAGCAACCGCGAAAGAAGCCAGAGCACGGCCGATAGGCTGCAATTATTGTGCCTAATATTGAGCCTAACGTCGAAGCCAGCCGTTAAAATGCTTTCTAGATTACACCCGTGGTAGGAACGGGAACCACCACCATAATGTTTGTGAAGTCATACAGTGAACAACGTCTTGTGAATCAGAGGTGAAATGGATATAAATCCTTTGGGTCAGGTCATGAACCCGGAAAAGAAATCACAGACCCACCAATGCTGCTTTTCTCTATGCGAAATAAGGTAGTGCATAGTATTCACTCTGGCATTGACAAGTTAAATTGGCTTGTAGAAGTCACAAATTCCCGGAAGAACAGACATTTAGGAGACTCGGACTGAGTCACGTGAGTATATCTCTTTAAAAGGTTGTAGAGGAAGATTAATGTAGTGAAATATGTTGACTCAATGTTGTATGAAAACTTTAAAAACAAATTAGGCAGAGGGCGGAAATCATGTTGCTATCAGTCTGAGACAAAACAAGAAGGCATGAGCTGATAAAAGCATTTAGACTTGAGAAGATTAACTTAATGATAAAAATCGTAAACATTGACAAAGATGACGATCAGACTCTTCAGTGACTGCGTGACCTCAGTTGACCGATGACGAGTAATTTGCCTTGAGAAGTTTGCATTCGAGAAGTTTGCATTCATACGAGATGGTACGTTGCTAAGTTACATTGCCAAGGCAACAGGTACAAACACAGTCCATTGCGGTTTGAATCAGTCACTAAGTCGCATAATCATACTGTTTTCCACCATAATAGCGTTCCTTTCAAACGAAGCGTAAAGAACTCAGACGACTTATGCTCTCCTTTTCGAGAATGTGAGGTCTTTAAGACTTCAGCAAAAAAGCCAATATGTCGGTATAGTATTCCTTAGATTTGGGAGGGAGAATATTCCCCATTTAGTTACATAAAGAACCGAAGGTTTTCACCTTCAGAAGTCCAGAACACGGCTTGAAATACATGTTACATTTAAAGTAGTTTGCAGGACTGAGAGAATAGTCGCAGATAGTCGTGGGTAAACTAGGTACTGGTTAATTTATTCAAAGATTGACATAGTTTATTATTATGCGAGCTAAGTACGCGACACCGATCGATGTTGTGACAAAACTGTCAAGAAACTATGAGTGAGTTCGCAGCGATTCTGTGGCGATGACCCGTGATCCGAAAGCGATCGATACGCGGCAGCACAACAATTGAGTTGTAAAATAAGAATGGTAATGCAGAAAGTCGAGAGACATTTTGATTACTGTTGTAAAATCAAATTCAGAGTAGAATGTTGAGTAATGTTGTAAAATTGAATTTAGAATATAATATTAAGGGGGGGGGGGGTCACCTCAAATTTGAAAACTGCAAAGGGGGGTCATGTATTTTTCAAACAGCTCAGAGGGGGGGGGGGTCACTTAATTAACATAAGTATCCGTCCCGTCAAAAAGCAGTTTCAGTGTTCAGAAATATTCTGGGAGATAAAAATGATTCGTTGCACGATTTCATTCTCTGAAGTTATTCACCTGTAAATCTGAACAAAAGTATAATTATCTGTCACATGAACATCTTGACTTGACAACTCTGAGGCTTGTCTTATTGTAAATCAAGCTCACTGCACTGAGGGCGATGAAGAATTCCTATTACTTACATATTAGAGATATAGCAAGTTTTGTCAGGGAAATTATTTAACAGTTACCTGTACTGAGACTACTAGTACCATGAAAAGTTAAATAATACTTTTAAGTGAAATTCCAATATCATAATTGTTGTCCACATCTGAACTTTTAAATACCCTATTTGAATCAAGTACATTTGTATCAATTATCAAACACCTATAAAAGCACAAATCAATTTAGTTTAGCATTAAAAAAAAATTATTCTTAGTTTTCTCATAGACTCCAATGTATAGTGAATCAACATTTCGGTGAAATTCCAAAATCCAATTTCTAGCACACATATCAACCTTTAACCATCCTAGGCTAAATAAGTACTTTAAAATGAATTATCAAATGTCTATAAATACACAGATTTTGATAGTTTTGTATTGGAAAAAAATTATTCATTTTCCTCATAGACTCCCATGTACAGTGAATCTACATTTTGGTATAATTCCAAAATCCAATTTCTGGCGAACGCATCCATTTGTTACCACACAAATCTAATCAAGTACATTGATATCAATAATCGAGAGTACATAAATACATGGGTTTACCTATTTTTGTATTGGAAAAGATTATTCATACTTTCCTCATAGACTCCCATGTATAGTGGATGAACATTTTCAGTGAAGTTCCATAATCAGATTTCTTGTACACATAATATGCACCTTTAACCATCATATTCTAATCAAGTAAAATAATGTTAATTATTGAACATCTGTATATGCACAAGTATACCAAGTTTTTCACTGGAAAAAAAATTATTCACAATTTTATCATTGACTCCCATGTATAGTGGATGAACATTTTTGGTGAAATTCTAAGGTCAAACTCTTTGTCCGCATGCCAGTTTGAACAACCCGTACATTTATGTAAATTATCAAATATTTATAAATGCACAGATATAGTTTTGCATTGAAAAAGTATTACATAGATTTCTCATACATGTATGAGAAAATATATGTATACCATGTATGGTGAATCAACATTATCAACAGCTGATTTTTAATTAAATCCAAATATCAAAATTTTGTACACACACGCTTGTGCAAAAATATTGCGATCCACCGGTAATTTCTGTCAAACCCCCTTGAGAGGTAATTTCAAAATTATAGCAAGTCAGAAGGGGAAATCTGATCATTAACACCTTTTGAGTTTTGTAAAGAATATACGGCTAGTTTTCAATCGGGTTCGAACCCACAACATACGGCATCAGTCGCCTAGCGGAGAGGCCACCGAGAGAACC
>LD344388.1:9892-46508 GCA_001465055.1 Ptychodera flava | reverse complement strand
TTCAAAATTATAGCAAGTCAGAAGGGGAAATCTGATCATTAACACCTTTTGAGTTTTGTAAAGAAGGTCATTTGAAAAAATCCAAGCTCTTTTTTTTGGGGGGGATTCTATTGCTCCATACCCCAGTGGTGTTTGTGTGTGCAGCTTTACTCAAGCAATGTGTGTGTGTGTGTGTTTGTGTGTGTGGGGGGGGGTCATGAAATTTTTGTCATCTTGAAAGGGGGGGTCATCAATTTTTTGGTACAATGGGTAGGGGGGTTCACTTATTTTGACTGATGCGCAGGAAGAATTTGCCGGCCCACCCCCGGCCATAATAACTGAACGCTCCCTAAATACATAGTAAAATTGAATTCAAAAGATTAAAATTGAAAGAAGTGATTTTTTTACATGTTTTGGACACAATACTCCCCGCGCCTGTGGGTAAGCTATACATTCATATGTTGTTCCATACAAGTCGAAGGCCCTTGTAAGCGTCACAAAGATTTCTGATGCTTACAGGGTCTTCGCCGTGTATCGAACCACAAACGACTGTAGGTACAACGGATTGTAGGCCGTATACAGGAGGTTGGAATGTCATATGTATTGTACGCAAAATGATTCCGTGCATCTCAGTAACACTCAATACTTTTCAAGTTCGTGTTGGGTCGCACCGCGTGATCCCTGATCCTTGGCTTGTGACACCGGAAAAAAGACTGTGTGCATAAAACAGCGTAGGTGAGAAGATTTGAGGGGACTTATCCACAAGGAGAACTTCAAAGTACTGGTTAAGTGACGGAGTTATTGTGTGCAAAATGTTCGTTAAAATATTCTTCATTTATGTATGAAAACTGACATGAAAATAAAAAAATATAAAGATCAAAATAGCAGATGAAAATGGGTAAAACATAACCTAGAAATGAAAGCATTTTTGCCAAACCTATCAACGAACTATCAACAAAAGTGTAAACATGCGGGAGTATTATAGTGTACATTGATGTACGTCAACACAAAAATGACATCGTAAAATGACGATGTCAGTCTCTCCTTATAAAATTAAGCATTGATCTAAATACAGAAAGAAAGAGATTCAATGAATGAAATTGCATTTCGAAAGAAAAACAGGAAATACTAGAAAATACTACTTCGTAAATACGTTTTTGGAGCGTCCTAAGGAAGAAATAGCTAAAAGAAGTCAGATTATAAGTTTGAAAGACTGGAAAAGTTATACAGCCACATCTATTTACATGTGTAAAGATAGCTAAAAAAGAACAAAAACAGAATTTTGAAAATAAAACTCTCTGAAAACACACAAGACAAAAGAAAAACTCTGACAAAAGACATTATTTAATTTTATGATCAACCACCTCGTTGGACTTTGAAAATGAATGAATAAAAAACTGAGACACATCAATCAGAATCGAAAAGTCGACTACAAAGTACAATACTAGATTAAAGCCGGCATTGTCATTATTATCCTTATTAAAGTAAAATGACTCTAAAATAAATCAAGTGTTCTCCTCAGAAAGAAAAAAGGGCTGAATATTATAAAATGATCTACGATATCGACAGTGCGAGACATGAGCTCTTCATACGTGCGGTGTTGCTATCTATAGGGCTAGACGTTTACCTAAGGATAGAATCGTAATTCGAGTATCATTAGTATCATTAGTTTAAAGTAAATATTTAGAAGACCTAGAATGTGCCCATGAAACGAAGTACCGATAAGCCGACGCTGGACAACGAAGACCGATACTATTTCAGTGTTTAAAGAGCAATGTAAACGTTGCTAAACAAAAATCAATGACAGAAATATTTGAGATGAAGTGATGAAAATAAATCAAAGAAAACTCTATAAAAAAAACGTGTACTTCTCAAATGGAAGGGAGCAGAAATTTTTCAAAACGTTTGTAAGACACTCATAATTCTTCAGTTTTTAAACGTACGTGATAATAATTACCCTTTAAAAATCGCAAAAAATGTATACATATAAAACACGTTTCAAAATGTCGCCAACAAAACAAATATTTATCACATTTGAACACCACCAAGAAACAGAATGGTGCGTCCCAAACATATAAATGAGAGTGTAGAGCTAAAAACCCTTTCACTTCTGCTTGAAGGATGCATGAAACTTAAGTAATATAAGGTTATTCACAAAATACCGGGATTTATGTCCGGAGGTTTTGTCCGAGACGCGTAACGTCGAGGACAAAACCAAAGCATACGATGTACGAGGATATAAATCCCAGTGTTTTGTAATACCTTTGGGTCCAATTTTACCATATACCAAATAAGGGCGTTTTTACGATATCCGTCGCGCGCTGCACTGAGCGAGCTCGAGCAGAGTGGGAAAGCGTTCAGCGCTTCCACTGAGCACATATACGGTCCGCATAGAACAAAATGTTTGACTGGGTGCCCTACGTTTTGAGTTCGAATTTCATCGAAAATTAACTGAATTCCTAAGTGACGGTGGTGGATGATAGACATGGATAACTGTCAGAAGAATTTCTGGTGCAGAATTGTTGCTTCAAGAGCCTTGAAAGATTCATGGAACAAATAGTTTTCAAGGATAAAGTGCTTTTTATTAATACGAGCTAGACCTTCACTAATATTGCTGACTCTCGGTCGTTGTTTGATTAATGATAACTCTGATTTTTCTTTCTTTCTTCACACCTGCTCTGGTCCCTCTGTGTGTTGTAGGCTTGCGTTATAATTTTAGTGACTTCACGACATTCAAGGCTGGCTAGGTAGTCTTTATTTGCTTGAGGTGTTGAAAACGTTGAACGATGGATCTTGAATACTGTATAGTGACCCAATTTACATGGGAAGGAAGTGTCATTATGAGAGACTGTAACGTATGCACAAGTAGCTCCAGATGTGAATTTGTTGAAATGCACCAGGAAAAAACAGACTTGCAGGAGCTCAGACAGTGGGCTGCCAAATGGAGCTCACCTGCACCTGCTGTAATGAATCGTGAACCAACATGCCTAGTCATGCTCCTGCTTTGCTGTGCTTGGTTTAGTGCAAGTGCAATGCATGTGCACGAAAAGATACATTACATTACAAGAACTTTATGCTAGTGTACAACAAAGAATAACTTAAATTTTCTGACAGAAAAAAACAAAGGTAGCTAGCACTACGTCGTGAGAAATATTCCTATAAGTGATTGAATTTTCCCCAGACACAGATCATAGCCAATTAATTCCTAGTGCAGCGTAGCACAAAGTATGTAACAATTTGATCTAATCTTACAACGATTTTCCATTGCCTCAAAATGTTATTATGACAACCAGAGCGGCTACACGGCGAAACCTCGGCAAACGCTAGACTGAATTTCTCAAATGGGGAGACTCAATATCGGGCGTCACAACAATCGTTGCATCGATGATGGGTGTCCTTGCCTTAATTTGTCCTGAAAATCAATCAGCTCACTCTTAGTTATCATAGTCCAACTGGTGTTTAGTCAAACTGACATATGTTTACTTGCAGGGAAAGCAAAATATTGTATACTCGTAGGAAAAAGCACAGCAAGTAAGCTGAATCAACATATCTGTAATGTAAGTATCTTGGTTTGGTTTATTTGCAGACAGATTCATACAATCCACTGTTGCTAGGAAAAGCAAATTAATCGATTCTGCATATTTCATGTAACAAACTTTTACCGTTTTAGGCATAAGACGAATTAACAAAAGTTGTAAAATATTATTCAATGAGTTCACGAAGGCATTCTATCATTCCCTTCCTTTAAGTCTATTTTTATATGAGCTGTTGAACAAACGTGTATTTTCTATAAGGTAAACTTTTACTCTCTTGGTTTAAGGGGAAAGATGACATTAGAGTACTAATTTTTACCGTATTACCTGCTTAACTTTACGTGTCGATTACATTCGAATCGATTTCCAGGGAAGAACAGTTGATTTGCCTAGAAGGAGCTGCTCTTCTATATGAGATAAGTCAGAACAACGCTAATGAAGAAGACAATCAGGAAGCGGAAACATTCCTGACTGCAGTGGAGGAAAGTAACTACGCACGCGTGAAAAGTGTTCTGAACGCAGAGGCAAGTTATTACAAAGTGTATACTTTTTGAACACTTCGTTCAAAACCATCCATAACTCAATCTTTCAGCTAGCCTTTACAACTATAACAGTCAATATTTCCTTTTCAGCCAGGCAAAGTCGATTACGTTGGAAAACATCGAGGTAAGAAGGTAACACCATTACAGTTAGCTGCGGAACGTAATGACTTTTACATGGTTAAACTTCTCTTCAAGCACAAAGCGAAGCCACTAAACAGGGAGAAGATCGGAGGAGGTACGTTTAAAGTAATCATGAATACGTTTACAGAACAGGTGAGCAGTGATCTTCATAAGCAATTTTGAGCATGTTTGATGAAGGATTCAGAAATATATCGTAAAAGCAATCCAATGACACTTGAAATCCGATTCAACACCTCTTCGTTAGGTCAAATACGAGAATGTTCGATAGGGTCTTTCCAAGAAGAGAAAATGTGTTTAAAATTGATAAATTTATATGTAACTGCAGAATTGTTACCTATCATAGCATTTCATGACTAAAATGTTAAAATTTCTGTGAAATTATGGTATAGAGGAGATTGTCGTCTTTCATTTACTGTCGAGCGCAAGAAAAATGGAGATCTGTAAATGGATTACAATATGTTTAACTCCGTTTTCAATGATTTATGATTTGACAGGTTGGTACTATATAATTACGTCATTTTGCTGGCTTATTGTGTCATTTAAATGCAATTATCATTCAAAAACGTTTTGTCTAGTAACTCTTAACTTCAGATTCCAAGAGTTGAAGCCATCATGATTTCCTGAAATTTCAAAAAAAATTATCTGGCAAATATTCATAGAGTACGTATGCCGACTCGCAGATTAATTATATGTTGGTAATCGATAGCCTACATTGATGTACGGTATATTCGACGTGCGTGGTAAGAACACACTATGTATATCCTGGTATATGGAATTACCAATGCATGTAGATATAAGTATGATGTAAACCTATGCTGACTTAGCATACACTCAACACATATATTTGTATTTCCACTCATATTGTGGTATTTCCACATTGGTAGATCGATCCACTCAAATATTAAACTGTTCCTTAATTAAAAGCATAAACATTTTGCATATTAGAATTTTCTATTGTCAAAGTTACGAAACTTGCCTTCAGTAATTCCCTCAGAGGACTTTTGCTACACAAGGCAAACAAATCATTTCAAAGAAAACGTGTCACGTGTACTTTACCGTCAAATAAACTGAGCGCATATGGCATCTCTTAGGCAATGTGATGACCTGGCTTACATCGTACCTCAAAAATAGAACATGACGCGTAATTTGTTAGCGGTCACATGTCACCATTTTATGTTAGGTGTGCCTCAAGATTAACTAGCTAAGCCACTTTTGTTAATGCTGAACGTCAATGACTAGCCAGACATTTAGATATTATTCCCTAATATTATTTCTTCGTTCAGGGGAGGAAAATACAAGTGACGTAATGACCGTGTCACCACGAGTCGAATCCGAGTAATGACACGGTCATTACGCCACGAGTATTTTCCAGGCTGAACGAAGAAAATATTAGGGAATATTATACTTGTCACATGCAAAACCCAAGAATTCATTGTCGGTTTGTAAAGTAAATCAGTTTTCCAACATATCTTCGTTTAAACTCCTGGACTACTTTTGGAAAAATATCAATACGCCATAGGCGACTTGTCAATTATTTCTAGTCGTAGGTCGCGTGAGCGAGAATCACGGTGCTTATGTCTGTGTACGGAGCAAATGCCAGATGATCTCACACAAAACGTACCTTCCATGAAGTTATACCCGATTTGAAAGATAGTAGGCCTAGAAATTTAACTCAGACAAAGTAACGTTATTTTTCGAGAACAACAATTGACTGAATCTTGGCGCGAACACTGCGTAAGTGTAACCGACCGTACCCTGGTTGCATTGCTTACGGAACGCACGGTAATGCGATCAGCTTCGAGTTCGTTCGTTGTTTCCGAAACTTATTCACGTAATTCCTAAGCAATATGCAAGCATTGTACTCTTACGCTTCCGTAGCTAGGATTATTATTGTCGTTGTCTATGCAAATATTGATTTCATTACGCGTGATTTTAAGGCTCAATGTGCCACGTGTATTAGCACTTGACTCCCCTTCACCCTTGTTGCAATACTCTGTGCGTCGAAAGTTCAGGCAGCAGTCTATACGGATATCAACCCCAATATTGAGTACAAAACTAAAACAGGACTCAAAATTTGCGAAGTGGATGTATTTGTAAAACTCCAAAATTTATAGCTTATATTTTTATAAATATTCACGTCAGGTAAATTTTGATCGGGCGAAATATGGGCCTCCATGTTGTTTGTGTATATTGACAAGCACATCGAAGATCGACGTAAAAAAATTCCGATGCACCAAAACTGATGACATAGACGCGGGTAGTCTTGACGTAGAACGACCAGAGAATAAATCCCGGTATTTTCTGTTCAAAGACGACCAACTTGGCTTGTGTTTGTGATAATGTTTATTGTCATGTACCATCATCTTGCTCAATGTATGATGACGATGCCAAATTTAATCGCATAATTAGAGCACAGCATGACTGTATTTCCCTTTAAGCAGACATTGTTACTGTCTAAGAATGGTGCAATACTTGGAAATTAGAGCTGAATGTATGGAAGTGCAATATCCCTCACCATGGGCCGCTATATCCTTTTCCTAGTATAAAAGATGTTTATGTATTGTACTTACTCCTCAAAATGTTTTAATATTCATATTGAGAATATTGTCAGAAAAGCTTTTAGAATGATGGGTTTCATTAAGCGTACCTGCGCTAATGTTTAAACAGTTTTATACTAACCTTTTTATATGTGAGCTACGTGAGAATCCATCTGGAATATTGCAGTGTTATTTGGTCTCCATGGCAAGTAACACAAACTGATGGAATCGAACGAGTACAGAAGAGAGTCAGTAGGTTTTTATGTTTTTAAGGTAGAGCAGCACGTTGCCGACAGTTTTTTTCAAAGCAATATTTCTCATCAAAGATGACAAAGAAGCCGTTCATACTATATATTTTCAAAAGTAGAGAACCTAAAGTTTAGTATGATAGCAAAAATGAGGGGGTATATTTTTGGGGTAAAAAATCTCATTTTGTTATTAATGATAAAAATGTATTTAAGTAAAAAAAATTGACATTATTTTCTGAAATGTAATATTCCCTTGAAAGTATATAGAAAAAAACGGCCAATTTATTTTGCATACTCTATCCTTATTCTAAAATGCCATTGGTTAAAAGACTGACGCGCAAAAAAGTGATTAAAAACATGAGTAGCAAAATTAAAATGCCTCATATTCAAAATGTAAGAACTTTATTACCAAACAAAATAGTGCTTTTGTTATACAGCATTCAAAGAACATAATGTGAAAATTTCAAAAAATTGACTTAGCCAGAGTGGAGTTAAATTCTTTGGAAATCTTGACATTTGGAGAACAGAAAAGCCAGGAAATCGGGTGACTTGCATACATTTGCATTAATTAACACTTCTTTATCATGCAACTTACGACTGCTTGACAAGCTAAAAGGTGAACCCAACCAACATTTTAATCTTGGGTTAACTAATTAATTAAGATTCAATGAACATTTGCAAAAAAAGTGATTTGTCAGCAAAATACAGTGTGTTTGGTGCAGTGCCCCCTTTAAATATGATTAAAATAGGTTTCCGAAGGTAAAGATTCTCTATGTACCTGGTTAAAGCTTCGCCATGGGTGAGGAAGCGTAAATTTTAAGATTCTTCTTTTTGTATATTATCTGGTCAATGCACTCTATAATTGTCAGTCCATTTTAGACAAAGTATCTTTAAATGTACCGAGCAGATCGCTTAGTAATAACTATATCTTCTGCGTCAGCGCCTAATCAGTTAATCTGAGAAAATATCTCCTAGTTTAAGATGTGTAACCACTTTAAATGACGTTTTAAAGCTTATCCAAACATTGATTTATATAGTTCAGCTTCTTACATCTTCCGCCGTGTGCTACAGAGTGCTTACTTTTACTAGTTTACCCGTATTTGTGTTTTTATGTTTGTGTTTGTTTTGATTGTTACGTCACTTTTTATCTATTCATGCATTCTTATCTTTTATGTGTCTGTTCTTTATGCTTGCTGGTTTATCTGAATATATATATATATATATATATATATATATATATATATATATATATATATATATATATATATATATATATATATATATGTATGTACCTTCCTTCTGTCGACATGGCTTCAATATGGAATTTTACAGTATAAGTTGCTGTTTTCTGTAACAGTCAAGAGCTTCTAGACGCCCCAGTATCAAGATGGCAAACGAACTGCGCCTAACAAGTTTACAAAATATCAATGGTGGTTCATGTTTGCTGTACGTTGCACTGTTCTAATAATCTTCTTGAAGGATGGAGATTTCTGCTCTATTGAGAGCGATCAACTGTACTCTACTTGTTTGACAACATGACTTGTAAGAAAGGGCATGTTGCCACACAGGTCGTTAATTTCTCCCTCTAGATCCGAAAAGATCTCCATTGGAAAACAGTGTCCGTGTTTACTGCACAGTATCAAGTCCGGCCTATATATCAATATCCCATCTAGAGGAGCGTAAGACGAATATCGATTACTACGGATCTGTGAAGGACTGTGTGCAGCAAGTATTTGAATTGGTCCAGGAGATGACTGAATTCCTACACCGAGAAAGTTTGAATATCTCAAAGGTAGTGCAAGACTTGTTATCTGCTATCTGACATATGTTTTGCATTAGTTGATTTGATTTTTACATGACCATCTGGGCGATACTTACGAAATTCTCTTTCTGATAGTAGCATTTTTTCCCTTCACAGGATGAAAATGACGCTGTTGCTGAGGCTATAGAGCGATTGAAGGCATTCCCGATTGACCTGTTAAATTGTTGCAGCACAGATGATGAAGTGAAGCGATTCTTGGAAGGACAGTTTTGTGAGAGTCAACTTTGCTCTTCTATTTGCCCTGATAGTAAAGATGACTGTGTTCGGTATATTATCGCTGATAAGGCAATTCAAACGAATCAGCGAGAGGTCAGTAGGTTACTTATAAAAACTATTTGAAGGATATGACTCCTGTGCAAATAATCGTAATTATCTTTGACTTCAGATCTGACACATTCCGACAACACTACCTCACATACATTTCATTTCATAGTCTCCTAATAATATGTCGATTAGAATAACTTTTATTCTCAAGAAGTAATACTGACATTTCTTAAAAATTCCATACCAGTATTCTGTTCTAAAACCTTATCATTTCAGTATCATAACCTTTTCGAGGTTTGTATTTGACATTATGGCTAAACTCAAAAGCAGTGCTACATATGAAAGTAGATATATTATAAGCTATATGTTACCCAAATATTCCTCCATGTTGATATTCCTTAACATTGATTAAGAGCAGGCATTTTGGTTGACATTTCGCGTAATTGCATCGTCTGCAAAATACCACTTTGTGACACGGTATAGGTATTTGCAAGGCCTTCGCTTATTTATTTATTTATTTATTTGTTTATTATTTATTTATTTATTTATTTATTTATTTATTTATTTATTTATTTATTGATTGATTGATTTATTATTATTTATTTATCGATTAGGAATTTCCCTTTCTCTGCAAAGGTTGAAGACTTTGATCACATGTTCGATAAAAGGATAATCTCGCGTTGATTACCGTTGGATATATTTACTCTATTGGTATTTCCAATAATGTTGACAAAAAAAGTGTAAAAGTACGACATATAAAGTGGTACAGGAAGTCTTTGTACAATCCCTTCACCGAGACAATCAGGGTAAATTATTTACCTCTTTCTTATGTCAGTTTATCACACAGTACCGATGTCAGAAATTTATGAAAGAAGAATGGTTAAGTGGACAGCCTGAATGGTCTAGGAAGAAAGGGTTTTGGTGGTCATTGTTATACACCATCTTTGCAATCTTCGTTTATGGGATTCTCTTTCAACTGCTACCAGTTCATCTAATTGTCTGTAAAACATATAGACTTCGCCATCTCATATACAGTCCCAAAACAGCATTCCTTGGACATTTTCTTTCGTACTTATTTTTTCTGTGCGTTATCTTCACGTATCAAGTCATAGTTTCCTATAAGATCGAGGGCTCGCATGTTGTCATCGAGTCTAAAGGAAATCACATACCTATACTAGTTTTGTGCATAATATGGTTCGGACTCCTGTTCATCGAAGAGCTTATACAAGTTATAATCAAGGGTTCCACTCATTATTTTAAGAACATGTGGAACAGACTTGATTTGATTATTTTGTTGTCTTTTTTCGTCGGGGTGGTCATCGGTAACCCTTTAATTGTCACGCAACCCTTCGATGACCCATACATTTCCATTTATCTGAGTAAATTCACATCCTTGACTTTCATCTTTGCTTTGCTACGTTTTATGGAACCTTTCTACCTTTCTAATTTCGTCGGTCCCATATTACTGATCTTCACAGAGATGAGACACGACATTTTCCGCTTCCTCACTATATTCATCTACGTCGTCACAGCATGCGCGATGGCAATGTATTACGTTTATGTTGGGGTGACAGTCGAAGAAAACCAGTCTGAGTTTGCGCAGTAAGTATAGCCTCTTTCTCAGCATCTTTGCAACATATTTACGTAAGGTTCCAAGACAAGAAATTGACCTTTTTTAAGCTAACAATTCTCTAGTGGTTAATAAGCTCAGAACCCCCGTAAATTATATATTTTCGGAAAGCCTAGATATAGGGAAACATTTTGGTTACCTTAGTGTCGCCATTGTTTACATAACTATCACGTGACAGGTAATTTGCATGACCTTTCAAAATCGGTTTTCTCTGTTTCGTGTCAATGCTTTGAGATATAAGACTGAAATTTGTGTGAGTGCAAGCTGTCTTAAGGATTTTCCAAAGTGTCTCTCAGAATTTTTTAAACTTTCTTAAACAATTTTTATGCCAGAAAAACGTCGAGAGTAGTGACTTTAACCCTAGTTGATGTCTTTAAAAGTGTGCTCCAAAAACTAAGCACGATATAAATAATCTGAGACATGTTTTGGAAGAGCATTGTAACAGCTTGTATTCCAGCAAGTTTGAGTCAGGTATTTTGAAGTATTGAGACAAAACCTAGGGAAAACCGATTTTTGAATGGTTATGCAAATTACCTGTCACGTGATAGTTATGTAAATAATGGTTATACTGTTGTTACCAAAATGTTCCCCTATATCTAGGCTTGCAGAAAACGTACAATTTACGGGGGTTCCGAGCTTATTAACCACCAGAGTATTGTTAGATTAAATAGGTCAATTTCTTGTCCTTGAACCTTAAATTACATTCGCGTAAAGCTTAAAATTTTGTCACTTTACAAATTTCTGCCACAATCTCTGGAAGAATTAATATAATAAGAAAATGGCAGACCGGACAGTGAGGCAGTAACAGGCAGACAGAGATACAGAGACATACATAGAGAATTAAGCAGAGAGGCAGACAGACACGGTGAGGGCCACAATGGTCGAGAAACACAGATATCAGATCCAAAGCTTGGTTATTACTGTTACATTCTATTCATTTGTCTAATAAGCCCAAACTCTTGTGTCATGTTTTTATAGCTTTCCATCGTCCCTATCGTCCTTAGTAATAACTATTTTCGGCGGAGACGCCTCACAATCGTTAATAGTTGACGGGCCAGAGTTATCCAACTTCACAAGTGATGCCCAGTCTACTGGCAAAGAACCTGCTTACACGTATTTCACTCTGCTTGGATACATACTCTACATAATGTTTGGAACCATAACGCTCATCATGTTGTTGAACTTATGCATAGCCATGATGTCAGATCGGTACACAAAGCTGCAGGTAAGTTCTCAAGGAATATCCTATATGGATGTCAGATTTCGTTGTGATCGCTTTTAAACACTGTTGCAATTTCTTATTTATGAACTAAAAATTCACAATTTCTAGTGCATTCGATGTTTGCTGTAATTTGCTACGATTTACGCTCAATGATGCTACCTAAGCGTAGAGAGCGCTCTTGAGCGACGCATCTTCCAGTCTATTATCAATGCTGCTGTCTGTGCAGTTCTTTTGCGAAAATTGAAAGGAGCAATTTTACCTCTTTACAAGCCGGCCACTTTTCTACGGAAATGTTCACATAATGGCCTAGCTTTTCAGTCCGATAAAGGCTTTTAGCAAGTTGTAGCAAATGTTATGTTTGTTTTCAGCTTTAAACAAGTTACAACCCTCAAAGTCAACGCATTGTTCAGGGACAATGCCAGTAAAACCTATATCAAGTTCACAACTTGTGAAATAATAGACGTTTCAATTTTTTCTCACGAACTCAAGAATTCTCTGTGCATGTCATCATTGAATCAGGTATAAATGTTTTAAGGTTAACCGGCATTAGTGATTCTAACTTGTCGTACATTGGATAATACATTGACTGCCATTCATTCAGAAATTTTGTAGTTTTAAATACCTTCTCATCACGATATTAGAATTTACCAAAATGTCACGCTAACACATGGACATTTTTTATCTACGTCTCAATAGAAATCAGTGTTTAATGGATGACAAATCTATTCTCGTGGGAGTTATGGGAGCTACCGTTAGGATAAAATACGACTCAGAAATGTAGCTGAATAAAAATAAAAAATGGCATGTACTTCACCTTAACTGTAGTGTAGTGTATATTTAAAACTGGCTACATTCTCAAATAGATGTTGCGGGAAAGTAATTTTAAAAGGCGAAACACATAACGAGGCCTGTATGTGGAAATGTCAATCATAGTGGAGAAAATAAACAGATGCTTTTCGTCGGTGTCACTCCATGAGATCCCGCATCGTATTTTGTATAATTCATGTGTTTGTTTTCGCTTGAAATGTGACAGGCTGAAATAGACCTGGTATGGACATTTGAAAGGTCGAGAATATGGATGGGGTACATCGGTGGCGACGGACCAAACTTGAACGCAATGTCGTTTGTGCTTGTCGTATCAGCACTATCGATCGGTCTCTTCATTACCTCGATCAACAAGTGCTATAACCTATGTCATACGAAACGACGCCGACGTAAAGTGTCACACGGCATCTCAGTAAGTGTAAAGACATGTAATATGAATGCTATAGTGACTTATCATGAATGTTTTATTACATTTCTTTGGCATGGAAAAATGATTTTGGAGGTACGATTTTGACGCTTTGATAATGTGCATAAAACTAATACGGCAGCCATCATTCCTACAAATGACATTTTCGGTCATACGTCACACATTAAAAAGCAACTTCAGGTGACTTTAAAATTTAAATATTCTCCTTTGGCACGCTTGAATAATTTTCGAGGTTCAATGTGTACAATGGCTCTTTGATAATTTACATAAATCCAATAAGACTGCCAAATTCATGATCCATTGCCTGTGGCTTATAATATAAATGAGGTTCTGGTATCTTTGTAGCATTAAGAATTTATCAAAAAGGAACTTTTTATGTCATTCGACATCAATGAAATAAATCATGGAAAATTTACTATAAACTTATTACTTGTAATAACGATACATTTAAGTTGCAAAGATTATTTTATATAGGTATGTTTGGAACCTGAAAAGGCTCAAGTACTTCATAAATATACTATATTTCGAAAAGAACGTTTAAGTAGTTTTGAAAGATATACATATATGGCTCATAAAACTTTTTTTATTTTGTGAATTTCTTGATATTACTACTGTTTACGACTATTGGCCTTGTAAATCATATACCCGTTCAAACTTATGCAATATCAAGGGGCCTTGCAATGCCTTATGGAATTCACAAATTGGCTTTTTAACATTCCTTGGTTTAATTTGGTCATATTTTGCTCTCTTCTGTGCCCAACTAGAAAGAGGCCGAACTACAGGAGGTCAGAACGGGCAAAGATAGCTCGAAAAAGACAAAAACGGCAAGTCAATCATTTTTTGAATGAGATAATTAAATTTCCAGTTCCTACACAGATTTTTGTCCATTAAATCGGTTTGTTGTTTTCAAAAATTTCGTCGGAGTATCAAATGATCACCAAATGAACAGGGCCTGTTTGAGCATAATGTCCGATGAATTGGTGACCATTGAATTTTAGTGCGGACTTCATTGTATCTGTTTTAAGCATCACTACGTATTTTCATGATGCATGTGCTTGTCTAACAAATACTTTGGATTTCCACATACTTTGTGAAAAATACTAAAATGTTCACATTTTACAAAAAAAGTGAATTTATAATCAAGAGTTGCTAATTGCACTCGTTCGAAGTTGGGTCTCTTCTGCACCAAAAACATTTACGTCATGATATCAATCTATGGATGCTGTACAGGTAGATAAAGGGACACAAATAGGGCTAGATGAAGGATTATTCTTGCTACAGACATCATTGTTGCTGTCTTATCATACGGCGAGGTAATGTCACTTTGGATTAGTGACCTATCTGTTTAACTCCTGATTTTGCTTCTGTCTACCATTAATTAGAGCGATTGACTGTTTTGTAGATTTTCGTCGTCTTTCTCTTCTTATTCTTCTTATTCTTTATCTTCTTCTTCCTTTCTTTCCTTTTCCTCATCTACAACTTACTCTACATAAGCTTGGAGGACATATCATTCTAACACAAAAGATTTCGCTGAATTGTGAAATATTTGAATAGAGAGTTACAACAAATCAGGACTAAGTTAAAAACATTTCCCTGCTTCATTGAGATTACAAATTCTTTCTTCTGCCCTTTACTAGAACGAAGACGAACAAATGGGAACGACAATGGCCGCCGAAGGCTCGGAAAAGACAGACAAGGTACGTCCAAATTTGTCCGAGTGATAGTAAAGCTCTCTACCTGTAACTTTGATTACCGTTCCACTGATTTTTCTGCTATTTGAAAATTATGTCGATATGTCAGGTAATCAGCATATAAACACAACGTGGATGAGTTCAATATTCGATAAAATTTGTCGAGCATCGGATTTTCCACCCCAGTAAAAATATAAATAAATTTAACACAACGTCTTTCCGTAATGCGATATGTTTCCTAGGCAAATACTGTGCATATCCATAGTTATGCCTCCAAAGTGAACTCATGCTTTCCTAATATTAATTTGCTAAAGAACTTCATAAATATACTGTATTTCGATAGGAACTTTAAATGGCAATGAAAGACGTATATTTGTAACTTTTAAGTATAACTGGACACCCATACGCTGCCCGAGAGAGTTCTTGAAAAATGCAAAATTCAAAATTTTCCATTGTGCATTGTGCATTTTGCATCTTAAAGAACTCTCTCGGCCATCGTACACCCTTTTACTATTAAAATGTTAAAACTTCATGAGATTCTAATTATTTCGTGATTTTTTTTGTTTATGGTAACTGTTATTAATTGTTAGTCTAGTAAATCATATTTTTGGTCAAACTAAGGAAATATCAAGAAGCCTGGCATTGTGTTATGGAATTTAAAACTTACTGTTTAAAATTTCTTGGCTTGATTTGGTAATGATTTGCTTTCTTCTGTCCTTTACTAGAACGAAACTAAATTACAGAGAGAAACAAGGGCCAGCGATAACTCGGAAAAGACAAAAACGGTATGTCCTTAATTATTTGAGTGAAATCATTAAAGCTTCAGTTCCTAATCAGATTTATATCGGTTATAACGGTTTTGTTGTTTTCAAAAACTTCGTCAAAGTGTCAAATGATCACAAAATGAAACAGCTTGTTTGAGCATAATGTCTGATGAATAAGTGACCTATAACTTCCTTTACATTAGCTTGGAAGACACATCATTCTAACACAAAAGATTTCGCTGAATTGTGAAATATTTGAATAGAGAGTTACAACAAATCAGGACTAAGTTAAAAACACTTCTCGGCTTCATTGAGATTACAAATTCTTTCTTCTGCCCTTTACTAGAACGAAGACGAACAAACGGGAACGACAACGGCCGCCGAAGGCTCGGAAAAGACGGACAAGGCACGTCCAAATTTGTCCGAGTGATAGTAAAGCTCCCTACCTGTAACTTTGATTACCGTTCCACTGATTTTTCTGCTATTTGAATATTATGTCGATGTGTCCGGTAATCAGCATATAAACACAACGTGGATGAGTTCAATATCGATAAAATTTGTTGAGCATTGGATTTTCCACCCCAGTAAAAATATAAATCAACTTTGACACAATGTCTTTACGTAATGCGATATGTTTCCTAGGCAAATACTGTGCATGTCCACAGTTATGCCTCCAAAGTGAACTCATGCTTTCCTAATATTAATTTGCTAAAGAACTTCATAAATATACTGTATTTCGATAGGAACTTTAAATGGCAATGAAAGACGTATATTTGTAACTTTTAAGTATAACTGGACACCCATACGCTGCCCGAGAGAGTTCTTGAAAAAATGCAAAATTCAAAATTTTCCATTGTGCATTGTGCATTTTGCATCTTGAAGAACTCTTTCGGCCATCGTACACCCTTTTACTATTAAGATGTTAAAACTTCATGAGATTCTAATTATTTCGTGATTTTTAATTTATGGTAACTGTTATTAAATGTTAGTTTTGTAAATCATATTTTTGGTCAAACTAAGGAAATATCAAGAAGTCTGGCATTGTGTTATGGAATTTACAACTTACTGTTTAACCTTTCCTGGCTTGATTTGGTCATGATTTGCTTTCTTCTGTCCTTCACTAGAACGAAACTAAAGTAGAGAGAGAAACAAGGTCCGGCGATAGTTCGGAGGAGACAAAAATGGTATGTCCATGATTATTTGAGTGAAATCTTTAAAGCTACATTTTCTATCAAGTTTATATCTGTTAAAACGGTTTTGTTGTTTTCAAAAATTTCGTCAAAGTGTCAAATGATCAGCAAATGAACACAGCCTGTTTTAGCATAATGTCTGATGAATTAGTGACCATAGAATTTTAGTGCGGACTTCATTGTATCTGTTATAAGCACCACTACTTATTTTCACGATGCATGTGCTTGTCTAACAAATACTTTGGATTTCCACATACTTAGAGTGAAGAACACTAAACTGTTCACATTTTACCGGAAAAATGAATTTATAATCAAGAGTTGGTAATTGCTCTCATTTAGTCTCTTCTGCACCAAAAACATTTACGTAATGATATCAATCTATAGATGCTGTACAGGTAGATAAAGGGACACAAATAGGGCTAGATGAAGGATTATTCTTGCTACAGACATCATTGTTGCTGTCTTATCATACGGCGAGGTAATGTCACTTGGGATTAGTGACCTATCTGTTTAACTCCTGATTTTGCTTCTGTCTACCATTAATTAGAGCGATTGACTGTTTTGTAGATCGTCGTCGTCTTTCTCTTCTTATTCTTCTTATTCTTCTTTTCTTTCCTTTTCCTCATCTAGAACTTACTCTACATTAGCTTGGAGGAAATATCATTCTAACACAAAAGATTTCGCTGAATTGTGAAATATTTGAATAGAGAGTTACAACAAATCAGGACTAAGTTAAAAACATTTCCCGGCTTCATTGAGATTACAAATTCTTTCTTCTGCCCTTCACTAGAACGAAGACGAACAAATGGGAACGACAATGGCCGCCGAAGGCTCGGAAAAGACCGATAAGGTACGTCCAAATTTGTCCGAGTGATAGTAAAGCTCCCTACCTGTAACTTTGATTACCGTTCCACTGATTTTTCTGCTATTTGAATATTATGTCGATGTGTCCGGTAATCAGTATATAAACACAACGTGGATGAGTTCAATATCGATAAAATTTGTTGAGCATTGGATTTTCCACCCCAGTAAAAATATAAATCAACTTTAACACAACGTCTTTCCGTAATGCGATATGTTTCCTAGGCAAATACTGTACATGTCCACAGTTATGCCACGCAACTGAATTCATGTTTTGCTATTCTCAATTTGCTAAATTACATCATAAATATACTGTGTTTTGAAAATAACTCTTAAATGGCAATGAAAGACGTACATTTTTAACTTATAAGTATAACTGGAGAGTTCTTCAAAATGCAAAAATTCAAAATTTTGCACTTTGCGTCTTCAATTTTGCTTTTTCAGTTTTGCATTGTGCATTCTGAATTTGCATTTGTGAGAACTCTCTCGGCCATCGTACACCCTTTTACTATTTAGATGTTAAAACTTCATGAGATTCTAATTATTTCGTGATTTTTGTTTATGGTAACTGTCAATAATTGTTAGTCTTGTAAATCATATTTTTGGTCAAACTAAGGAAATATCAAGAAGCCTGGCAATGTCTTACGGAATTAACAGCTTACTGTTTAACATTCCTTGACTTGATTTGGTCATAATTTATTTTCTTCTGTCCTTTACTAGAACGAAACTAAAGTAGAGAGAGAAACTAGGGCCAGCGATAACTCGGAAAAGACAAAAATGGTATGTACTTGATTATTTGAGTGAAATCATTAAAGTTCAAGTTCTTATAAACACGATTGGAACTAGTTTGGGATACCAAATATTACAAATTACTCATAAAAACAAGGCTGTAGTGTGAAAAAAAAGCAGATGAGATTACATTTGTATATTATATTGGCATTACTTCAACATCCAATTAATTATACCAAATTAATTCAAATCGTGTTTATACAGATTGATGTCGGTTAAAACGATTTTGTTGTTTTCAAAAATTTCGTCGGAGTGTCGAATGATCACCAAATGAACACAGCCTGTCTGAGAATAATGTCCCATAAATTGGTGACCATTGAATTTTAGTGCGGACTTCAATGTATCTGTTAAAAGCACCACTACGTATTTTCACGATGCATGTGCTTGTCTAACAAATACTTTGCATTTTCCACATACTTTGTGAAAAATACTAAAATGTTCACATTTTACCAAAGAAATGAATTTATAATCAAGAGTTTGTATTTGCACTCGTTAGGAGTTGAGTCGCTTCTGTACCAAAAACAAACATATTTAAATGTATCGCAGTATAATTACATATGTTTGTCAGTGTATGCTCTTGTTTATATTAATATTATAAGAGAATTTATATGCTTTGTTTACTATTGTAAGATACTGTGTTCCGCATTGCTACTGTCTGCATTTCGTTCACGATAGTGTTTTATGTGATCCGCAATGACAAGATTGTAGTGTCATGTGAAAACAAATAAAACTCTAAACTATTGTGAAATCAAGAGAAATATAAGCCAATAAAGTGTCCGTTGCTGCTTCTCTTTCCCCAGGATAAAGTACCGGACTTCGAAGAGGTGAGTGAAAACAAAACCATTGGAATCCAAATAATTTCTTTACTATCTTTGTATCTACGTGTATTAATTGTTGTCTATTGTTTTCCTTTTCGTTATATTGATGTGATTGTGAATTATTTATCTATTCAGTTGTAAACGTGAAAACACACCGTAATAAGTTTTGGCTTTTACAACTCATCCTGATTTCTTCTCCTAATTTGAGCTTGGTAAATCAGACAAAATAAAAACAATGGTGTCATGAAGACCATTACTTATCGTTTCATGTAGGCCTTTCGTGATCAAGACGCTTAGCAATCTTCATAAAGTCGTATCGCAGTGGCTATATCGAATCGTATCGTAAATCAAGTTGATGTACATGTACATCGATGCCGATCGGGTGATATGAAGTGCTTTGTACAGTATTTGTTACAACTCATGCATAAATAGAATAAAACAGCAATGAAATGACTTGCCAATTACATTCATTTGGTACTTTCTATGCGGACTTGGTCACACAGAGTACACTTGGACGCAGAGGGCGATTTTGAAAACCCTTTTGCGTTTTATAGCTTCCTGCCATTCACATATATTGTCCTGGTGCCCTCTTTAAGGTAAAGGGCGACAAATTCGGACGCGCACACGCTTTAGAACGTTTCTGCGCAGATTTAACTCCAGCCTGCCGCAAATGGGTTATTTTGTAACGCATGTATTTAACATCACCTGTCATTTTTGAAATTACGCTTTTACCTAATTTTTTGACCCAGTCTCTTAGAAATACATGTGACCTATGACCTTGTCATATTTTGACCCCCTAGGAAGCTGGTTTTTATTCAATACGAGCGAAAAATTAACATTTCTCTCCCATTTACATGGCGCATATTACCCATTCACCTGGAGATATTGTAAAAAGTAGCGTGGTGACACTCTTTTATGGAAAGTGTAAACTAAATGGTATTATGTCAGGATTTTATTCGCCAAGTTTGGTCAAAATGACACCATTCAAAGCGACAGGAAGAAAGTTCGAAAATTATATAGTGATATAATTTACATATCGTCATTTTGTAATCGATACTTATGTTAAAATTTCTTCACAAACATCATGAAAACTATACATTCGATAGATATGGATCTTAAGTCTTGGTATTTATTAAAATTAACTCATTTGCTAAGCGTTATATGATTGCTTTCTTTAGTTTAAGTGAATTATATCATTTTTATTTATTTCTAACGACGCCATTTTAACGTCCGTTTCCATGTAAAGAAGCGTGGTGACCCCCATTTTTTGTTTCATTTTTGCACTTGCACAACTTCCAAGAATATTTGTGCAAAGTTTCAAGACAATGACACCACAACTTAATTTTGACGTAATTCGTAGTACTTCACCTTAAGAGATGACCACACACTCCATAACTGAGTTACCTTCCAACTAGACTTGCACTCTGGTTACATTCGAGCTTTGTTTGTTGTCTGGGGCTAGAGGATACCCCAAGACTTAGACTGACCAAAAACCAACAGAAATCCATCGTGTGACAGTAGGAAACATTGAGTGTCCTCTGACTCAGCACCGAAGTTTGTGAAACCCCAAATATTTTATCTCTGGGAAAAAGAACACTTATCTATAGCAAATATCTGGAGAAAACCCACGGTCAAAACGAGCATGGAAATTTTTGTCCACCTACTCATGATTCAATGGCGTGCAGTGCAAACTCTATACTCATACAATTTATTTCCCCATGAATGTACCCTGTGATGGTTATAACTTCTTTAATAGCACATACATTCATGTGCTTGGCATGGAATAGGAGTCAGGAAATGGAGAGGGTTGTAGGAATGTGAATGGTGTGAAGAAGAATGTTTGAGATTACCTTTAGACAAGGAAACTGTAGAAAAAATAGCTTACCCACAATGCCAACCTAAAGCAATATGCTATTTTTTATGGAGCGAAGTAATGAGGTTTTATATCATATTAAAGAAAGTCCAATTACATAGCGATATAATTACACTAAGTGTTACAGAACAGTGAATGCTCTCACTATATAAGAAGTATTCAAACCAAAATTAGTTCCCGATGGTTCCAGTTCCTCGCACACAAGGGGATGCTCGACTAATGTGCTGTATTACCTGAAAGTCCTTGTTCTTTTGATTTCTATCCTGACAGTCAAGCAAGTAGAGAACGGCCTTAGTGTCAGACTCCTCAAGTCGATGTAAATAATGACAATCTGCGAATTAAACATAATCTTTCGAGCTACCGCACACTGCAAGAGAACGTGCCTTCATGTCAGAATGGACAAGCTAATTTCATGTTAGGGCATTTCCCCGCCCATCCATCCTAAAGTTAGTTTAATGTATTTCGCCAACAATAGGTCTCAATAAGCACATTCCTTAACAGCAATAGACTATATTCATAGGCGAAGTGTTTAGGCTTTGAATATCGTATAAAAGTTGAAGGAAAACCCATTCATATCTTTTTTACTGAAACTAAATCATGCGAATAACATGTCCTATCAAACTTGCAAAGTTAAGCTAGATCGGGCAAATAAAGACTCATCATTAATTTCTTGTTTCCTATTCTTTCAGTTTATAAAAATTCTACTTCATAGATACTTCAAGAAATTTGCACGACCGCTTGGCATGGCAAAGGATGATGAGTGAAGAAGATATCAAAATTGCGCAGCCAAACGTTGGATAATCAACAAATATACTGACAACATTGTCCTAGGATTGTGCAAGCCTATATGTATTCAGAATACGTCTCGTCCTGTTAATGTTCCTTTCTTTAATACGTTGGTGATATTAAATGTATTATGTTTGTTTCAAATTGTAAGAAACTAAAGGAAGTGTTTCCTGTCATTGTATATTACGGGCTTTTCGTAATCAGTGCTGAAAAAATATATTTCATTGTATTGTCATCACAGGTAAATTACATCAATTTTCAGTTTAATAGAAAAACATGAGTCCCCATATGGTATTAGATTATCTTAATTAAGATTATATGTTTGTTATTTCCAAATTCATTGCAGTCATATTTTGACTTCATTTCTTTCACTGTACGTGTTGGAAAATTTTCAATTCATGTCGACAAACTATTTTTAAATGCAACATAGCACCTGTTCATTTGGTTGTTTTCGTTATGTACTGTACAATGTTATTCCGTCCATCATATACGTAGCTTATATAAGCCAATTGACGATCTATGTGTTTAGTTTTCAACTTAATTTACATCATGTAGTTTTACCTTGAACTGTATATGATTGGTTATCATCAATCGATGTCACGAAACTATACTTTCGTAGTTTTCATTATTGAACTTTTTAGTAAGAAAGAAAAATGTGATATACTATATGATAATGCAAATGGGTGTCCGGATTTTATCTGTGTTGTTTTCCAGTTATTCGAAGTGATATTTTTTTTCTTTCACCGTATATAATCGAGTGCGTTTTACTTTTTGACGTCACAATGCTATTCCTTATATTATTAGGTTGTCGAAATAATCTTTTTTTATATTCGGAGATTTTTTCACATTAATCAAAATTATAGACTCTTTTTCATTTCATAAGCTTACGATGGACTATTATGAATCAAAGGTCTCAAAATTATTTCCAAATTGTGTTAAAAGAGGTCAACATTTCACCATCAGATTTTACAAAAAACACAACCCTCCATACGTTATCGGCAATCCAGAATTCATTTGTTTTTAAGTCAATCAAATTCGTTTTTACTTTCTCTTTCACTCTGCGAGACAGACAATCTTTGATGAATTCCTACAGAAATATATATGCTTAATTTGCTTTTTTTCTTGTACTGTATATTGTGGACTATTATTTAATGTTGATAATACATATTTTCAATGCATTGTTAATTCTATTCAACGATGATTTTTCAACTTTATCGAAAGGATTTGACACTGGTTTCAGTGTACATGAAGCACTGTTTTCAATTAATGACGATGAAATATATTTTAGTGTGTATTAGTACAGGTACAATTTCATTATTTCACTCGCTATGTTACTATGACATTCCTTACAATAAAGGCTTCGATCTAGTCATATTTTGCGATTTTTACTTTACAAATCAATCAAAACTAGATACAATTTTCCTTTCACTTTTTATGGTTTACTCCCATTAATAAATACTAATAATCTCATTAAATTGTTGATGTAGTAAGTCTGTCACGTGACTATTCAACTCAATAGGAAAAACACGATCATCCATGAATGATTGGGTCATTATTTTAATCCAGAGATTGCGCAACCTCTATTAATTTCAGGATTGAGTACTTGTCTAAAAACCACAACCTTGATAACCTTTCACGTTGATGAGGTCAGTGTCCACGATGCCAATGTCTTCCAGTGCCTGATATGCCAGAGTCTTCAAAGCCCTTGGAGAAGCTTAAGTCAATAAAAACACAGGAACTTCAACTCACAAGATGAAATGCTGCGTCGTTACGTTGGGGGCGCTATGGTAAAGTTGCTTACCAACTCGCTGCCTATGTATTTGAATATTTGAAGTTTTCTCATTTTAACTTTGTACATATTCCGATCTTCATTTTTACATTCAAACACTATATTATGCTTCTATTTTAACGCTTACAGCGTCCCTCTGCGCAATCCATGATGTACTTACACTTTGAGTGTGGTCAAGTTACTCAAATGTCGACACATTTCTCTGGAAAGAGATCAATGGACTGCAAAACCAGGGGTTGCCGACCGTCCCAAGGGTGAAATACTTTGTCGCCTTGTATGGCCAGTCACAGCATGCCCGAGCATATTACATCGTGACCACAAAGCTATTCGTGGACGCCAATTGTAAGTAAAAGTACATAGGCAACAAAAGGTAGCTTTTGTAAATGTTTCCTTCTTTATTAATATGTCATGTACTCATTGTGACGTATGTGCAGTGCGTTTTAATAATAATGATATAATAATAATAATGAGTCGAGGCCTATGGCGCTCTTTATGGAGAATAGTTTTTATTTATGGAGTAAAGCAATATTACTTTCATACAGTATTACAAAAATAAGAAGCAATGATTTCGAATTGTCTGGTCGGTTGGCCAATTCGACCTGAAGTTCAAGAAGTTTGCAGAGCGTCTCTTATGGCTCAGTATGTCTGGGAAAAATCAATATTTTAGGGCAAAGCTAATCACCATGCGGTGAGATATGCAGTGATATGCGGCTGTACTGTGTAAATGTTTGCACAGTGTTTGTAATAATTCTGCCGGTACGACAAGATTTCAAGACTTGTTAGTATGTCAACCTTCAACCATGGATGATTGCATTGAATATGCAAAATGGTACTCTGTACACAAAGGTTGTGTATATACACTGGCTAGACACAGTTTCATCCTCACTCTAAACTTGATGACATATTAAATCAAAGTTAAGAAGTGCTGGAATTTTGAGACAATAGTCCTCAGATAATTAATGTTAGGACGAATGTCCATCTGATCCTAATGAAATCATTTTTCTTTGAGGTTTAAAAATGATAGTGTCATTGACTCTAAGTTTAGACCATACTTCGCGATCACGAGTGGGTTGGACGAAGAATAAAATTGTTTACAGAAAGACTAATGATCACTTACTTGTCTCCATCTCATTTTAGTTATCTGTTAACGTGAGACAAAATATGTTTTCCGTACGGCTCCTGAAAACAATTATGTCTGTCTGTCTGTCTGTCTGTCTGTCTGTCTGTCTATCTGTATTCATGTACGTGTTACTTAGATGTTTGTTTTTTCGTAAATTTGCTTTCTCTTTACTTTCAATCGAAAACTAAACCATTGTAAATTCACGCCTAAGTCAGAACATCTTACTGAGTTTAGGCGATAGAGTAGGTTGATTTTATTTTCTCGTGCTACAGTTAATTCGCACTCAATGGCGCCCCCATTTGGAAAGCCATGTATAATCAAATGTGATAGCGCTATTAGATGTTGTGTTTGTCAAGTACGATGACCAAGTAGCTATGACCTTTGATCTAATTTTTGGATTACGATTGGATATGATTGCTTTTAATTTGTTCTTAATCTAAAGCGACATTTAATGCTTCAGACAGAAATTCAGACAATATTTGCTGTCATGTGTAGATATTTGTTTTCGAATATTATTGATAGAACTGTGACGTCCGAATCAGCAATTTCGCACTATTTCACAGTCTCGCCTCCAGAGGGCGCACAGTTGGAGATATTTCCTTCATGTGAACAAGACGTTGTCATCGTGCAGCGGAATAGATTAATACGAATTTTCTCAACCGACATCCAACAGTATCCTTTGACGCGCCAAGCGACGCTTTATATGTGTGTGGTAGGTCAACATGTAGCACTATGTGACGAGTACGACTTGGTCGCCACGGCGAGTTTATTCACGAAGAAATAAACAATCTATCTATTTATCTGTCTATCTATCCATCTATCTAATAAAATTACTCAATTTTACTGAAATCAAGCAACAACTAATTTTTAACCGTAGCAAAGGAGTAGATTTTAAACACAGTTTATGGTCAAAGTCTCTTCTTTGAATGTGTTATAACGCATTACAGATTGTTCCAAGTAGCATGAACCCCTTGAGCAGAGGTGCGTTGACCTTATGATTCTGTACGTAACCATTAGCGCCGTAAATATTGCAGATTTTTGCAGAATGAAGGACTGGGTCCCTTTGAATATTGAAAGTGACTTTATTATGACACTTAATCACAACTATTCAGTTTTCTAGATGCTGTGAGATATTTCTACTTTCGACGACCACTTGAATCGGACGGCAATGCGCTTTTTAAAAATGTTCTTTTACTGATACGCCAGACATTTTATCATGCAATGTTACGTTGATGTTGTGTTGTACCTATATAAGGATGATCGTAGGCAGTGGATAACTCGTGATCATGTATCTGCCACAATTATAGCGCTTGCAATTTTGTCCGTTCGGATTGAAGTACGTAATACGCCGCTTGATAAGTTATGTACATGTAAAAACAGGGGTCATCCATCACATACATATGCAGACACTGGCCATTTCATGTCTATGTACGTAAAACAAGACTTCGTGTCAGCGTACAGGTAAAGTGACTCCACATGACTTTGTCTGTGTCCACGCACTGTCACCGCCTCAGACCAGAGTTTCGTTGACTAATTATGGACTTTGCACATTTTGTCCCGGAAATGGGTTTGGTCATTTCATTGCGATTGAACGCATCTTCATCAGTTTCAAAGATTGTTGGGTTTTTGTCATAGAGTCCATCCTCATGATCTTCTGCCCTGCAACAAGCAAAATATGGATTCGATAAATGTGGGTCAAGAAATAGTAGCATTTTACCCGACATACATTTCTCCGGTATTTAATTACTGTACAAAAGGAAATGATTAATTGTTGATCATTAAAAAAGACAGATTATCTGAAAAATATTCATGTCTACGCGGAACGTTTGATATCGAGGCCTGAAAGTTAATATTATGACTCCGAAGATACAAGATCATTAACTCTGTGGGCACAGTTTAACCACTTGCTGCACAACGTACCAGCTACCTCCCACACGACGCTAGGCAAGGATCATGTCACGTCACGTCGACTAATTTTTCCTCATATACCAGTGTTGCCATAGACAGGCTACCGTTTATAGCCTTGCCCGGAGGGTCTATGCCTTACCCGGTTGGTCTATGTTACCTGATGTAGTTAGGATCTTTACCGAAACCTGTCGTTAGTTGCCCAAAGTGCATGTTTTAAACCTATTCTATAAGGGACTTGTCAATTGCTTCGGCCGGGGGTGGGGCCCGTGGGGTGGTGGATAAGTTGTTGCAGACATCAAACGTGGCTGACCCCCGCCCCCCATTCCAACTTTCGAAAACGAAAACAGGGTGACCCCGAGATGTATTTCTTTCCAAAAAGCTTTCATTCACATGCCGGCAAGATTTTTCGATCTATTTATGAGAAAAACACAACAAAATGAAACACAACATGTCCACATCGTCACTGCTACACCACATCTTTCAAATTAAGAATTTAGATGTCTTTTCCAAGGGTTAAATGTATGTTGATGTCGTGGAACAAGTCCGTGCACTGCTTTGTACTTTTTCTTTTCAATTCTTTTTTTTGTCTTTTGTCTTTCATCTTATTGCACCATTGCTTTTCAGGCATTTATTGTCTGCTATATCTAGCTATAATTTCCTTATCAAAATAAAAAACAAAGACAATGTTCCAACAAGATTAAAGTAATATGCGCCTCGAAAGTGAAAGATTTAAACTTTTGCTCAAACTTTCTTTCATGAAACCTTCAAGCATTCTCTTACCATTAAGAATAACATTGGGGATCACCAAGACATGCAAAGTTTGGTAATAGAGAAACAAATTACCATAGTATTTACTGAATTCAAAATGACCACCGGCCCAGTTTTAACTCCATTGGGACACGGTAAATATTTTTTCACACAAAAAATCAGCCACAATAAGTGATAGATCAGAATATTGCACCAAAGCTGGATCATTCTACGTTAATATCACTTTTTTCCCTTTCTCTGTCGTTTCTATAATTTGGACGATGCTATCTAACAAAAAGGTAAAAAATTCGCCCCTTTGAAAACTGTTGTTTTTACGACGCGAGTTTTTGAACATGTTCCGCCAATACATCTGATAATTATTCCTACAATGTTTATATTCTGAGGAATATGAGATGAGATTATACATGAGAACGGTCGATCACTCTGGCAAATAACAGATCACTGAAAGGTTTGAAACCCAGTGAGTAGAATAAACTGCGCCTTTATCGCTAAATTTACTTCTGATGTATCATCCGTTTAGTTCTGTTAACGTTCATAATACACAGTTACTTATCATGACAAATAAATTCAAGTCCGGACTTAAATTCACGTTTCAGTGTCGACAAGGGGCTAACACTGAATCATGAGAGAGTTTACCTTTGCAGGACTTGAATGCACTGTTTCTGACCGTAGATCTGAGCTATCCTTAACGGCTTGTCTTTAAAATTATCCTGCGTGGTAACAGAGCCACCGGCCTCGATGAGAAGTTGTAGACATTCGACTTGACCCGTCTCGGCAGCACAGTGAGCCGGTGTCTTACCGTCTGACATGAGACTCGTCAGGTTGGCATTGTGTCGAATCAAAACCTAAAAATTAATCACAAAAATATGGGTCAGCTAATTCATATACACAGTATAGGGATGGCCTCTTCTACCCTTTGTATCTGGTTCTCGCGAAGATGATAAACTGACAGATATACACAGCGATGCTTTATAAAGAATGTTTAATCATAGAGGGGACTCTACCGTCTTTGTTTTCATAAAAGCCTTTTAATCGTTGTTCAATAAATCTTTTATTCCTATATTTGTATGTTACGTTAAGGCGAACAACAACAAAATGACACACAAATGAAAGTTTGGAAAATGGAGAGCGGAAAGTAATTGTCTTGCAGCTACTCAACTCCACTCTCATACACCTAATTGTTTGATGATTTCACAATTATTCTGGGCAAAGGAATATTCAAAATACATGAAATGAGGTTTTCAGACTAATCATTGAAGATATAATCGATTCAACATTTACGAAATGTATGGATAAATGATTTATAAATTCAATCCTGAAGGAATGCAGAGTTGTCAAGGAAGCAATTATTTAGTTTGGAAAAGTACGTAACACTTATACATGAATAGTCATAACGTTGACCCACATTCATCGGATAATATGACACCGATCATTGGATTAAAACGTCTATTGTACAAATTCACAGAATGGTTTCACATCATAAATTTGAGGAAACATCCACACAAATATGGCGTAATCTCAGACGGTGTCGTGAACGCGAGCACCAACCATGTCACAAGTACCTAAGGCCACAGCCAGACAAATAAAAAGAGGGCTTATATGGCGTAAGAAAAAGTTCTTACTGAGAAGAAGTTTGAATTGGAGATTCCGTCAAAATGCCTTCTACGGAAGACAGAAATGATAAGTCTTGCGTGTCCATAGCTATACTTGTAAGTAATGTACGTATTATATAATTTTATGCAGTCATGTGAAGATCACTAAAGCGCATGTGTTATACGTTTTCAAAATTTTCAAAAACGATAATATTATTATCAATTATTTGAAACATTAACGCAGTTAGGAACTTTTAACTATGAAATATTTCCGTTTTTACCAGTGAAGACAAAGAGGTGTGTCCCTCGCCGAATAATCGGTATTTTACCTGTCAAAGATAATCCATTAAATGCTAAATGTCAATGAGAAACAATGACGAAAGTGTTGTAGCAAAGTGTTATCACGATGTCGCGATAAAAAATTACGATATTGCTTCCCTTGACTATATTTACAATAAAATCATAACCTTAAATATTGTTCTCGTGGCGTTGTGAGCTCACCCTAAGGTTTAAGATCAAAGTTACGAGACTCTACCCGCACGTCTCTTGAATACACTGTGACCAATTCACTGACAAAAGTAATGAAATCAAATCTGGTCGTTAGAGATCCGACCCATCTAATACATGTTTATCTGAATATCCAATTTCAAATTGGTGTATAATAGCTCCTTTAAGTTTGAACAACGTTGACTTTTACAAAGATGGCGAACACTGTATTTTCACGTCAGTTTTCAAATGACCTCACTAATTTTTAGTTCAGTTGCAACTAAAATATTACGAGGAGCTGTTTTACCTTTAATGAAGTTGTTCATTAGATAATGTTCTTTTATCAATGTTGAAAGCTATCCCGAGCTCTGAACCGAAACTCGATCCATGATCAAATTAAATGTAGGTATTAAAGATTATATATCCATTAGGTCCACTACCAGTCACTGTTTAGTGACCTTCCTTATCGATTTTTCACAGTATACGAGCTTTGTTGACCTCTGTTCAAACGTCAATGGTCACATGGTTTATGTCATCATTTTGAAATTACGGCAAGAACAATAGCCTCGCTCACACAGTCCCTCCACTCTGAGACTGGCCAAGCTGTGGTGTTTACAAACCGGGCTAACAGGCACAAAGTCTGTTGATATTTCACATCCATTAGGTACGGCTTTGTCACGACGAGGCCTTAAAAATCAGCCATTTAATTGTACTTGTAACATTCACGAATTCGTCAGTACCTCTCCTTATAATATAGTGTATAAATGTTTTGAATTTGTTCGATATTAGTAATGAGGTCTACACCGGTGCACGGTAACTTCAGTAATACCACCACTGTGTTCGATTCATTTGCATATACAGTCCCCAAATATCGGAAACATTCGTTCAGATCAGCTGTCACATCTTCGACCAGAATGTGGTTTTATGATCGCGTTCGTAGAACGTCGGGCATACGCGCTCTGTCGCGCGTCTGGAAAATCCACAGCTGGAAATCAATCTACCAACAGCATGCTTAATGACAGTTTTTGGTGTTGTTGTTAATAAATTTTCATTGTAATTCAACTTGAACGCCACATAATGCTATAGGTATACTTGGTACATAAACCTTAACGAGACTAAATTGACAATTATAATCGTGTGTGTGTGTGGATACTTGTCTGACTTGGTATTTTAATGTTGTTTGGTACATAGACCATGGAGCTCGAGTAAACGAGGGTTATGTCTGCAGGCATTACAATCTGTAAATGAAGTAGGATTACATTTCTTATTCTAATTCGAAGTAAATATAATATCCAGTAACTTGTTAGTCCTTATATTCATAAACCGGTAGTTTTCTTTTTCATTACATGGATATCAGCAAATTTTGCCTGGTATTACGAATATTAATGGTAATTATCAGAGAAACTGTGGTTTTGTTCCGTGTAGGAATCAATAATTATACAGAATGACTGAAGACCAATACTTACAGTATCACATCGAGACACCTTGTAAACTGTATTAAATCTGTTTGGGATGGTACATCCGTAAGATTGCCGGAAGAAGTAAAATGTTGAGATATAAATTTTAATTCAAAAATGACCAGACAAATTGAGAGATTTATTCAAACAGACAACTTCACGAGCACAGTTTACATGAAATCTCACAATATGTTTACGTCTTTGATAATTTGCAAGCATTGTACTTACTCTAACGCATTCCTTCTTGCCCAGATAGCAAGCCCAGTGTAGCGGAGTCTTACCACAGCATTCTAAGTCAGTGTCGTTGACATCTAGTGCCGTTGTCTGTATTGTCTCTTCAAGAGCTTTGGCGTTTCCATCGCAAACCAATTCATGAAGTCGGGACATTGCAAAACGTCAAACGGAATGTACGTGTGGTTCTGCCAATAAAACTGTCTTTAATTGAACAAGACACCAAGGGTCTGTGGTTTGAGACACTCCACAGAGGAGAACGCTACATAATCTCAGTACAACCAGTGAGTGGGTGCCTTATCGCCTGTGCGTTATCAAAAGGATATGCAGATCTTCGCAGCATCACCAGATGTTTTTCCAGTTGATGTCACATGAACCTATGATCGTTTGTTGTCGTTTCAATTTATACCAAGCCTTTCACGGTCGCGTACCGCTGAGATGGTGAGTTAGTATGCAACATATATCGATACGGATCAATTTTATCACAATTACTTCGAGACATAAACTTGTCTTACGATGTTACCCGCCCATTTCACAGATAGTCTAAGGTGTTTCAACAAAAGTGTCGACTTGGTCGTTATTGGAGAAATACACTGTTTGCAGAAAATTCACGGTGAATGTTGCTGCTGACCTTGTGTCTTCCCATCTGACCCGATCAAGTAGGGATTTATGACCTTGTCCCCTGTCCTGAAATTAATTCACACCTGGTGACGAAAAGACCGTCATTACATGTAGAGTAAAATGATTGCAGTCCGTGTACCAAGGTGATTGTTACTAATTGTCACTCTGTGAGATGTAGAGGTGAAATTTACATTGAAAATAACCTTGACGTGTGTTTTATTTCTTACGTCACAGACGTACGTAATAAAAGCTATAAATAGAGAAACAGAGGTGAGGGCGCAACATATTACCGATACATGTGTATTCATAGACCTCGGCAAGTTGAAAAAATGATGCAGTGATCAGTAGACGCATCACAAAGACACAATGATGCTAAATTATGTACAGCATCTCACAAAAAGTTTATTCAACAAAAGCAAGAAAAATGATCAGTGAATAGACACTGCGACGTGTCGCATCGAACACTTGCAAAATAACCGTCATATGAAGCGACATTTGAAAATAGATTTTCTACAATTTGTCGATCGAACACAGGAGCTATAACGGCGTACAACATCATAGCCGGTAAAAAATGTTGTGATATTACCTGCAAATATTTCATTACATCAGCTTAAGAGAAATTCATTGCATACTACTTCTAAAACTTTCGGCAATGTAGCCATAATTTTGGGGGTAATTAATGACGAATACTGACGAATTGACGAATACTGTTGACATTCAATAAGTTAGTGATTTAGATGATAGCGCAGACGCAAAAATGTGATTTAAATCTATTACTTGATAATTGGTCATTTTAACGACCCAAACGCTACCTATGACGTGACCTTAGATATTTTCACTGGATCTAACATTCTAAAAGAGCCGACTTCATGATCAAGAATTCTGGGCATTTTAGCTCAACATTACATTTTCTCTCAGCATAATACTGAACTTGAATAACAGAAAGCATAAAAGATGCTATAGGATGTAAGGTCGCGAGAATGTTAAGTCGGTCACTATGATTCTTAAGTATCATCTGATATGTCACCTGTCAGACATGTCAATAAAATGTCTGAAATTGTATCATCTTCGAAGTCTTTGAAGATTAAAAATTGACTAATCTTCTTAGTTTTCCTTTAGCTTTTGCTGCAGGGTTTAATCTTCGCAGCTCGTATTTGTTTTTTACCATTCGCTAAAATTCGTGTCCAGTTTCATTTCAGTTTCTTATGCCAAACTCGCCATGTCAAAGGTCATGGCTACCGGCAGCTTCCCCATGAGACCGAGACTGCATGATTGGCCTATATGTCCATTTCTTCAACGTGTTTTGTCAGGACCAAGCGCACAATTGACAGTTCAATTCCGAGAAAACGAAGCTGGCAGTTCCAATGTTTACCAGTTAGACTTTGTCAAAGTGAAAGAATCTGTTTGAATCGGAACTTGCTTTTGCGAGATATACATTATGACAAGGGGTGACCCTTTAGTTTTGATTGCGAACAACAAACAGCCGTATCAATTTTCCTAAGCAGACATATTACAACCATTTGCAGTAATAGAGCGCGAAGCCACTGCAGTGAACTGCAATAAAACTGCTTACACTAATTAGTTTCAGCTGTAGCCGTGGCCACTTTGGTGTTGAACAAGGCTTCTTGATAAAGACCAAAAAGTCTGCTTGTACAAAGGCAAAACTAGCTCTGTCTGAGGCTCGAGTTGTAAATGAGAGTTTACGATTGGCACCCTGTGTTCAAGATTGAGATACAATGTAACATTACCATGCACTGGTCCATGTACAAATCTTTTTTATTTCAACTTCCCCAGACAAACTGTCTGCATGGGACATACAATGTTGTCGACTTTGCCAGCTGGCTACAGCTGAAACTAATTAGTGTGAGCAGTTTTATTGCAGTTCACTGCACTGGCTTCGCGCTCTATTACTGAAAAGGGTAGTAATTGTTCCACGTAGACACTTATTTGAAATTGGCGCACAAGTTAACCTACGCAACTTGTGTTACTAATTTGTTCATTTTTATATTAACTATGCGCAGCCCGTATCCGTTTTTTGTCAATTTAAGCTTCCATCCTTGAAATTACTAAAGGTGTGACTCCGATTAAAATGTCATAGTTTGTAAACAATCGATAGAAAAACCCCATTCTATGAAAAGATTATGCTTTGCAATCAAGGGGAATCCCCGCCAATATGTGACATCACACGACGCTATCATTGGCTGCCTTCTGTCGTGACGTTTTCACATTGTATTATCGTGCAGGCTGAAAATCAGAGTAAGATTATCAAGGGGATCGCATAATTCCTTCGGCATCAATTCGCACCGCACATACTTAACGTATCCCGCCACAGGACTCTTCACCAGGTTTGTACGAATAGTTGTCTAGATAGGGTCACAGTCGTCGGTGTAGTTGACTTACAGATACAGGGTGAAACAGAAGGTGTTAGATTAACTCTCTTGTTTAATACAGACGAATGGCGTTAAGGTTTCGTGTCCGATTTGAAAAAGGGAAATACCCGCTGCTGAGTTAAAATAACTGTAATCGCTTTCATTTTCGACTAAAGGCAACTGCAGTTTCAGATCACAGAACACATTTCGAATGAAGCCATTGCCTTTCGAATCCTGTCACGATAAGGCCTTTTTGTCTTGCACACAATTGAGACCACAGGCGCTTGGCATATTGCTGGGATAATAATCGTATTTAATATGTAGAATGTCTATATACGACTTGATATTTATTGAATAAAAGAATCACCGTACGTGATATCAGTGTAGGCCTATAGGCCTACATGTTGACTGATATTATATACGAATGGCTATGGCTGCCTGGCTCGGGCCCGGCGAACGCACTGCATAATCATCAATGTCGAGAATGTCTACATGACTTGATTATTTAATAAAGAATAACGGTACGTGATATTACTGTACATGTCGGCTAGCTTAACCGAGCGGCTGTAGAGCTCTGCAGGGTTTTGGCCCGGCTTGGGCCCGTTGGCCACTGCTACTCTGTCTGTGCAGCAGTGGACAACCGGCCCAAGCCGGGCCCAAGCCCTGCAGAGCTCTACAGCCGCTCGGTTAAGCTAGCCGACATGTACAGTAATATCACGTACCGTTATTCTTTATTATATAATCAAGTCATGTAGACATTCTACACATTGATGATTATGCCGTGCGTTCGCCGGGCCCGAGCCAGGCAGCCATAGCCATTCGTAGGCCTATATAATACCAGTCAACATTTAGGCCTATAGGCCTACACTAATATCACGTACGGTGATTCTTTTATTGAATAATCAAGTGGTATATAGACATTCTACATATTAAATACGATTATTATCCCAGCAATGTGCCAAGCGCCTGTGATTGAGACCACCTGTTCTTGAGAAACGTAATGATATTGTGTTGGAAAAATATTCTTATTTTTTGAAATTACAGCAGATGATACATATCTTCCTCTTTCTTTTGTATTTTTAAGAAACTTGCTCTAAATCTCTAGCTTTCGGTTTGTACGACAGGGATGGAACACGCATGCGCGATAAAGGTGACCGGGTTCACGCCTGATACCGACGTGGAAGTACTGGAGATGTACTTTGAGAGTACAAAACGGTCAGGCGGTGGGTGTATCAAGAGCGTTGATGTCATCGATAGTGGAGTTGTTAGCATTGTGTATGAGGATTCAGAAGGTATTGTGACCCAGTTTTCTACATATCAGTTGATATAACAATGTATACCTCGAGCGGGTACCTTATTCAACCAAAATATTTTCCCCTGATAGAAGACATGTGTCCACGACATTGTAGTCTCGCAAGCGACAACGTTCCGACCATCGGATCCATTCAAATTGTCGGATTGATACCATGAAAATTATTTTCCATAATTCCCTTGATTGGAATGCAATGATCATCGAGCGTCCATTGCATTGCTAAAATGTAATATGAAGTAAATTTAAAGATACAATGCATGTAACTGTGGTAATATGTTCATTATGCTTGCCATTCAAATCTGGTATAGTTCTCCTTGAAAATACAAAATATTTGCCAATTTAACACATTGCATACATATACAAATTTATTGTTGGCTAATGAATCCTTGTCCAATTTCAAACTCAATTCTAAACAGTTATATTTATATGGCATGTATTGACAAGTCGAGAGGCCAGTTTTTCGACTGTCGATTTTTGGATCAAACAAAACTCTGTGTTAAGCGGAAAAAAGTAAATACGTCCAAAGTTGTAACAACCATAATTCAACAGAAACTTGCTTTTGAAGTGACCAGTTCAATAGAAACTAAATTGTGAAGAGAGTAGTTCAACAGATTGAAACTTGCTAGTCAAGTAGTTGTTCGATAGAAACTTAATTGTAAAGAGAGAGTGATTCAACAGATGGAAACTTGCTATTGAAGTAGAAGTTCAATAGAAACTTATAGGTGATGTCTAATTAGTTCAGCGTAACTTACTTGTATGTGAAGTGAATAGTTCAACAGAAACTTTAATGTGAAGTGAGCAGTTCAACGGAAATTTATTTTTGATATTGCAAAATCAAAGTCCTCGTCATGAGCAGTGTACCACCCCTTATTGAGCAGCGCACCAACCCTTATTGAGCAGTGCACCACCCCTTATTGAGCAGTGCACCACCCCTTATTGAGCAGCGCACCAACCCTTATTGAGCAGCGCACCAACCCTTATTGAGCAGTGCACCACCCCTTATTGAGCAGTGCACCAACCC
>LD344387.1:78589-88619 GCA_001465055.1 Ptychodera flava | reverse complement strand
ACAAAACGGCAATCAGCTGGCATGTTCAACACCATCCCCAACAAATGTGCCAGCACCTGGAGACAGAGGTGAGACAGTTGATATCTTTTAAACAAATTGTTTCCCCCCATCTGTTGTGTCTTTATATCCGTTGCAAGTCTTGTTGATATACTCACTGATCCTGTGGCTAAAACCACTATGCACAGGACACTGATGAACCATGCAGTTCAGGTTTCACAGTCTGCTGTAACTTGCAGACCTCTTCCCTTGGCTGTGTTTATAGTAAAACCTTTCCATGATCAGTTGTTCACATTTCAACAGTTACCCTTCAATACAAGAAATTTCAACAATGGTTTCATGTCTGAGTTTATTGATGGTAGAATATTATCGTACTATTTGGCTGATTGATAATTATACTACATTAAATTGAAAGACTCTGGTTTCAATATTTGCAAGCACTCTCACCATGCCTTATGTACTGTCTTCACCTGCTGCAATCTAACTTGTACTTGGTATGGTTACATAGCGCCCTCAGTTGGCAGATATCATTCATTTGTTACTTTTTCACTTGTCAGTTACAGTGTAATGTCTGTAAAATATGTTTTAACTGTGATTAATCTCGGATACATTATCTTTTCTTATCTTCAAGGTTTTGTTCGAGTGAAATTATCCCTTCTGGCAGATGAAACTGATGTCAACTTTGTCAGTGTGGATTTTGATTTCTATGAATGTGAGTCTTTCAAGACTTGTATGGCTTGCACCAACAACAGCTATGGCTGTGATTGGTGTATTTTTGAAAATAAATGTTCCAAGGACACCACGACATGTAGAGAGGAGGGCGTTGTGCAAGGAAATGCTGTAAGTATTGCTATGAGAGTAGTAGAATAGAACTTCAACATAAAGAGTCACTTCAAAAGACAGCACGAGTAGGATTTGAGACACCCTTATCATTATAGAGAAAAAAATTACATGCAATGGGCAGGTTCAATTTTGGTCATATCTTCTTCTTTGGTAAAAGAAGAAGATATCATATGGAGTATTGAATGAGATGCTTTGGAAACAAATTAAACACTGAACTGATCGTCAGATTCTGTAGCACATGTTTTAAGAATGTATGTATAACCAAAAAAGAGTAAATTCATCTAGTTGGTGTGTGAGAATCTGTTGTATCACACTGGCTCGTAAATAACAAACACCGCGTTTCAATGTTTTGTCATTCCAGAATGCTGAAGGCAGTTCCGACAGGTGTCCCCAGATCACGGCTGGAGATGAAATTTTGATTCCTGTGGATGTAGACCAGGAATACCAAGTAAAAGGGAAGAATTTTCCAACAGCCACGGTAAGTTCATAGTTGTTGTTAATGATAGTAATGCATTGTTTTAATACAACGGCTATACTTGATGTTCTTTGTGCAAATTTTGTTCCGTCCACGCATACAGTAGTAGCATAACTTCTGAATTGTGATGAGAATATAGTAATATATCCCTGACAGTAGACTGTTGCTTCACAAGAGTTATTGGCCACAGGCCATAAACCCATTTCAAACACAGAATGATTCCCAATTTGTCGGTAGAGACACTGGTAAGCATACATTGTCAAATTGTCATTGTCAGCGTAGATGCAGTTGTCATAGTGGACATCGTCAACAATAGTGAGTGTTTCTTTGTTTGCTGTATGACTTAGAAGCATAAGAATATTCAGTACATTCAAAAAAGCAACATATCTAGGATGAATTTATATCATGATTGAGTCCAAACCATGGTTTGTGAAATCTATGTTATTTGAACAGAGTGGCCAGAGTGGTTATCAATGCGTGCTCATCATCGAAGGACTTGAAGTTGTTGTGGATGGACTGAGAGTTGATGAACAGACTGTCAGATGTCAAAGTGCAAAGGTAAGTCACATCGTATTTTTCCCGTATATTTTCGTGCACCACTCTGAAAAGTATGTTGAAGTGCCCAGTGGTCAGCGTGTAAACACATTTTGTAAAATGTTGATGTCCCTTGTTGTTGATGATGAGTGAATTAGTCCAAATGAGAATTCATTTATGAACATAATGTTTGAAATTGTACACAACAGATTGTGTTGGAAAGGTTAATAGTCTTTATTTCAAGATCAAAAGTAACAGCTGTTGGCCCTTCAATACAAGTTGATTTTTAGTGATGATTTCAGAGCTCAATCAACACAATATTTTATATCGCTATTTCTAACCAAATTGATTATACAATCCCTTGAGACAGTGCAAAGTCCCTCGTGGGCTATTCAGCTGTGGGACTATTCGCCCCATAGACGAGTGTACATAAGCGAGAAACAACCCTATGTACACTCGTCTATGGGGCGAATAGTCCCACAGCTGAATAGCCCACGAAGGACTGTGGACAGTGGTGACAATTTTGTAAAATTTCCACTTTAATCATATCTTGAAATAAAAAGTAAACTTGGAACAAAGACATAATGTATGCTGCCGATCAACAGCATAGCGTGAATTGTGAATATTTATAGCTGTATGTAAAAGCAACTCAACTTTCCAATATCAAATGGTCAGCATCTTGTGACAACAATATACCAATGAAAATTGTAATAGTCACCAGTAAAAATTCTTCACAGATGAAGGGATAATTACTTCAAACAAATGAAATTGCTTGTTTAGAGGACGAAAACCAACATCATGGATGTGAATTTAAAGTATACAATAGGGAATGTGACCTTTGAGTAGGACTATTCTATATAGGTAACAGGGGACACAGGGTCAGAGAGTCAAAACAGTCCTGGAAAAACATGCCATTTTCGTAACGATGCTGTTACGGGAACTTCAATGTTTCATTGTTTTAACATCTTTTAATAGTTTCTTTGATCTGAAAAGTAATTTTACCAACTGTAACAATCCATTATACTCTCCTAATCTTTCCACATTTTAGCTCAACTGGGGTATGAGCTTATACACTGATGTACAATATTTTCAAATATCCTCTGAAAGTAGTTGAGGAGCTTATAACGAGCAGGGGGTTATACTTAGACGAGTATGGTACATACACTGAGCTGCTACTTCTATCTTAGTGTATATCACGATTTTAGTACACACAGGGCGTCCATAGTCCCATCCCACATATCATAGTGGAGTTAATATCTTGAACTGGTCACATGACAAGCAGTGTTCTCTACAGTCACACAATGAGTAATTGTAATACAGTTACTCATCAACTTCAAAGTCAAGACCAACAGTGTAACAACATCTTCTTTATCTTTCAGTATGTGTATGCCCAAGAAGTAAGCAATAAATTAGTGCCTCTCAAGCTGAGAGGGAATAGTGGTTTTGATGTTGACAATCCTGATAATGTACAAGGTAACGTACTAAAGCCTCTCGGAAACTATAAAATAAAGTGAACCACTTTAACAACTCCAACCATGCAGGATGCATATGAGTAAATGTTTACAAGTGCCATCATAGATATTCCATCCTAGATCTTTCCCTATTGGAGTTGCAAATGACTCTTCTTCTCGGTTAAAAGTTAATACATGTATGCACTATCATTTAGTATGCTTTCAAGACTGTTGTTCAAATTAAAATTTAACCACTACAGTTACACATATTAAGGAGGCAAATTTATCACATGGCATTTCAAAAGTTTCATATGTATGTATGTAGTCTCCCACCGTTAAATATATCATGGAAGTTACTTCTAGCGATGTACTTTCATGGTTGAAGGTTTGATGTAATTGTTCTGTTTACTATTTTAGTGAATCTATACAAGTGTGATGTCGGAAGATCCAACTGTGGAGTTTGTCATCAAGCAGATCTCAAGTACAACTGTGGTTGGTGTGAAAGTGGTGATGAAGAACATAAATGTACTGTTGTCAGTAAATGTAGTCAAGTTACTCATTGGTTAACCAGGGACAAGATATGTCCAGACCCAACCATCACTGAGGTAGGATGATGTAGCTTGTTTTGGTTAAATAGATTAAAGTTTTACTTTTGGAAAACATCTGCTCCTCTTGTAGCAATGATAATGCAGAAAAATAGCAATGAAGTCTATCATGTGCAGTCACCAATTATACTTTCTTAATAGTCTGAACTTAATTTTGTGAATGGTTTCAGAGTACAGACATGTGATAATAAAGTCTGATGACTTTAATCAAGTCCAGTCAAGAAGTGGTGGGAGACACAACAGAAAACTGAATGCATTACATGGATTCATTACAAGTGTCCAGATATTATATGATGCAAAAGATTTTTTATTTGCTTTTTGTACAGATAAGTAGGCATTAATAATGTGTTCTGAGTAAAGGTTAAAAATGCGACGTCAGGGTCAGGACATCATGAGTCTTATCCATGGATTATAATATGAATTAAGGAATACGCAAGTTTTGTTTTGAAACAGAATATTTCTACAAGTATGATCAGGTAAAATACTACATTAAACATATTTTGTTTCAGATAAAGCCAATGGCTGGACCTGTAGAGGGCGGTACCACTCTGACAATCAGGGGCTATAACCTTGGCAAGAATGCATCCAATGTGAAAGAAGTCACTGTTGTTGGCTTTCCATGTGTTCCAGTACTTAGTGGATACAAAATAGCTGAGCAGTAAGTTGTAATAATCAAGGATCATAATGTTACCTAGCTTACCTGAAATTGAAGCTCTGGAATCTTTTTATGTTTTTGGAAGATTAGCAACACTCTCATGCAACTTTAAAATGCAGATATACACTGGAATTCTTTGTTACGTCTAAATTGTTTTGCCTGTGTTTCATATTATTTTGAATGAAATTCTCCTGTATTGCATTGATTTACATGTCAATAAGTATTCTGTTGGAACATTTCCAGAACATCACAATCCAATCCACATCACTTTAAGGAAGTTTTAAACTGGTATTTTGCACTCTGTCATTTTAATTTTATTTGCAGGGTTCAGTGTGTGACCAGTCCTAGTGGTTCAGAGACTTCTGGGAAGGTCCAGATTACAATCGGAGACACAGGAGATCAATTCACTTATACTGATACTTCCACTGAAGACTTCAGTTATGTAGTAAGTTTAAGCCACACTTATTACCTTTGCCAAACATTTTGTAAACCACTTAGTTTATCTTGTGACAGTGCATATCACAGTTTCATCTTTATGTCTAAAATTATGAATTACGTAAAGTAATACCATGAAATGTCTGTCACTCATAATATATTATTTTCCACATAACGTTGATCACAGTCATGACAACTTGATACTCTCGTCCAAGAATTGAAGTGGTCATACCACAGTGATCATCTTGAGCAGCATTGCCATTCAGTATCATGCAATCTCAATATGATTCTCTCATTCAAGCCCTGATTAATGAATCGTTGCTCTCCTGTGGTTGTAATGTCTCAGAACATCCTTGGCAATGATGGGGACACGTTTCGAAACTGAAAAAATTCTGATTTGTTCTGGCAAAGAGAGAGTTTTCACAACTGTGACATATCTGCTGTTTTGTAGGTGTCCAAAATTGATGGTCTCAATCCTGAGAAAGGTCCGCAATCTGGTGGAACCATAGTAACCATATCTGGAGAAAATCTGAATGCAGGAAGTGTTATTACAGCAAATGTGGCAGGATATCCCTGCCATATTACCGAGTAAGTGGACAAAGTAGCAATCAACTTATCTGCAGAGTGTGCAAGCATGTACATTTTCTCGTTGAAAGTAATTTGCCAGAAATGTCATAATCACGTCTTCTCTTGATGTGATTCGCATTTGAGACTAAGTATTTCATTTTTTCAGGAGTATTCAATTTGAATGTATATGGTATTGAATATGTTTAATGTCGTGTGTCCAGAGAGACCAGACAAGAGAGAGTTGCTATCTTACATAATAAGTAAATCTGCTCATGAAACAACATATAAAATCTTAAGTGTATAAAACAATGACTCTCAAGGAGTTATAATGTGCAACAAGTGGTACACACTACGGCTAGTACAACTACAACGATTTAAGATATAAAGGATGGCTAACCCTGCTCTTCTTTCTTTCCGTTTTTTGTATGGTAATATTCCTGTTTGACAGGTCGTCATATGATGCAATTACGTGTGTCACATCGGCATCGGATTCAAGCTTCCCAAGTGGTGGAGTTACAGTGACATTTGACGGTGTGACCAAAAGTAATACTGATGCAATTTATCGGTATATGGCAGACCCAGTGATACAACAGTTGTCAAGATATGAAGCCTTTGTTAGGTACAGATTCATTGTTCTGTCTTGTATAAAATGTATTTAAAGAGATGTCTAAATAGATCAGTACTCAAATGCACAGTATAGGACATCATTGCCTCGTGAAGAACAGTAGTTGGCCTTTTTATTAAAGACACTCTTTTCACTGCTGTTGAGGCTCTTGCCTAAAATATGTTTACGCAATCCGAAGAAAACCCCTTGCTTAATTCAGCTGTAGTTCTTCATAGAAATTGCCATCTGCAACATCGTTATCACTAAATCTGTAAAATTGTGCTTATGGCATCCTCTAGACATTGTATACATAATCTTTTGTGTGACTTTTTTACAAAGTTTAAATATCGGAAATACAGCCAAAGTGTTACCGTCAATACCTTTAAAGTCGTGCTGACAAGGCACCTGTGTAAGGCCTTTCTTCGCTGTGAGTACGGTCATCTCTGTACAAATGACATTCAAAACATTCTTGGTTTCTTTTGCAGTATTGCTTTCTGTAAAAATCTGCCGACAAAACAAGCCGGAGACGAATGGCGGACAACGCCTAGTTTTGATATATTTTCATTTACTTTTAATTTCAGTGGTGGCAGTAAGATTGAAGTCAAAGGAGGAAATCTTGACATTGTACACACAAGAATAATGAGGATGTATATTAAAGGCAGATATTACGACGCAGTGAGTATTTATCAATCAAGTTAATCATTCTGTAAATGAAAGAGTGCCTAGACAATGACCAACTAGATCACAGAAGATACAGACGTCAACAAATGCAATTGTGAAACACTTTAAGCCGGGGAATGACAATAACAGTGCTGATTGAGTATATTACTACTCCGCTCTGCTGTCATACAATATGTCACCCCCTGAACCTCTTCAATAATAGAATGTTTTGTGTTTAACCTTTCAGGAATGTACTTTGAAATCCTCAACACTGATGGAATGTTATACTCCAGATGTATCTGCCAGTGGCATCCAACCTACTGCTGAAGAGCCGTATGAGTGTGATTTTGGCTTCATCATGGACAGTGTTGCCACTTCAAATCGCCACAGGGGCAGTTTAGAATCATTTTCCTATTATCCAGATCCTAGTTACACAGAGTTTGAAGATGGGGTCAAAGTTTACTCTAGTAGGGCCAAAGAACCTCTTGTGATCCACGTAAGTACACAATGCGTTGAAGAATTTTTGGATATTTTAGATTTGATTCAGACTGTCACTCGAATTGTTTCTATTATATATTCCGAGGATGACAGATCGATGATTTTCTCGATGATTTGCATTTGTAACGAAAGTTTACAATTATCTTCTTATCTCTGGAATTGCTGAAACAAATTCGAGGATTCTTTGTAGTGGTTTTAATTATATCGGGACATATGATTCTTTTCCAGAGAAAACGAGAATATCAGTGTTTAGTGTTGCACAAAACATATTCTGAAATAAGGAACATTTTAAGTTTACATCTAGTAGAATATTATCACGTGTGCTTTACAAATGCAGATACTTTGGATGCCACTTCATGTTAAAATAAAAACACAAAAAACAGTGACTTTTTTCTACTTAATTCAATATTTATATTAGACATAATGAAATTGCATTCACATACATAACTTTGCATAAAATCTGGTTCACAGCCTTCCCTTAATCATCTAATCACTTCTATCAAGTTGCCATCTAAAAATTCTTCGAAATGTTTCAACAAAATGCTAATGGTCAATTGTTATGAGAGTAAACACATCATGGTGTCAGTCATAAAAGGGGGTAACAAACTAATGAAATGAGCACAAAAATTCCGACTTTGTGTGGCTTCAACCCTTAGAGGAGGCACCGTGGACCAGTGGTTAGGGTAACGGACTCACTAGCAGAGGATGGTGAGTTCGAGACCCGGTTCAAGTCCCGGTAGATCCGGAGTAGCGGATTCACTGTCGGAGGACGGTGAGTTCGAGACTCTAGCTCGGTGTTGTGCCCTTTAGCAAGGCACTTATGGGCCTCTCATCCTGTAATTGGGCTAGCACCCGTTGGATGATGGACTAAATATAAAAATATATAAGTTCCTGCTGTTAAAAGCTCATAAACAAAGTCTACTGTAATTATTTGTTGCACGACAAAAACTTGTTGGATCGAAATAATTTTGTCCGGCAGCTGTTTATTAAAGAAGCGGTCCGTTTCAAGTTTTCAAGTTCCACAGACCCATGGAGAAATATAACGTTGGAAGAATAAATTTAAACAATTGTGAAAAGTCATATTTGGGAGAATGACTCATAAAATCGATATCATTTTCGACGATTGATCAGTACAAATCGTATAGAATGACGCACTTTTACATAAATACCCCTTGCAAATAATGTGATGTGACTGCAAACAATTATTTAGAAAAATGTGCCCTTTTACAACGAAGACACTGTACAAGGAGCATGTACACATTATTTACAGTTTTCGCGATTGAATCTTCTTGAATAGCTCTGTTTTGGCTGCTTTATGGTACACTGTCCACAATATAGTTCACTTTAAGAAAATCTTTGTGCATGCGATCATGCAATCAATTATTCAAGCAAACATGTTTCAATTAAGGCATGGTAAAGTCAGCATACAGAATCAGTCTATACTGAGATATGCACTTCTTCTGTTTCGACTATCAGTTTAGTTTGTAAGGCTTAAGCAGATATTGGATGTAGCTGCAGCTTGACATGTCGACAATTGAGAGCTTTATGCATCGTCGAAGATAAATTCCATATTACCGACAGATAAGACAGCTGTAACAGTGTATGTAATACAGTCAGCAGTGGTGAAACAACAGCTAATTGGAAAAATGTAGATATTTGTCCACACTGAAGTGAGAGATGTAATATAATATGCTCAAGTATGTCACTTCGTATCAAAAACTGTGATTATCCATTTTTCTTGTCGACGATGAAGTATAACCGCATTAGGTCCATATAATTGAATTCTTGATGAGTAGCATAGTGGAGTTTGAAAAGAGGACAACAGTATTCCAAAGCTGCGGCAATCAATTTCCCAGTCATGTTTTGTCACCAGGGTGAAAACTTGAATCTTGCATCCGATGAGCACGACGTAATGGTGAAAATTGGTGATGCGTCCTACCAGGTGACGTCTCTAGCACGGAATCTGTTGACATGTAGTCCACCAGAAAGACCGAAAGGCTACAGTGAAGAGAAAGGACTGGAAGTCACGGTGAGTTTCAATGTCGTGTGACGGATGCTTTGCCTGTAAGTTCACAAGTTCATGCTTAGTCTTCACAAAAATTGTTAGGGGAATTTTCATTATTTTGGGGTTTTTGTAGAAAATTCTTAACGAAAGAAATTGTAAAAATTAGTCGTGTCTGAAACGAGTAAAGTTTAATTCGGTCATTATGGTAACATTTTTATCAAATCAAGATAATCTGAAACTGTCAATGTTACTGAAAATTGAAAATGTCCAAACACTATCGTAAGTTCGTGTTTTCGATATTTTGGCAGATTTATCATGGCAACATTAATGTTACTATCGGAATACTTAAGTTTGCTTCCATGGGCACTTCAGGGGTTATCATCGGCCTTGCAGCTGTTGCCACTGGTTGTATTGTGATCACTGTAATTGCCGTTATTTTGTGGAAATTCAATGTCAGAAAAAGCAAGAAAGCCGTCAAACAAGCAGAGATAAGGCTCAATATCCTACAATCTGAGATGGCGACGCAACAAGGTAACCCTTCATTCCGTACATTCCTATTCGTTTAATGAAAAAGGGTATTTTACTTTATGCTTAATTTGCATGTGATTAAGGGAGCGTTCAGTTATTATGGCCGGGGTGGGCCGGCAAAATCCAGGGGGTGGTCACCTCAAATTTGAAAACTGCAAATGGGGGGGGGGGGG
>LD344387.1:66597-78481 GCA_001465055.1 Ptychodera flava | reverse complement strand
GATTCGTTGCATGATTTCATTCTCTGAAGTTATTCACCTGTAAATCTGAACAAAAGTATAATTATCTGTCACATGAACATCTTGACTTGACAACTCTGAGGCTTGTCCTATTGTAAATCAAGTTCACTGCACTGAGGACGATGAACAATTCCTATTACTTACATATTAGAGATATAGCAAGTTTTGTCAGGGAAATTATTTAAGAGTTACCTGTACTGAGACTACTAGTACCATGAAAAGTTAAATAATACTTTTAGGTGAAATTCCAATATCATAATTGTTGTCCACATCTGAACTTTTAAATACCCTATTTGAATCAAGTACATTTGTATCAATTATCAAACACCTATAAAAGCACAATTAATTTAGTTTAGCATTTTTTAAAAATATTCTTAGTTTCCTCATTGACTCCAATGTATAGTGAATCAACATTTGGGTGAAATTCCAAAATCCAATTTCTTGCACACATATCAACCTTTAACCATCCTAGGCTAACTAAGTACTTTAAAATGAATTATCAAATGTCTATAAATACACAGATTTTGATAGTTTTGTATTGGAAAAAAATTATTCATTTTCCTCATAGACTCCCATGTACAGTGAATCTACATTTTGGTATAATTCCAAAATCCAATTTCTGGCGAACACATCCATTTGTTACCACCCTAATCTAATCAAGTACATTGACATTTTTGGTGAAATTCTAAGGTCAAACTTTTTGTCTGCATGCCAGTTGTAACATCCCTATTTCATTTAAGTACATTTATGTAAATTATCAAATATCTATAAATGCACAGATATAGTTTTGCATAGAAAAAGTATTACATAGATTCCTCATACATGTATGAGAAAATATATGTATACCATGTATGGTGAATCAACATTATCAACAGCTGATTTTTAATTAAATCCAAATATCAAAATTTTGTACACACATGCTTGCGCAAAAATATTGCGATCCACCAGTAATTTCTGTCCAACCCCTTTGAGGGGTAATAGCAAAATTATAGCAAGTCAGAAGGGGAAATCTGCTTTTGTAAAGAAGGTCATTTGAGAAAATCTAAGCTCTATTTTGGGGGATTCTATTGCTCCACACCCCGAGGTGTTTGTGTGTGCAGCTTTACTCAAGCAATGGTGGGGGGGGGGGGGGGTTCAGGAAATTTTTGTCATCTTGAAGGGGGGGGGTTCATCAATTTTTTGGTACAATGGGTAGGGGGGTTCACTTATTTTGACTGATGCGCAGGAAGAATTTGCCGGCCCACCCCCCGGCCACAATAACTGAACGCTCCCTAATTGTTGCCATTTCACTATGTCTTGCAAACATTCAGTGGGTAGTTTGGATGATCGTACACAGATTACTAATGGCAGTACAATAACGCTGAAATTCAAAAAATCTTCGGCAGGTCGGCAAGAGGATCTTCAAAATTCGAATTACGTATCAAACTCAATTTATGATACCTATGAAACAATAGAAGACGTGCCAGTTGAAGAACAGAAGAAACCATTACAGACACTTACTATAACAGGGATTCATGGACATGTAGGCTACAGATACGACAATAATGACAATGCCGACCCCCATTGTGAAGTCTGCGAGGACAATGTTGGTATGTGTATTGAACCTGAAGATATGAGGGATGGAAGTAAAGACCTCGTGACAGGGCAAGATAAGGGCTATGAAACATTGGCAAATGTAACTACTCCAGAATACACTCATCTATCAAACACACAGAAACGGGAAGAGTCTGCAGATTCTAGACCTGATACTGATAAGATCACTATAGCTAATATAGTCTGCGAAGACAACGGCAAAGGGAATACTGGATATGTAGAAGGCGTTGATAATGGTGCCTTAACTTATTCTGAAGGCTGTGAAGGCAGTGTTGAAATGAAAATCGATTCAATTGACAAAGAAGATGATAATAATGTCACTAATTATGAAGTCAATGAAGTCAGGGTCGGGTTGAAGATTCCAGAGATGAGAAAGTAGTATAGAAGATGCGAATGCAAGCATATATTCTCCACGGGCTTTATATTTCCCAATATTTTTATAGCATTTTTGAAATAGGAGTTTAACAACAATTCCTTTCTATTCTATTTATGATGACCATACTCAAATCCTGGCATCCATTCGGGAACAGCAATTATATCAGATTAGAGATGCTTTCTTAACTATACTGTGATATACTTCTAATTTCATTCTTAGGAACATCCATTGATTATTTAAAAGTCTATCTTTATAATTACGTTTATTTCTTTTTTGATAACATTTTATACCCTGCACTGTCCGATCATAGGAATTATTTTCTGCTATATAAAAACACATTTCAGCAGGAATTTTGTAATTGGTACTCTTGCTGTTTCACCTTTAACCCTTTGAGCGCCAAAGTCTATTTTTGTCCCTTTCATAAGTAAACCACAGTCAATTTTCCTCAGATTTCTGCCAAAACTTTGAGAAAAATCTGTAGCTAATGAAATGTGATGTCCATTTGGTCCAAAATTATAAAAAAGGACAGAAAATTAATAAAAGTTGGTAAACTGTTGCACTAAAATTTTGGCGGGAAAAAATTACAGCGCTCAAAGGGTTAAACCTCCATGACATTTTTCATTTCTACTATCATAAAATTTGGATCTATTGGATAGTCACTGTTGTCAAATACTTTTTTATCTTTCTAAAATTTGTTATTACGATAGCAATTAAAGTATATGTATCTGGAAATACTAATTTAGCATCGGGGATTCATTTCTGAACACTTTTTTAGTTGAAATCATACTTAGTGTATTACCAACACACAATTTGTAATATATTACAATACAATATACACATTCCCTGGTATTACAGTGAATTTCAAAATAGCTTGGAATTACAACGTGCTTGGATGACAAGACAAACGTTGTGTAGATAGAAGATAGCGCCAACTGTAAGCTTATTCATGACAAACGTTCTCCTTTGATAGATTTTGCAACAATTTCAACCAATACGACGTTCACTGTTCTCACGTACAAAAGATGTTCATTGTATAAAACACCAATCGTTGTACTGACCCATACATACTGTACTGAAAAACCTATCATTAGTGGTCTGTGCAGTTTCATCGACAGGAAATGTGATAAAGGCAAGCAGTCAGTGTACGGATAAATTTTCAGGGGGAACACGGCAACACTGACTATGTTGACTGTGGCGCAGTGAACGCTGTATGTATGGGTGTATGTCTGTCTGTCTGTCTGTCTGTATGTATGTATGTATGTATGTATGTATGTATGTATGTATGTATGTATGTATGTATGTATGTATGTATGTATGTATATGTACTGTGAAGGAGATATTTTGCTTCTTAGGAAACTTTGTTAAAACTGGTACAAAGTTTCATACATTTTACGTAAACTAACTTAATGAATTCCGACAGGATATGTTAATTAGAAACAGTGACAAACAACACAACACAACAATTGGCACTCAAGTGTCAACTATTCTGCATATTATTTTGAAATTTAAGGCTGGACACTTCTATAATATTTGTTTTCACTAGTGTTTAATTAATTTACGAGTTTTTCCAGAAGAGAAACTTAATGAAAACTGTCATTTATTAATACATGCAAATTATTGCCCGCTAATTAGTAGGATATGTAAATTATTTCCCGCTGATTGTTTTTAGAGTTTTATGTATGAATTTGTTTTTACCTTGAGTTACTTTTGTAATCGGTTGGATCGAATATGCAATGATAATTAGCTAGGTACGTATAAAGTTGGGTGGAAGTTTTGGTCGGTATAGCAGCCTTTCATTATCAGTAGACTCTTCTGTAAGCATCTTTGTTAAAGAAATAAAGGTTCTTATTTGTAATCCACAAGCTACTACTCTGGTTGATCTTTGGTATCCTACGCGTACGGCGAGCAAAAACTAAGTAGAAATAAGCGGTTGAGAATCAGGGTATCCAAAACAAGCTTGTGATTTGATTAATGACAACAAACAGTGGAAGAAGCTACAGAACTATGGAAGAAGGACAAGGAAACCCCCCAAATAGGCGACAAAGATGACTTGACGCTCAACTGGCTAAGATAAATCAAGCCGTGGAGATACGTCGAATGGGTTAACCCAAGGTAATTTCAAAGGCCAGGAATACGGGCACCCAAGGCGATGATGGCAGCAATACAACGCCTTCGCTGATTTCCAAGGTTGGCCAGCTGACAAGAAAATAAAAAGGGCTGGGCTTTATTAAGCTGTCGAAGCCGACAGATAGTACAAAAGCTTTCTGATGCAATAAAGAACGACGCTGCAGCTTTGGAAACTGCCTTTGTGGATCGATTTAGAAAGTATGGTGCCTTATGGCTGTACGACCAGAAGCTCTTTCAGCTTAAGCAACTTCCCAACCAGACGGTTGAACAATATGTCACTCCTGTGAAAGAAAAGGCCGAGAAAACCAGGAAGACAGACAAAGAAATGTTATCTTTCTTCATCAATGGCGACCTGAGATCAAGGCCTTTGTCGGTGGGAAAGCAACCGGTGATTTTGCTGCTGCTTTCGTACACGCAAAAACTGCAGAGATTGTCACCAACACCTCCATAGAGCCGGAGGAAATCAGCAGAGGAATGAAATAAATAATCAGACATTGAAACGGACCCGAGAAAGAACTTAACGATATAAATAACAGAGTCGAAGACCAAGAACGACTGAAGTATCGACGCAGAGAAGATCAACGACGAGTACCACCGTATACCTATGGAGGCCGAGCTATGAACAACGCACAGATACGGTTCAAACGGTGTTTTACAAAAGGTCATAGTGCACCTAACTCTCCTAGAAATGTATTTGATAATTCTGATCCAAGAATTTATGATTGTAAACAGCTGGGTCTGTAGCTCGTAGATGTCCGCACATGCGGTATACCATTTAATGCCCAGTTGGAGAAAATATTCAAGCGAGTCATCTAAATTTTGCAATTCTATGACTCCAAGTAATGGTAGATGTAATTTAGGTTTCCGGGATTCTATTGTTACTGTTCTATCGTTCTTTTCATGATAATTTAGTAGATATTTCAATATATGGTCAATAGTTAAGTTCTTTGATAGATACCGTGGTAAGCATTACAGTGGCCCCAATACGACTGTTAGATATCATACATTAGTTAAGGAATAACAAAATTTTAAAATGTCTATTTATTTGTTTAAATGAAGATATTAGAGAATTCCAATAGCAAATATGTTCAAGGAAAGTAGTGTATTTCCCCATATTTCTAAGCAGTAAGTTAAGTCTGGTAGGGTAGTAGTAGAGTTTGATGAGGATAAACTTTGGAACGAAATGTCGAAGAAATAGAAGATAACTCCTCCTTTTGGAGTTATTTTGTTTATCACATTCCCTATTTGTGGTTTCCAGGAAAGGGAATTGTAAATTTTTACACCAAGATAACTAGCTGATGAAACTTCCCTAATCTGTTGATTTCCAAGGTATAAGTATCGTGTAAAGTTACAACCATGTAATTAGTTTTTTCTGCATTAACAGTTAATTTGTTCACCATGCACCAATCGTTGATTTTATGAAATTCACTATTTATGTGGTTGAGATGTAGTGTTTGAGAGTAAAAAGATTTAAAAATATTAGTGTCATCAGCAAAAAGTATGAAATTAAAGTAGCTAGTAGAGTTATTAATGTCGTTGATATATATCAAAAAAGAGTTGGCCCCAGAATTGAACCCTGCGGAACTCCACATGTAATTTGACGTGGTTCTGACGCTTTTCCATCTTTTACAACAGAATGCTTGCGATTTTCAAAGTAATTTCTAAACCAAAGTAGTGGATGACTTCTTATTCCATAAAATTCGAGTTTTTGTAAAAGTATATCATGGTTGATAGTGTTAAATGCCTTTTTAGGTCGACAAATATACCAACAGTTGTGCAACCATGATCCATTTGATCTGTTAATTCTGCAATAATATCTATAGGGTAAGTTGAAGCTATATTTCTTTCTAAAGCTATATTAAGTTTGTGAGAGAATGTTATGTTTTTCGAGGCAGGAGATAAGCTGATTATTTACAAGTGTTTCAAAAATTTTGCTAAAGACAGGTAAAACTGAAGTCGGCCTGTAGTTCTCATCATCAAACGGAGACCCCTTATTATAAAGAGCTGTAATTTTGGCAAACTGAAGTGCATCTACAGCTAGAGAAAGGTTGACGATACGTGCTAGGGGACTAGAAATGCAATGTAGTGAATATAGTCATGACCTGTAGCCTCTTTAGGATCTAAGGAGCGTAATTCATTAACGACGTCATCTGCAACAACAGGATGAAAGGAAAATGACCTATTGTGGTTTCTCCTAAGATATTGCCTAAAGTTGACATTGGCTGTAACTTGTGACGCCAGATTGGAATCAACAATTGTGAAATAGTTACAGAATGCCTCAGCAATTTTTGTGCAGTCAGTCACTTCTTCATTATGAACCTTTAATTATTTTGGTGTTAAACTATTTGTAATGTTACTGTTTAGGATTTCGTTTATAACTTGTCATGTTTTACCAGAGTTACCATGGGCATCGTTGAATTTGTCACAAAAATAGACTTTAGTCAAAATATTCCTATAATTCCTATAATACTGATGTATATCAGATGTATATGAGTGTTCGTATGTGTACATTTCTGAATGGAATGTTAGTGTCAGTTATTTTGTTTACAGTTCTGTTTTAAATAGCCCTGTGTTATGCACTATCGTCGCGTAGTTTTACGTTTATTATTTTTTCATTTTATTTTCTCATGAGCAGAAAAAAGTTGACGCGGCGGGTCTGAATTGACACGCGCGAGGATGAGAAACAAACGTTTTATCTTTCTTGGCCTAATGTAAGTTTATAAAAGTATATCACTTTGTAGAGAATGCACACTGACAATCAGAATTCGAGACCTGGAACGTCTCGTTTGCAATCTCATAATAAATATCTAAAGTGGTGCTCACAACCAACATCCTGGCGTGTCAGCTTCAAGCATTACAATTCAAAACTGGTACCTCAACTCGTATTCTCCAAACTACGTGCGCAACAATACATAATTGATAAACTGAGCATACCCTTCCTTTCATATTTAAAGGGACAAAAACCAAAATACCTTAAATAATTCGGTACTTTGACTTAATACTGTAAAACTAATTATTCTGACTTCTGCACATATTGATGCTTGTTTGTTTAGGAGTACCAGACGCGTGATATGAAGAAGTATATGCAACCCTACATGGCTTTTTCATTTCATCAATCGACTCTATGATTTACTGTTTATACTATTAATGGAGAGAAAAAAATTCATCTACAGTGCTTTGAAGAGGTAAAACAGGCACAAATTCAAATGAGTCTCAATGTTAGTATGGATTCTTCACGCTAATGTAGAGAAATTACCCATTATGCATTGCGTATGCTATATATCTCTCAAAAATGCTGCTTACTGGAAAACTTTTAAGTTGAAGAGAACACGAATGATGACGGATGCTTTTTTATTTTCGCTGGATGTTTACAAATCCGCCATATATCCATATTTGTAACTCTAATAATCTCATGTTAATTTGATGACATATCAAGTGGCTCGATCGCCCAACTGGACAAAACTGTTTTATGATCTTTTTGGTAACTCAGCAGCGTTGGCACAAATTCAAAACATTATAGACATTTGTTGAAATATCTTCAGAATCTGAGGTTTTCGGCCGACCGATGATTACCGAGACCAACCACAGATCTCGTAATCGATCCTGTAACTGCAGCTGTCAAACGATTTTCACGTCTATCTCATACACTAACGCTCTCTACTGGTAATTTTAGCAAAGGGAAATCGTTCCCAAACCTACATCCAGTCAGAGGCACTGTAACGAAAACGATGTTATTTTTGAAGCCCTCGGAAAAAATAAAGTTTTGACGTCTTATTACTGTGAACATTGAAACTTTTATTTTACTATTAGAGTGAACCTAGGATAGTGGGCACTTTGAATTTCACGTGTCGGTAAATGTTAGGTAGTCTGTGTCTACTGTCTGTGTTTTACCAACATTTGCACGGTGACCCGTGAATTTCATCCTTTGAAAGCATGGTTTAAAAGCCTACCTGGGGAAGTAAGTTTAGGGTAGTACGCACCTCGCAAAACAAAGACTTCTGCTCAAATTCCCTCATTTAATCTTTCAACGCTCTCTTACTAAATCAAGAATAAAAATTGGGGCGTACTAAGTTTGGTGCTAAAGAAACAAATTACATTTACCGATATTTGAAATTTAAAATGGCTGCCTTCGCTGTGTTTACTCTATGGGAAAAAGCACATTTTTGATTTTCGAAAAAGTAAAATGATGCAAAGGTTTCTTTCTCAAACAGCTTTAAAAGGCGCCCCCATCAAAGTTGCAGATCAGAAAAGAATTGTCAAAATCCAGAGTCCGAATATCTGTCTCCGAGGTGCATTCTACCTTAAGTGAATTAGTTTCGAGTCGCTTAATACCTGAATCTTGGGCATCCATCACGGAAACCACATCCAAAATACTTCAGGTATACTTCAAGTTCATAGTAAGCGTTATTTCACAGAATACAATATTCCGCAGGAAAAATCGAAAATTGGATGGACCTAACTTTCCAAAAACTGTATACCATATTTTGACCTAAATGTTACCTCCGAGTCGTCAGTGCATAGTATTTACGTTATTACCGGCATTAGCAACACGAGTTACCGATAGAACACAGTGAGCTTAACATTATATTTTAATTTCCTACAGCTATAGTACACTTGTTTCAAAATTTCCTCGTTTCTTTTTTCGTCCAGGTCGGAAAGAGGAAGTTGGAAATAACGAGATAGGCCTGTACGGTTATCGCCTGTGTCAGGCATTGAACGAAACGATTCTATAGTCACTGTGGTTTCTTGTTACGTCGTCCGTACGGGTTACTCGGTGATTTATTTTAACTGATGCCACAAATAAACTTACACTGGTAACTGTAAAACCAAGTAAAAGTTGGAAACATTCATCTACACACTTGCTTCACCTTTAGAGCGCACACGTCTCTGTGAATCCCAAAGTTGTCGAAAAGAATTCTTCCTAATTCTGTGAAATGTATTACTCTCAAAAGGAACATTCATTTGTCTTAAGTTTGTAATTCAGCAAAACAATCTCGATTCACGGACACGGTTAATCGGAGACTCGACATGGTTGCCTTGCCATGGAAAGTGTTTTTGCGAATAAAGAATTGATACAAGGAACACATGTATCGGGGCAAAGTAATGGATGGATTTTTTCACAGTGAATTACATTTTCTAAGTGGTTAGGGCAGCGGCTATAAAAACGTTACTTTTTTGTAATCTTCAGCTTAATCAGAGAAAAAAATACCAACGTCATAACATTTATCAATTTCAATCCCTTGAAAAATTTATTATGTTATTGCAATCCGCTTTGCTTCTGTGTAATGCTGCTTTGTTGCGTAATTTGTCGAAATATATTTTTATTGGTATAAAAAAAATAATAAAAAGAAAGTTTAGGGTCAGAGGACTCTAATAGGTCGGTTGGCTAAGCGGAAACACAATGGCTGTAGTTTTTGGTTTGACCTTATTGTCGGAAACATTTGGACACTTCCAAATAATGAATTCACTGCAAATAATTGAGCTCTTAGTCTCATTTAAGTATCATTTTCTGAGAGGCTAGATGCCGTATACAAAATTAGTATGATATGAAAATATATCGTTCGGGACAAAACGTATTTTCTGTGGTCTATTTATTCCTAAGAACATACAGAAATATAAAAGTACTGTCTCATACCAATAGACATCAACCCAGATCATATGGAACTGCTCCAGTCTCTTTGTTCTGTGTGTCAACACAATCATTAATTTTGTTTTATAGAGCACTACAAAGACTACAATGAACCGCTTGTTCCATTGTAAAATATTTAGGATTTATGAAACAGCCCACCCACAACTTTTGCAGCATTCTCTAGTAGAGACTGGAAACCAAACGTTTTAGCTTAAAGTCGTTAAGCTAAATGGCATTTGTTGATAACCGTACTGAACGCAATTTGTGAGACCCACATTGTTTACATTGACACTGGAACTGTGGAAGTCACACTGGGTCACTTTTATAGGACACAAATGGAAGAGTATTGTTACGATAGAAAAAGGGCAGTGAAGTCAGCCATTTTCTTTAAAATAATTTATTACATGTAAAAGTGAGTCTAGGGGAAAGTGCGAAGATTACAGTACTTAGCTTAGCTGAGGCGGCACAAAACTCCGAAATTATAGCCCTCAGGGATTTGAGTCCAAGCAGATTCTGATGAGTGAGGAAATGAGTCCATCTCAGGCTACAGGCTTGATGTAGGTCTGAACCGTGCTGAGTTTACAGAGCAAAATCCAGCGTGAAGGTGTTGAAGTGAAACATGACGTGTAAATCCGAAAGAGTCTGGTGAAAATCTGTGCCGCCCCGTATTTATTATTGAAAAGAAGCTATCCAGAGATGACTAGAAAATTCTAGACTTTCCAGTGATAAGCTAACTAGGTTTCCAAACAATATCTTCACTTACGGTAAACTTGACCTTCAGATTGTTCCAGACTAATCTGGACTAATTAAACTGGCCAAGGGGAGAGAATGTCCTACATAACAGTAAACACACTCCGACTGGCCTTTCGGTAACAGCTTACATTTATAGGTTAGAATAAGCCATTTACATGATCCAAGCGTGACCTTACTCCGTTTATAGCTTTATATTTATGCAAATTCAAAGTAGGAAAACGGACAAAAAGCATTGTTTCCTCTAAAAGAAAAATGGATTCGAACGAAATTTGAGTGTCCCATTAACGCTCTCTTTTTGACAAAGTTATTAGACCTATTACCGTATATGCTAATAAGGTATGGGGTGATGAATGCAACCAAAAATCAGCTATTCAAGAGGTGCATATCAGCTTCTGTCGCTTCGTGTTTGGTATTTCAAGAAACACATCAGAGATGGCAATATATGGTGTGCTTGATAGATATCCCTTTGAGATTTTGTCCAAAAAGTTAATTAAGTTTTACAGTATAACCATTCAAACAATACTGATAATGCCTTGCTAAAGAAAACTCTTTGAGTAAACAAAATATTACGAAGTAAATGGTGGAGTCATTCCGTACAAACAACGTACTAAATCTTGATGAAATTATCACGACCTTCAGTTTCAATATAATATATGATAAACCAAAGGAGGAGATCAATGAAAAGTGGAAGTATAAAAAATGATGATGATAGAACAAAACCAAATGCTAAAAATAAACTGAGAACGTACAGCATATTTAAAACACGAAGTGGGTTTTAAAATTACATCACTGAAATAAAAAACCTGAAGCTACGTACTTGTCTTCTGACAAGAATAAGTAATCCCCGTCTTAAAATTGAAACCGGGCGCCATAGCAAAACACCAGTGTATGAACGAAGTTCCATTTGTGATTTGTGACGAAATAATGAAATTGAAGATGAATATCACTTCATAATTACATGTCGTGCTTATAAGGAACAAAGCAGCCATCTATTTGCAGCATCGGAAAAGCAGTGTGCTAATTTCAAATCTATATCAAACACGTTTAAATATATTATGGAAATCAACTCCATGGAAATCGATTCGCCAAAATATATATTATCATGTATAGAGTTACGGCAACAGTATTATAATAACGGTCACTGACTGTACTCTTTATCTCTTTTCATGAAGTGTCTTTCTTAAGACTTTGTTTCCTTTTATTTTCTGGATAATTTATGAGACATTGTAAATGTTTTTGTTTTTTTTCTGAGTAGTTGTAACCCTCTTCATTCCTGCAATGGGATGATGTTTATTAATAAAGTATATAGCTAAAACTTTTGGCTATTTTTGTTGCTTTTGTTGTGTGTATCTACTGCAGTTTCTTGTTCTACTCCCTGAAGCATGATG
>LD344387.1:49886-63684 GCA_001465055.1 Ptychodera flava | reverse complement strand
TAAGACAAACTTAAGCCTGTTTGCCAGCACACATGATAGAATTTTGTAATCGTGGTTTAGAAGAGAAATTGGTCGCCAGTTTTTCAGGATGAATCTAGAGTCTTTCTGGTGAATGAGAGTGATAAGACCCGTGTTTTGTGAAACTGAAAGTTTCCTTTCATCAAACCCTTCATTGAATGTAGAGACGATAACAGATTTTAAAGAATTCCAAAATTTTCTATAGAATTCTACTGGGATACCATCCATACCTGGTGTTTTGTTTGTTTTCATTTGCCAAATCGCTTTCCAACATTCATTTTCAGTAATCATTCCTTCGCAAGATTTTGCCGCCCTATCGTTTATCTTGCAATCTATATTTATATTTTCCAAATACTCCCTGATTGGTACATCGTCTACTTTTTGAGATTTATAAAGATTTTCATAGAAGGAAACTTGGGCTTTCAAAATATCTTCTTGATTTGTTATAGTTTTATCATCTACAATTAATTTATTGATTTGTTTTTCTCTGTATCTTTTCTTTTCAAGTCCCAGAAAATATTTATTATTCCTTTCCCCTTTTTCATACCATTGCACTCTCGATCTGATTTGTATGCCTCTAAGTTTGTTCACATACAGCTCTTCTAGCTCTCTCTTTTTTTCTTCATACAATATTAACACATTTTCGTTATTACTCCCAAGTTTATTTTCCAAATCAATTATTTGCTCTTGTAGACAATCCTGTTTCAATTTTCGTTTTCTTGCTTTTTGTTTCGAATAATTGATGCTTTCTTCTTTTATTTTAATTTTCATCATATCCCATAATTTCTTTTTATTGCAAGTGTGTTGAAAATTTTTCATTACATCATTTATTGTGTGTTTTATCAAGTTGTTATAGTCTTCATCTTCTAATAAACTTACATTTAGTTTCCAATACCCAGGTCCTATACAAACGCTCTTCAAAGCTATCTTTAGTGAAATAGCGTTATGATCAGTTATAATTGCTGGACGTATATCAGTGGAGACAACATAGGAAATGAGATGATTCGAGATTAACCAAAGATCTAATCTACTGGCTATACCTAGAGTCTTTTGTCTCCATGTAAATTGCCGCTTGTTCGGATTGAACTCCCTCCATACATCACACAGTTTAAGACTCTTTATTATTTTACATAGTTTCTTTGGTTGTTCCTTGTGACATTTTGTTTCCTTCTTATCAAGTTCTGGATTAATAATTGCATTAAAGTCACCACCCATTATGATAGAGCCTTCCAAATTTACATGCTTCTCAATCCAAGATTTTATGGTTGTGAAAAATTGTTCTCTTTCTTTATAATGATTTGGGGCATATACATTTATTATCGTTATAAGTTCATCTCTTACTTTCATATTTATTAAAATTTTTCTACCATCAAAACTTGACTTTACGTCGGTTACTTCACATTCTATTTTATCATTTATGAGTATGGCGACACCTCTGCTGTGATTTGTGCCAAACGAGGTGTAAATATGTCCCGACCATTCTGAATGAATATTTTCCATGATGTCAAGATCCCAGTAGGTTTCTTGTAGGAATATAAAAACAGCCTTTTGATCTTTCAACCATTGAAAAATTTGTTTTCGTTTTTCAGAACCTCGTAAACCTCTGCAATTCACAGAGAGAAAATGCCAATTATAATAAGACATTAACAAAAATTAGATGTAATTAAAGGGAAAAAAACCTAGAAAAATTCACTTTCTTCTCCGTCCAGAGGTCTTCTTTCTTTTCTTCACTTCTCTCGNNNNGTTTGGTCGCGCGGTTTCTGTCGCTGCGGCTATCTTTAACTGTAGGTGACGGTTCTTCTTCTACCTCAGACAGGTCTGCATCTGTCAGCAGTGTAGATGAAGATAGCTCTGTCGACGTACTTGCATGTTTCCGCTTTGCGTCATATGCTTTCGGTGTGACTTGTGCGTGCGCTGCTGAGGTCCCGGCAACAAAGCTGGTAATTTTTGCCTGAACAGTCCGGGTAGCGCTGTCACAATGTCCCGCAGTAAGTCCCTGACGATTGGTTTCATCCTCCTTCGCCGAATCCTGCTCAGAGTTGATATCACTTGTGATACTTCCATCAAGGTCTGCCTGGCCTTGTAACTCACTCTGTGGACTAACACCATGTTGATTGGGATGTGTTTCCTGGCTGTTAAACTGGCATTGTGCTCTTGTATGCCCACTTTGCTTACACTGTCTGCATACAATGTCATTTCGGCAGTCCTGTTTCATATGACCTTGTCGGAGACAGTTAAAACAGTATGGAGTGGTAGAAGGTTCTGTAGCGCCTCTTACTTGCTGTCTTTCCCTGTACAGTAGCAGTACTATGAAACCGCCCATCTTGACTTGCCACTCGGAGGGAATTAATTTTTTCAACTTCTCCACGTAAACGTATCGATCACCATTGTCTATCGCTGTCAGCTTGCCATCTATTCGCCACTTTCCTCTTACAATAGATTTTACTCGTAAGTCTAGTTCGGAGAACTTCTGTCGGATCACAGAGTCGTCTACCGATAGTGGCAAATTTCTGACAACTATTCTGTCCGATGAGTCTCGCCTTGATGTTATGTAGGGGTTTTCATCGTACAGTGTAACTCTTTTGCCTCTTAGATTGATTCCACCTGTTAGAAGAATTATCCGATCTGCATGGTCATTTACATAAAGTCTCCAAAGCCCTCTTATTCGCTGAATTCCGGTGATTCCACTGGGATCAATTGCCTCAGCCATAGCTTTGAACAATTCCGGTCCAGATAATATTGGAGAACTATTGTCATTGCGGATGATGTCATAGTGTTTGAGAAAGACTGGTTTCACACTTTCATTATCACTTCTTTTATGAGTGCTCACCACATCTGCATAAGTTTCTGATGAATAATTCTGACTTGCCGCCGTAGCCATTGTAAAACTCCACACAACTTTGAAAGTTACCTTCAGATATCTTCAATCTCGTATTTTCGTCGTTTACGTCGACTTCAAAGGACTCTCCTTCTCAGTCTAGCTTCAGTAGCTTTAACACTAGTGGCCTACCACACAAAGAGTCAACAAAGTGTGGTAAAACGCACGAGAAAAACGGAGAAAAACAAGAGCGAAACGATCACACTGTCCCGTAGTACAGCCTCGTTTTCGTCTCTCAATCTGACTATGATATAGTCTGCAAAGAATGGCTTGTGCGTATCATTTGGCGTAAGGTGGGGTGTCGCGTACTGTAAATCCGGAACTATAGCACGGGCAGACGATACATTTCAAAGTGAACTGTTTTTGAGTACTCACTCACCGGTGACATTGTCAAAGCAAGCTGTATTGCAAAACAACTTGATAAAATACCTACATTACAAAAAAGGTAGCGAGGCTAATTCTAGACGTTGCATAAATTGAATTGGTTAACCCTAACATAGCGCCGGTGACAAATATATTATGAACGATGTTGTTATTTTGACTGAACTGATCATTACACAATGCTGTTAAAGGTGCGGTACTGAAAAGAAAAATTTTGTTCGCGTGAATATTTTCGCACAACCTAGCACAACATTTGATTGATGTGGATTATATTTTCAAAGGGGAATGATGTAAACCAAACAATTGCGTTGCTGACAGTAGTGTTTTTTATAACAAAATACAATAACTGCCATTTTTATAATATTGAAGGGGCGTGAGAAAAATAATCCAATAATTCAATTGACTGAGTAGACAGGTCTCACAGTCGTATGGGAACTTCTGTCAGAGAGAAATCTTCCCAAACTCAGTGAGACATCAATCTAAGGGTGTGGTATTCCCTAAGCCCCTCCTTATGTGTATCGTATTTGTAATCATGAAATATGTATTGCTTTAACTGTAGAAGATATATCGGAGTACTTTGCAAAATTAAATTAAGAAAATTTGTTGGAGAAAGGCTGGCATCATCTAGTGTTTATTCAGAAACTACAAGCAAATTGATTATAAGAGAATGATTAGCTACGCAATCAGTCAAATTGTACATCACACTTCCAATGTGGGCGTCAAGGAACGTAATATGAAATTAAAAAGATACGAGATATTAACGTGTCTTATTTCCTTTAAATATACAACTCTGATTCTTAAAACGAAAGACTCACGTAAAACTTTGATCAACAGTTTTCACTACGTCTGAAATATGATTCATTTATAACAATATATTTGGTTTTATTCCCTCTATGTGAATTCATCAAGGAAGTAATTAGTTTAATCAAGTACCTCTGAAACCATACTTTGATTATCGCACGTTTATAACATTTTTGAATATCTGAGATGACGATGATGATATTCATAAGGATTATTCTTGTCAGTGTCATCGTTACAAATACTATTGTTACTACGTCTACTACTAACTTTTCACAACAAATTAACCAACAACAAGTGATTTAAAAGTTATGGCGCTCATTACACAGTATTCCATTTTGCGTCACATGTCGTTTGTGCTTGACAAATATTCACATTTATGAGAAACTGTAATTTAAAGCAATGACAAGCACTAAATTTAGGGGTTTTTTTAAATAAACACCAATAGATCGATGACATTGAGGAACATTTACCAGATAACAACATCAAATCAAAATGCATTAACTTCGTGAAGATAACTTAATTTAAGCAAGTTCAGCAAGAGATGAGCATACTTTTCTATGAAATCTAATCTTGTAGTTTTTCATTGTAAGAATAGTAAAGTGACAAATAATTGCAAAATACGGGTATGCTGCAAATTGTACTGGCTTCTATCCTTGGCATTCATATGAGGATTTTAGGCGGATCATGTCTGCTTTTGGAATTTACTCATCAAAAGAATACTATCCAATCTTAGCATACCAATCTTATGAGAGATGCTTTTGATTCTAGTTATTGAGCTATATTTTTTTTAAATGCCACTGTTCCAATCCTCGGTTTCAGCTTTCGTCAATTAAATCCTCTCACTTACATGTAAATATACAGCGGCCAGATTTGAGTTGTAACTCGAAAATTATTCATATTTTAAATCTATAATCGCCGTTGTTAGAATGACGTTCTGTGGTCACACTTTTAATAGTAGCATGTTTACATACATTGCGTTTGATTTCAAACCATCTCATTGGGAAAAATTTAAAAACATGCAGCTAATTCAGTTTTAATATAGAGCTATGAAATTTGCATTTTTAAATCCCATTAAGTTTACGTCATGGTTAAGTTTATATCTTGTTTCTGGTTTGACAGAATAGAAATATAACAATGACGTTTGCAAGAAAATTCAGCGAAACAAAAATTCGGAAAGAGATTTGAGTAAATGATAATCATCCGGGATTTATATTTAAGTGTAAAGTTGAATATCACAACCGCAATGGATATAAAAATTACAGTCATTGTGTGCCTTGCGTCGGTAACTTTTTGCCACTGTGAAGAATACCCTAAAGTTTGAAGAGAAAAATGACCCAGGCAAAGAAGAAATAGCATTGCAAAGAATGATTACAGACAGTACAGGATCTCTGTATATTGGGTCAGTCAATAGACTGTACAAGTTATCCAGTGAGTTAGAGGTTGAACAAGAAGTGGTGACAGGACCTAAGGATGATAACTCAAAGCCTGCCTGTATCCCGCCTGACTTTAATGATGCTGATTGTGATGAATTGTTTCCAACAAACAATGTCAATAAAATCCTTGTTTTGGATACAAGACGAGACTGGGTTATTACATGTGGGAGTGTGTACAAAGGTACATGTCAAACTAGAAATAAGCAAACACTTGATATTGAAAAGGAATTCTTTGCAAGGCAGGTAGCGTCAGCAAGTCCTAGTGCTTCTACAGTTGGTCTTATTGCCCCTGGACCTGATAGTGATGTCTTGTATGTAGCAAGGAGTGATGTTTCTGCTACCCGTACCAGATGGGAAGCCCTTACGAGTCGTGTCCTTCCTGTACGTGACGCAAATGATGATGAAGCTTTTGAAATTTTGTCATCAGAAATCCAACAGAATACAGCAGTCATTAGAGGAGATGATGATTATTTAAATAACCACCCAGACTTCAACATTGAATATGTGTATGGATTTTCTAGCAATGGTTTCATGTATTATGTGGCAGTACAGCCAGTTGGGGACAGTGGACCATTTGTCACAAGAATTGTCCAAATCTGTCAAACATGTCCACTGTACCAAGAAACCTACATCGACCTTCCACTGGTGTGTAGAAGCAATAGTGGAACTGAATATAACTTGGCACAGTCAGCATATGCAACCCAGGCTGGTACTGATCTGTCACAGGACTTGGGATTGAACAATCAAGATGATAAGACAGTTGTGATAGTGGCATTTTCAAAGTCAGATGGAAGTTCAAGCACCCCTACAGATGAATCGGCAGTATGTATTTATCCTGTCAAAACAATTCGTGAAAAGTATTTGGAATGGATCAATGACTGTTCTAACAATGCTGACAAACAACCTGGATGTGATTGGTCAGCTCAGAAGACTGGTATAGAATGTGGAACTGGAACTCTTGTAAGAGACAAAGTTTACATTTTACACTAGTTACAATATTCTAATTTTTTTTTACACTAACACAAATTACAATGTGCCTAGTTTGTGTATATGAATATGGAAAAGTAAAAATGGCCTGGACCGAATTGTGTAATTGTACAAAACTAAAGTTTATGATTCTCTTTAGTATTTAATGGTAATGATGAAGGTTTTAGTCCGTACGTCGTATCTCCTAAAAGTCAGCCAGGAATTTCAATAGCATTAATGTTAATCATGCATGATTATAAAGTGGGAAAAGGGTCCCGTGTACTATACTCTGAAATTCCCATTGTATGATAGAACTTCCTAGTTCGTAAGTATACAATTGTCAGTACATATTGTAAATGGTATCACAATTTTATTTTATTGCCCCAAGCCTTTAAGGGAAATTCGCGGACTCGTATACTATTGACCAATCTTTCAGAATGTTGCATGTTTCTAACAATTGTGCTGACTTTCTAATAATCTCACTTGACAAAATAAAAGGCTAACAGACAGGAGTTGTTCTCTGGACATCAGAACAGAAAATGATTCACTTGGGGTGAACAAGAAACGCGTGTTACATGTGTACAACCTAAAAACATCGATCGCCGAACAAAGTTTTCTTTCGTTTTCATCAATAGCGTTGTTCTCAAGAAGGCTTTCTTCTCTATAAATCGTTTCAGGATGATATTATTGGTGACAATATGTGTGATTGCCGGTCATTTGGTAAGATGACTTGTGCTTCACTGGACATTGTCAAGACTGCAGCCTTCACAACGACTTGGTCAAGGGTTACAGCTGTTGCAGCTACAACACATCTGTCGCACACTGTTATGTTCACCGGGGATAAAAGTGGGCAATTGAAGAAGGTTAGACAGAGTTGCTTCGTACACAACATATACAACTATATGTATACACAAGTCGCATACTACAATGTGATTTAGGTAGTAGAAGGCTCGAAAGTGAAAGACTTAAACTTTTGTTCAAACTTTCCTCAAGGAATCTTTTAAAATTTCAAAATTAAGAATAAAATTCAGGGGTCACCGTGCAAGTTTGGAACTAGAGAAACTAATAACCTAAGATTTACCGATACTTGAAATCCAAAATGGCCGCCACGCCTGTATTAACTCTATGGGGAAAATTAAATTTAGGATTTTCGAAAAACTAAGACGGTGAAAGTTTTTCCTTCAAGAGCTTTAAACCGAGCTCCCCACAAGTGGTACTTCAGAAAAATAAATGTATAAAATTTAGAATTTGAATATATGTCCCGAGGCGCGTCCTTGCTTAACAGAAACCTTTATTAATACAATGTCGAAAATGTGAAGAGCAATATTTGTACTAGAACAGCATTCCCATTATAAAGCTTCAAACTGTCGGACAAATACCATGAAGTGGGCAGACTGTAGCCCGCATATGTTAGTTATGTTGGTTAAACATGTTGTCTTTTTCCCTCTTCATAGCTGAAAGTTACAAGTGGTACATCAGCTACAGAGTATGAAGCCATCGCTGTAGTCAGAGACAACCCTGAGATTGTACAGAATGGATTGGTGTTCGATAATCAGAAGAACTTTATCTACGTCATGAGTAAAAGACAGGTGAGAGAGTAATTTGTTGCAAAGTGCTTCTAATGGAAATGTTTACTCATTAAATTTTACTTCTATTTAATACAGTTTTGTGTGCCTTTGTGCGAAAAAATGATCAATAGAGCAGACTTTCATTCTTTATGACACAGTCTGTTCAACAATAGGAAATACATTGTTGCCAACTTTGAACGACATCAGTATATTACAGTACCTGATTTTGGATCGCAATCACTCTATCTAATATTACGGTTATAATTAGTCAAACTATTAGTTAAACGAAATCTTAAGTTTATTAAAGTAAAATGAACCTTCCCAGTTGAAAGTGTCATATTGATTTAGATCACCAAGGTACCGCTTGAAAACTGTGAACAGTACACAAACTGTGAGGACTGCACTGCTATCAAGGGAGTAGGAGACCCTTACTGTGGATGGTGTTCACTGGAAAACAAGTAAGCATTTCATTTGTGTAGGACTCTTTTTGGGGTGTGAAAAGTCTATATGCAGTCCACATCTATTCCATGACATAGTTGTGTACTTTGACAGTGGTCAGTGATGTCATTATAGGCTGTTGCAATAATGATATTCCGTAAACTAAAACATTATGTACAACAACAGGAAAGTGTTAGAGGTTTTGAGTGTCATGGCGCCCTCACATGGTGATTGATTAGTTTTACTTTGTATTTATAGGTGCAGCAGGAAAGCAGAGTGCGCAGGTTCCAATGATGATAACTCCAATAGGTGGATTGGTAATCTAGGTGCTTGCCCAAGTATAGTAGTGGAACCAGCTAGTGTTGAAAGAGGACAGCTTGAAACAGTGAGTAAATTCCAACTTTACAATCAATGAAGTGTTTGTTCTGTAACTTATTATTTTAACAATTAGATTTAGACATCTTATTACCCACCATCACCAAAGTCATTAACAATTCTCTCACTTCAGGTATTTTTCCAGACGTCTATAAAACTGCTCTCGTAAAACCCTTGCTTAAGAAACCATCTCTTGACCCAGATGATTTAAAGAATTATCGACCCGTCTCAAATTTGCCCTTCCTTTCGAAAATCATGGAACGAATTATTCTTATGCAGTTAAATGACCATCTTATTTCAAACAAATTGTTGAATCCACTTCAGTCAGCCTATAGACCACATCATAGCACAGAAACGGCCCTCCTTAGAATTGTTAACGATCTCCTCACTGCACTAGACAGGGGTGAAATTAGCATTTTGACTTTGTTAGACCTCTCTGCTGCGTTCGACACTTTAGATCATGAAATTCTCCTTCATCGACTTGAACACTCTTTTGGAATCACTGATTGTGCGCTCTTCTGGTTCAAATCCTATCTGTCCCATAGATCACAGTTTGTTTCAAATGATGGCCGTAAGTCACATGTGTCACCTCTTCGCTTTGGTGTCCCACAGGGCTCTGTTTTAGGACCTATTTTGTTTGTATTGTACACAGAACCCCTTTTTAATATCGTTAAGTCACATTCTGTGAGTCACCATGCATTTGCAGATGACAATCAACTCTACAAAGCAACCAAAATTGATGAGATCCACTCCGCCATAGATTCCATACGAGATTGCATTAATGATGTCAAAACATGGATGAGGTACAACAAACTCCAGTTAAACGACAGTAAAACTGAAGCCATGCTTGTCATATCACCCAGACTGCAAGGCAGATTGTCCCTTCCCGACTCAATGTTAGTTGGTGATGCAATTATTAAGTTTTCCGCATCTGTAAAAAATCTTGGTGTCACTTTAGATAGCCATTTAACCATGTCAGAGCACGTACATAATGTATGCAGAGCTGCCTATGTTCAGCTGAGGTAGATCAGTTCTATTCGTCACCTGCTCACTGTTCAAGCCACTCAGACTCTTGTTATTGCTTTTGTCCTATCTCGTTTAGACTACTGCAACAGCCTTCTTGCTGGCTGCCCAAAACACCTCATTGACAAATTGCAACGTGTTCAAAATGCATCTGCTAGACTTGTCTATAAAGCCAAAAAATCACACAACATACAACCACTTTTGAAATCACTGCACTGGTTGCCCATAGCTAGTCGTACACAGTACAAACTTTTTACAGTTTTTCTCGACTTGGTTTCAGGGACTGGACCACAATATCTCTCTGACCTTTTGCAAATGTATACTCCCTCAAGACACCTACGTTCTTCATCTGACACACGTCTTTTTAAAATGCCGCGTGTTGCCACGAAATCCTTTTGTGAAAGGACATTTTCCACTCAGGACCGAAAACTTGGAACAGTCTGCCTGTCAACCTACGCCATATGGATTCAAATATTTCATTCCGCCATGCTCTCAAGACATATTTTTTCAGAGAGTAGTGTATTTTGTCCTGCGCCTAGAGCTCCCTTTTGAGATTAGGCGCATTATAAATATTCTTTATTATTATTATTATTATTAAGGAATAAACACCATCTTTTCTCTATTTTGTTGTTTTAGTTGTCTCTGACTGTCACCAGTCTCCCAGAAACCAGTGGTGGGTTCAGTTGTGTATTTGCTAACCTTGGAAGTACAGAAGCTGCTAAAAAAGAACAAAACGGCAATCAGCTGGCTTGTTCAACACCATCCCCAACAAATGTGCCAGCACCTGGAGACAGAGGTGAGACAGTTGGATAAACCTTAAACAAATTGTTTCCCTTTTCTATTATATTTTTATATCTGTTACAAGTCTTGTTGACATACTCACTGTTCTCGTGGCCAAAATTTATTGTACTGAAGAGTAACTTTTGAATGTGAACATGTTATCATGGAAAGGTTTTACTATAAGCACAGCCAAGGGAAGAGGTCAGCAAGTTACAGCAGACTGTGAAACCTGAACTGTATGGTTCATCACTGTATTGTGCATAGTGTTTTGGTAGAAAATTATTGTACTGTTTGGTTGATGGATATTTATACTACAGTAAATTGAAATATTTTTCTGGTATCAACATTTGCAAGCTCTCCCCATTTGCCTTGTATACTGTCTCAACCTGCTTCAATCCAACTTGTACTTGTTTTGGTTACATAGCGCCCTCAATTCGCTAATATCGTTGATTTGTTATTCTTTCAGTATTGTACAACTTGTTAGTCAAGGTATCATCTCTGCAAATTATGACTTTTTTAATGGCGATTTCATCTTGAATACACTATTTTTTCATGTTCAAGGGTTTGTTAGAGTGAAATTATCCCTTCTGGCAGATGAAACCGATGTCAACTTTGTCAGTGTGGATTTTGATTTCTATGAATGCGAGTCTTTCAAGACTTGTATGGCTTGTACCAACAATAGCTATGGCTGTGATTGGTGTATTTTTGAAAATAAATGTTCCAAGGACACCAAGACATGTAGGAATGATGGCGTTGTGACAGGAAATGCTGTAAGTATTGCCATATCGTATGGCATATTGAATGATATGCTTAGGACAAAAATTAAATACAGTACTGTTTTTCAGATTCTGTGGCGCAACTTTTAAAGAATGTGTGTAATTGAAAAGAGTAAATTCATCTAGTTGGTGTGTAAGAATTGATTGTATCACACTGGCACTTAAATAACAAGCACTTTAATGTTTCGTTTTTCCAGAATGCTGAAGGCAGCTCCGACAGCTGTCCCCAGATCACGGCTGGGGATGAAATTTTGATTCCTGTGGATGTTGACCAGGAATACCAAGTAAAAGGGAAGCATTTTCTATCAGCAACAGTAAGTTCATAGCTGTTTTTAATAATACCATTGCATTGTTTTAATACACCTGATGTTTTTGTGCAAATTTTGTTCCGTCTAGGCATACAGTAGCATTTGAAGAGTATTTTACTATATTTCATATAAAACTTCTGAATTATGATGAGAATAGAGCATATTCACGCCTTTACACAGTCACTTCACAAGAGTTATTGCCCAGCGGTCATAAACCCATTTAAAACACAGAATGAGTCACAGTTTATCTGTAGAGACACTTGTAAGCATACTTTGTCAAATTGTTATTGTCAGCTTACATGTAGTTGTCAATGCTGGCATTCTCAACAATAGTGAGTGTTTCTGTGTTTTCCGTATGACTTAGAAGCATAAGAATATTCAGTACATTTAAAAAAAACTATATATCCAGGATGAATGTATTTCATGATTGAGTCCAAACCATGCTTTGTGAAATCTGTGTTATTTGAACAGAGTGGTCAGAGTGGCTATCAGTGTGTTCTCATCATCGAAAGAGTTGAAGTTGTTGTGGATGGAAAGTGAGTTGATCAACAGACTGTCAGATGTCAAAGTTCAAGGGTAAGTCACATTGTTGTTTTACTTTTTCCCATAGATTTTCTTGCACCACTCTGAAAGGCATGTCAAAGTGCCCAGTGGTCAACTTGCTAAACCATCTTGTACAATGTTGATGCCCATGTTGTTGATGATGAGTGAATTTTAGCTCAATGAGAATTAATTTATCAACGATAATGTTTGAAATTGTACACAACAAATTGTCTTTTAAAAGCTAATAGTTTGTATTTCAAGATCAAAAGTAACAGCTGTTGGCCCTTCAATACAAGTTGATTTATCTTATTGGTGTTTGCGATGTATCTGAAGGTTGTGCCATACTTTATTTGTCATGAGAACATTTGCTGTAAAAATCTATTTCCTCAGTGCTTATATTAATCCCCAAGACGTTTAGTTTTATGTTCAAGATGTGTTCATAGTTTTGCTCAGTCAATCGAAATTACATTTTATATCTACCCTGCTCAAGCTTATAGGTTTAGTCCAAATTTGATATTATGACAGTAGATAAGTTTATTGAGTAGCAATTTGCTGAGGCAAGCTGCAGAACACATATCAATGAGTTCGAAAGTAAAAAATATATTTTTGCCCTTGTCAGTGCACATAATGCAACTATACTCATCCGAGCAAATGTGCGGTTATACTAGGGGTGGGCATAAACTCAAGCTGCCCATGTTATATAATAGACATAATTAATTTATGCTAATCTATGCTTGATTATGGAACACCTCTGCAACGTTCAATCACTTTCAAAAATCCTCTTACATCCAAAGAAATTGGAAAAGACAAAGAGTGCACTGACGAGATTTGGTAATATTATCAAATTGTAAACCACCATATCCACCATATCAAATTGTAAAAAAATTGTAAAGAAGTGTTCATGCTGTTCCGAATCAGGATTAAGGGGAACTTCAGACCACAGGACGCGTAGATGGAGTAAATATATAGATCAGGCGACACAGGAATTAACGTTGCGCTCGAAACTTTATTTCCCCAGGTCAGTCTGATGGCTGACTGGGGCAACTCTTAGCTCCGAGAGCCTGGAGATATGCTCACTCCAAGGCCCCCAAAGTCTCACTCTAAAATTTACAATACTTTGTCGACAAAAAAACTTGCCAACGCTAGTTTCACAATCATTAATACGTAATATGCATGAAACATGTCACAACACCATTGTTTTAAATATAACCGGTACCAATTATAGAAACATGACAATATTATGATCTCACGAACTGGCATATTGCCATGATCCCATTGATATTGACAGAAAACCACAGCCGAAAGAAATAAAAACACAGCTACTCTACGAAAACAAACTATGGTTGAAGCTATACAGTGACTGTAGCTATGATTGGGAGTCATACACCAGGACAGCGATAATGATACACCCGTGGCCACTTTAGTGTTGATCAAGCCTGTCTAGTGCAAGCAGAAATTCAGTCTGTAGAAGGGTGATAAAACGGTTACTTTACCCTGTATCAGTGGTGAT
>LD344387.1:34346-46402 GCA_001465055.1 Ptychodera flava | reverse complement strand
TAGCAGAAGCTTTATTTAAAACGGGCCGTCAATTGTTTTTTTTCAACGAAGATAAAAATGAAAAATAATTTTCGATTTGAAACATTTCAAATGTTGCTTTCTATGCCGAAAGGCTGTTTAATATTTTTGGGAATTGATTGGCCGCGAAAACCGTACCAAAAAATCGGTAAAATAAAAATTTTGTCTGCAAAAACGAATATTAAAAATTGGTTGTTATTTCATTCAAATGAAAATTGCATTTTGAAGGTGATTTCAATTTTCAATTTTCAATAAATTGGTTGGACGCTACGTACACGCATTTTATAGGGGCTATGAAAAAAATCCTTAACGGGGGTCAGTATATTAGGCAATAATGTTCTGCGGGAAGAAAAAAATTACCGGGAAAGTGGAAAATCTTGCAGCCCCTCCCCGGAGTTAAAATCTAAACGTTCGCTAAATATAAAATTAACAGCCAGCTGCAGGGTATTTTCGTTTTGTTTCGTCCCGTAAATAGAATAAGCCCCTATCAACAGCATAGCGTGCATTGTGAACCGGCATACATTGGCCACACGCGAAAGCAGCTCAACTTTCCAACATCAAATATTGTTAGCATCTTGTGAAGACAGCAATATAGCATTGAAAATTGCAATGTCCACAGGTAAAAACTCTTCATAGATGAAAGGATAATAGCTTCAAACAAAAGAAATTGAATGTTTAGACGATTAAAACCAACATCGTGGACGTGAATAAAAGTAAACAATGGCGGATCTGACTTAAGTGTGGGGCTTTTCTATTTAGGGAACAGAGGGTCACAGAGTCAGAAAGGCACTGGAAAAACATGCCATTTTCTTATGATGCTGTTACAGGATCTAGGAACTATCCCATTGTTTGAACATCTTTTAATAGTTTCTTGATCTGAAAAGTAATTTTACCGAGTGCAAAGACCCATTATACTCTCCAACCCTTTCCAAACTGTAGCTAAACTAGGGTAAGAGCTTATACACTAGATGTAGAGCATTTTCAAAAATCGTCTGAGGTGCTCATAACTTAGACAAGTACGGTACATACGCTGAGATGCTACTTTCTGTCTCACTGTATATTACGAATTTAGTACAAATAGGGCGTCCATAGTCCCAACTCACATATCATAGTGGAATTTTTCTCTGGAACTGGTCACATGACAAGCAGTTTTACTACAATCACACAATAAGTAATGGTTATACAGTTCCTCATCAACTTCAAAGTCCAGACCAACAGTGTAACAACATCTTCTTTATCTTTCAGTATGTGTATGCCCAAAAAGTAAGCAATACGTTAGTACCTCTCAAGCTGAGATGGAATGGTGGTTTTGATGTTGACAATCCTGATAATGTACAAGGTAAAGTACTGGAGCCTCTCGGAAGCTATAAAATAAAGTGAACCACTTTAACAACTCCTACCAGGCAGGATGCATCTGAGTAAAAGTTTACAAGTGCCATCATAAATATTCCATCCTAGATCTTTCCTTATCGGAGTTGCAAATGACCCTTCACCTAGGTTAAAAGTCAATACATGCATGCACTATCATTTACTATGCTTTCTAGACTGTTGTTCAAATTAGAATTTAACCACTACTGTTAAACATGTTAAGGAGGCAAATTTATCACATGGAATTTAAAAAGTTTCATATCTTTGCATATACGTACTTTCATGGTTGAAGGTTTGATTTCTGACAAAGAAAGCCAAGGCACGTATTCAAAACTGCAAGGAATTGTTCTCTTTACTATTTTAGTGAATCTATACAAGTGTGATGTCGGAAGATCCAACTGTGGAGTTTGTCATCAAGCAGATCTCAAGTACGAGTGTGGTTGGTGCGAAAGTCGTGATGAAGAACAGAAATGTACTGTTGTCAGTAAATGTAGTCAAGTTACTCATTGGTTAACAAGGGACAAGATATGTCAAGACCCAACCATCACTGAGGTAGGATAATGTAGCTCGTTTTGGTTAAAAAGATTAAAGTTTATTTTTGGAAAACATCAGCTCCACTTGTAGAAATGAGAATGTAGAAAAATAGCAATAAAGTCTATCATGTGCAGTCACCAATTATACATTCTTAATAGTCTGAACTTAATTTCGTGAATGGTTTCAGAGTACAGACATGTGATAATAAAGTCTGATGACTTTAATCAAGTCCAGTCAAGAAGTGGTGGGAGACACAACAGAAAACTGAATGCATTGCATGGATTCATTACAAGTATCCATATATTATATGATGCAAAAGATATCAATATTTGCTTTTAGTACAGATAAGTAGGCATGAATAATGTGCTCTGAGTAAAGCTTAAAAAATGTGATGTCAGGGTTAGGACCTTATGTGTCTTATCTACGAATTATATGTGAATTAAGGAATACACAAGCTTTATTTTGAAACAGAATGTTACTACAAGTATGATCAGTTGAAATACTACTTTTATGCATATTTTGTTTCAGATGAAGCCAATGGCTGGACCTATAGAGGGCGGTACCATTTTGACAATCAGGGGCTATAATCTTGGCAAGAATGCATCCAATGTGAAAGAAGTCACAGTTGTGGGCTTTCCATGTATTCCAGTACCTAGTGGATACAAAATAGCTGAGCAGTAAGTTGTAATAATCAAGGATCAAAATGTTACCTAAGTTATCTGAAATTGAAGCTCTAGAACCTTTTTTAATGTTTTTGGAAGATTAATAATACTTTCATGCAACTTTTAAATGTAGATACACACTGGAATTCTTTGTTACATCTAAAATTGTTTTGCTTGTGTTTCATATTATTTTGAATGAAAGTCTCCTGTATTACAGTGATATACAGCTATTGGAACATTTTCAGAACATCATAATCAACTCCACATCACTTTAAGGAAGATTTAAACTGGTTTTTTGCTCTCTGTCACCTTAATTTTATTTGCAGAGTTCAGTGTGTGACCAGTCGTAGTGGTTCAGAGAATTCTGGTAAGGTCCAGATTACAATTGGAGACACAGAAGATCAGGTCACTTACACTGGAACTTCCACTGAAGACTTCAGCTATGTGGTAAGATTTATCTAAAAATATGCAGAGCGCCCTCTGTCAAGCATTTCTTAAACCAATAAGTTTATTTTGTAAATGTGCATGTTTCATGTTTATGTCTGAAATTATGAATTATGTAAAGTAATACCATTAAATATGTGTTGCTCATATTAGCTTACCTTCAACATAATGTTTATCACAGTCATGTCAACTTAATACTCTCGTCCAAGAATTTTAAGTGGTCATATCACAGTGATCATCTTGAGCAGCATTGCCATTCAGTATCATGCAATCTCCATATGATTCTCTCATTCAAGCCCTGATTAATAAATTGTTGCTCTCCTGTGATTGTAATGTCTCAGGACATCATTGTCAATGATGGGCACATATTCCGAAACTGAAAAATTCTGACTTGTTCTGGCAGAGAGACTTTTCACAACTGTGACCATATCTGCTGTTTTATAGGTGTCCAAAATTGATGGTCTCACTCCTGAGAAAGGTCCGCAATCTGGTGGAACCATAGTAACGATATCTGGAGAAAATCTGAATGCTGGAAGTGTTATTACAGCAACTGTGTCAGGATATCCATGCCATATAACCGAGTTAGTGGACAAAGTAACAGCAAAGTTATCTGCAAAGTGTGCAAGCATGTAGACATGCTTGTTACCAGTAATTTGACAGAAATGACACAATAAAGTCTTCAATTGATGTAACTAGCACTTGAGACTTATAGGGTTTCACTTTGTTCATGTACATTCAGTTTTAATGTATATGGCACCTGATAGGTCTGATGTCATGAGCGATAAATCATGGCCGAAGAGAGTTGTCGTTGTTGTTGTCTTGCATAAGTGAAATCTTCACAGTTAACGTGACACAGCACATAAAACCGAAAGTTGTTTCAAACAATTACTATCAAGGAGCTATAATGTGCAATAAGTGGTATGTACAATGGTTTAGTACAACTACAGGGATTTAAGATTTCAAGGATAGCTAAACCTGCTCTCTGTTCTCCCCCTCCAATACTTTGTATGATGATATTCCTTTTTGACAGGTCGTCCTATGATGCAATTACATGTGTCACATCGGCATCAGATTCAAGTTTTCCAAGTGGTGGAGTTACAGTAACGTTTGATGGCGTGGCCAAAACTAACACTGGTGCAATCTATCGGTACATGGCAGACCCAGTGATACAACAGTTGTCAAGATATGAAGCCTTTGTCAGGTAAAGATGTTGATGCTGTACTGCATACTGTCCCATATGCAAAGCCAATCAATATCACTATGCATGACACTGCTCCTGTTACACATTTGGAAAAGTGAAGACTCAATCCTTTCACCACAGTGGTTTGAACCAATTCTATTGTTTTCTATGGCAAAGTTGGACCTCTTGATAGGGAAATGGCCCGGGTGAAAGAGTTAATAAATACAGGTTACAAGGTGTCCAATGCCAATTCAGCTTTTTTGTTAATACAGTAACAATGTTTTCATTTGCTGGTAAAAAATGTTCCCATTATCGTATTAGAAGTCCCTTTGGTTATAACTGTTGCAGCGTACCTTCACCAAAATTGTCTCTCGTCAGACTTTATCTAGTTCATTGTCATATCTGATAGATATCAAAGTGCCAGCTGCTAAACTCTCTTCATTTCAACTTTTTTGTGGTGCTATACAAAGACCACAATACCTTTACAGGCCTGAAAAGTACCTCAAGCGCCCTATAGGTAGTATGCGCCTCAAGCCTAAAAGTTAAAAACTTAAACGTTTTCTCAAATTTCCTCAATGAATCTTTCAACAGTTCTCTTACTAAATCAAGAATAAAAATCAGAGGTAATCAATCAAACTTTTGTACTAGTGAAACAACTTACCTAACATCTACTGATATCTGAAACTCAAAATGGCTGCCATCTCTGTATTAACTTAATGGGGAAAATAAAATTTTCCATCTTTGAAAGAGTGAGACAGAGAAACTTTTCTTACTCCACGAGCTTTCAAATGAACCTTAACAAGTCATAGATCAAAACAGAATTGTAAACATGTGAGAGTCCGAATATCTTTCCCCGAGGTGCATTCTGCCTTAAAGTCCAGCTCACTCTGTGCCTGTATGTGAAGATATACTCTTTGTAAGTGCAGAACCCTCTGTGCAAAAGATGTTCAACTATTCTCAGTTTATTTTGCACCTTTTCTGACCAAAAGCATCTGCCGACAAAACAAGCCTTTGTTGGTCATCAGCTCGTTTTGATATTTTATTTTTTATTTCCTTTTAATTTCAGTGGTGGCACTAAAATTGAAGTCACAGGAGGAAACCTTGACATTGTACACACAAGAATAATGAGGTTGTATATTAAAGGCAGATATTACGACGCAGTAAGTAATTATCAATCAAGTAAATCACTCTGTAAATATGATATGAAAGAATGTCTAGACAAACCAACCAGATCACAGAAGATACAGACGTCAACAAATGTCACTATGAAACACTTTAAGCCAGGATATGACAATAAAATTGCTGATTGAATATATTACTCCTCCACTCTGCTGTCATACAATATGTCATCACATGAACCTCTTCAACAATAGAACGTTCTGTGTTCAACCTTTCAGGAATGTACTTTGAAATCCTCAACACTGATGGAATGTTACACTGCTGATGTATCTGCCAGTGGCATCCAACCGACTGCTGAAGAGCCGTATGAGTGTGATTTTGGCTTCATCATGGACAGTGTTGCCAATACAACTCACCTTAGGGACAGTTTAGAACCATTTTTCTATTATCCCAATCCTAAATACATAGATTTCGAAGATGGAGTCAAAGTTTATGCAGGTGCTGGCAAAGGGCCTCTTGTGATTGCTGTGAGTATACTCTGTGTTTGAAGTTGTGCAGGTAGAAAAGCAAACAGTGAGACTTAGAGATCACTCACTTAGAGGCAGGGCTTTAAACGTTTTCCTCTAATTGGCATTATTATTAGACATAAGCAAATTGCTTTCACATACATAACATTGCATAAACTCTGGTTCATAGCACTCCCTTAATCATTTAATCCTTTCTATTGCCATTTAAAAACTCTTCGAAACGTTTCAACAAAATGCCAATAGTCGTCAAACAAATCACAGTGTCAGGCATAAAGGGGAAACAAACTAATAATTAAGTTGAATGGAACGAGCACAAAAATTCAAATGAATTGGCTTCAACGCAGTATAACTGCTTAATCGTTTTGCATAAATAAGTTTCCCATGTTCAAAGCTTATAAACAAATTCTACCGTGATATTGGTTGCATGGCAAAAATTCAAACTTGTGGGATCGAAATAATTTTCCCCGTTAGTTGTTTATCAAAGGAACGGTCCGTTTCAAGTTTTCAAGTTCCACAGACCCTTGGAGAAACACAACGATGAAATAATACATGCAATCAATTATGAAAGTAATATTGGGTAGTAGAACTCATAAAACTGATATCATGCTCGACAATTGGTCAGTGCAAATTTTATGCAATGGCGCACTATTACATAACTGCCCATTGCAAAAAAATGTTATATGACTAAAAACAATTATTTAGAAAATGTGCCCCATTAAAAAGAAAACACTGTACAAAGACCGTGTATACATTATTTATTTCGGAGAATTCGCAGTCTTCGCGTTTGAATTTTCTTGAATAGCCTCGTTTTGGGCTGCTTTGTCGTAAAATCTTGTCCATAACGTAGTTTTCTGCAAGAAAGTAGTTTTAATGCATAAGATCATGTAATCAATTATTCAAGCAAGCATATTTAAATCAAAGCGTGGTTAAGACAGAGTACAGTATATGCATAGGACAGCAGATGTAGCTTTAATTTATTATTGGAACTGTTCACAGTAGTGGGGGTTTTATGTCAAAAGTCACATGATAGGAATTCCAAAGTAATGGAGCCACAGTCAAGACCCTACTCCGTAGGTTTCTAGTCTATATTGAGATATGCACAACTGATTTTGATTAAGAGTGCAACATACGACTTGGTTTGTAGGGCTAATAATCAGATCTTAAATGTAGCTGAAGCTCTGCGATTGAAAGCTTTATACATCGTCGAAGATAAATTCTGTGTTACTGGTAGATTAAAGAGCTGAAGTAGAGTTTGTAATACAGGTAGTAGTGGAGAAACAACAGCTGATTGAAAAAACGTTGGTACTTCTCCAGACTAAAGTGAGAGAGTCAATGTAATTTTCTCAAGTATGCCACTTCGGAACATAAACCGTCATTACCCATTTGTCTTGTCGACAATAAATAAAGTTAAATAAAGTTAAATATAATTTTCAACTATTGGTGAGTACCATAGCCGAGTTTTAAATCTTTACTCATGCCTCCTTGGTATTACGTTTTTGTTTTATTGTCGGTTTTAAAGTGTTTTAGTTAATACTTGATGTTGTGCTGTTTTGAGTGACGGCAGTGAGACAATTTCCTAATGTACATGTACATAATGGCAATAAAGTTATCTAGTATCTGGTAACGGTATTCCAAAGGTGTGGCAGTCAATATCCCTGTCATATTTTGTCTTCAGGGTGAAAACTTGCATCTTGCATCCAATGAGGTTGATGTAATTGTGAAAATTGGTGACGAATTCTGCGAGGTGACGTCTCTGGCCTGGAATCAATTGACATGTAGTCCACCAGAAAGACCTAGAGGTGACAGTGAAGAGAAAGGACTGGAAGTCACGGTGAGTTTCAATGTCATGTGACGAATGCTTTGCCTGAAAATTACGTGTTCATGCTTAGTTTTCACAAAAATTGTTTGGAGTATTTTCATTATTGTGTCGTTTTGGTAGAAAAATTCTCAACGAATGAAATTGTAAAAATTAGTCGTGTCTGAAACTGGTAAATTTTAATTGAGTCATTATAAACGCGATTGGGATAATTGGATCTGTATATTTTTCAAATTTCTCAAAATTGTTTTGTGCTCTATAGCTGAATGTTGCAATATTACAAATTACTCATAAAAACAAGTGAAAAACAGATGAGCTTTAAAAGAAATAGATGAGCTAACATTTGCTGATCAAACCATTATTACTTCCAATCATGTTTATGGTAAAAAATGAATCATTTTCAAGATAATCTGAAACTGTCAAGGTTATTGAAGATGTTCAAATATTATCGGAAGTTTGTGTTTTCGATATTTTGGGCAGATTTATCATGGCAACGTTAATGTCACAATCGGAAGACTTAAGTATCCTTCTTCCACGGGCACTACAAGGACTCTCATCGTTCGTGCAGCTATTGCCACTGCTTGTATTGTGATCACTGTAATTACTGTGATCACTGTAATTGCCGTTATTTTATGGAAATTCAGTGTCAGAAAAAGCAAGAAAGCCGTCAAACAAGCAGAGATGAGGCTTAATACTCTACAATCTGAGATGGCGACGCAACAAGGTAACCCTTCATTCCGTACATTGTCATGCGTTATAGTTAAAAATAGGCATTTTTAATTATGCTTTATTTGGTTCAAGATTGTCCTTCATTATCTCGTATTTTTTTCTTTTTGATATTTTATACTAAAGGACCTGGTAATTCATTACCTAGAATGATTTGGATTATTGAATTTGTTTTGACATCATATTCCATGTGAATTATTATTGCCCTTTCACTTTGTCTTGTAAACATTAGGGAGTAAGAGAATGATCGTACACAGATTAATATAATAGTCAGTACAATAACGATGAAATTCAAAATAATCTTTGGCAGATTGGCAAGAGGAAGATTTTGAAAATTACGATTACGAATCAATCTCTACTTCTGAGACCTACGCAACAATAGAAGATGTGTCAGTCGAAGAACAGGAGATGCCATCACAGACACTTACTGCAACAGGGATTCAGGGAGATGGAGACTCCAGAGATGACAATAATGACAATGCCGACGCACACTTTGAAGTCTGCAAGGACAATGTTGATATGTATGAGGAGCCTGTAGACGTAGATGGTGGTGAAGATCTCCTAACAGGGCAACTTACACCAACGGAGAAGGGAGATCTAGACTCCAGAGCTGACAATAATGACAATGCTGTAACCCATTTTGAAGTCTGCAAAGACAATGTTGATGTGTATGAGGAGCCTGTAGACATAAGAGATGGAAGTGCAGACCTCGGAACAGGGCAAAATGAGGGCTATGAAACAATGGCAAGTGTAACAACTCCATCATACACTCATCTATCAAACACACATAAACGGGAAGAGTCTACAAATTCTAAACCTGATACTGATAACGTCACGATAGCTGATATAGTTTGCGAAGACAACAGCAAAGGGAACACTGATTATGGAGATGACGTTGATGATGGTGCCTTAACTTTCTCTGAAGCCTGTGAAGGCAGTATTGACGAGAACATCGACCGAAGTGACAAAGAGGATGATAATGTTGTCACTAATTATGACATCTCTAAAGTCAAGGTCAGAGAGAAGATCGATTCCGAAAATGAGAAGGTAGCATAGAAGATGGGGCTACTAGCACATATTTTCAACTGGCTTTACATTTTCAATATTTTTCATAGTATTTCAAAATGTGGGTTGTAAAATATTCTCATATCGGCTTAAACATGCTCTATTAACTATACTATGATTTTCACTTCTAATTAATTTCATTCCTTGAAACATCTATTGATTATTTAAGAGTCTATCTTTATAATTGCTACGTTTAATTTCTGTTCTGATAATATTTTTATAGCCTTCGCTGTGCTATCATAAGAATTATTTTCTGGTATATAAAATACATTTCAAGGCTTTTGAGATATTTTGTAATTAGTACTGGCTGTTTCACCTTTAGACTTCCAATGACACTTTTCATTAGCATTATCATAAAATTAGGATCTCCCTTAAATCTTTAATAACGTTTTGAGATTAAAGGGATCGCAAGTATATGTATCTGTAAACACTAATTTAGCATCCAGGAATTATTTCTGAACACTGTTATAATTGATATCATACTTTAGTGTTTTAGTCACATATAATATACACATTCCCTGGTGTTATATTTGTCCTGAACCAAGCATTCTTCACCGTATAGCGTCTGCGACTAGGTTTTCATTAAAAAGCTTACTAATAATATAATATTTTGATAATTGGTTATAATTGGTCGCTCATTCAACTCTTTCACAAAGATTTTCCATAATCTTACCAAACACGGAGTTATTCATAAGTTTGAATTAAATTTTGCACTTGTCCGACTCTGAATTCGATATTTGTTTTTAGCCGAGGTGACTGACCAGATTTCAAAATTTGAATGCATTTTGTATTTTAGTTTTTCCTCATCTAAGTGATATATGTGACACGTGGTTGTAGATATCTGTAGTGAAGAACGTGTTTTGCCCATTTATTCAGTGTATGTATTAGTGTTTTCATTTTACGATTTAATAGATGACATGTGTATGCTTTTATGTGTGTTCGTAATAGATGACATGTGTATGCTTTTATGTGTGTATGTATGTATGTATGTATGTATGTATGTATGTATGTATGTATGTATGTATGTATGTATGTATGTATGTATGTATGTATGTGTAGTGTGTGTGTGTGTGAGAGAAGTATGTATGTACAGGGCTCGAAATTAGCGGTAGTCCCGCGTCCACAGACTACCAACTTTTCCCTGGGGCTACCAAAATCCATGAAATGGTAGCCCACAAGGACTACCAAAGATCGGGACATAAATTCAATCAGTACTTGGCGGGTCATGCCTGGCCCGTCACTTCGGGACGAGCTGAATGCAGTCAAACCCAGCTGGACAGAGAAAGGCTAGAGCACCGTGACGGTGGAACTTTGCAATAAACTTTCTATATCTGAACTGACGTACTTGAATGGCAGGCACTGAAAGTGATGGTCATATATGAAAACGCGTTTTCATTGCATTTTGATCATAATGTATCTGTCACGGGCAATATGCCTCCTCCTTACAGAAAGCTCATGTCTATTTTTAGCACTGCTAGAGTATGTCTCGTCTCGACGTGCTGAGAAGGTTGTGGTCGTTGTCATGACGACTATCAAAATTTTCATACAACTCTGAGGATGAAACAAGTTGACAATAGGTCACCAAACTTTTGAGTATTACTGTTGTTTCTTAGGCCAAAAAAGAGATCCTTTCTGGTCACCGCGTGCGTCTAAGAACCTGCGCGTCGTGGCATTTTTTGGTTATATAGTACGGCCGAACAAAAAAAAATTGTGCTGTTCCGATAACCCGACCTACCCTATTTTTTAACCTGCCGACCCTAAACTTTTTAGAGCTACGTTAACACGGAATTTAAAAAAACAAAAACAAAAAAAACGTAAATCACGCGTTTGTTACTTTGCATTTGGCAGTTTATGTTTTTCTAGAAATGTTGTGGCCAGTGTTTGACCTCCCTGAACCCCTGGAAAATGCATATTTAAATATAAAAATATTTTGGAAAAAGAAATTCTTGCAGACCTCCCTGCCCTGTTTTACAAAACCATGCTTTCGGAACAGCACATTTTATTTTTTTGGCCTAATTGGTACAGCTATCCATGATATCCCTGTTTGCATGTCCAAAAATGTTTAACAGAAAACGGAAGTATTATGCAGTCAGTGATAAAAGACAATAACTGTTGCATCAATAGTGCCAAACCAACATTGTTAATGATAAAAAAAGAAAAAAAAGAATACCATATTGCCGTATCACTTTTGCTGAATGTCAAGGACCTGTAACTTTTTAGGGGCTTATACATGTTTCCTTTTGGTACTGGGTGTGTACATATTTACATCAAATGACTAGAAATTAATTTCAAGGGCAGAATCTTGAAACATTGCCTTTTACATTGCGTTTTCTTGTCTGGTTAATGAAAAACAATATCCCTAAAATAAAATATGCATGGGCTACCAGCCATTGTCACTGGGCTACCAACTTCAGAAAATGGTAGCCCAATGGGACTACCAGGAAAAAAAGTTAATTTCGAGCCCTGATGTACGTGCGTACGTATGTATGTAGTGTGTATTCTACATGTCTGAATGAATACACTATATGCGTGCGCGTATGATTATGTGTATGTATATGTATGCACACACACACACACACACACACACACACACACAC
>LD344387.1:0-31668 GCA_001465055.1 Ptychodera flava | reverse complement strand
ATTCAAAATAGCTGCCATCGTTAAGGGGAAAACTTTATTTTCGATTTCGTATGACTAACAGCTTTAATTAGAGCCCCTCCCCCAGGTTGTAGGTCAAAATCGAGAGAACCGAATACTATGATCTGTCTCTGAAGTGCATTCTACGAAGGACGTGAAGCTATGGCGGCGTTCACTGTGTAAGTGGACACCAAACAGGCAACACGCGGGCACACGCTCCAGAAAATGCCACTTTTTAGTTTTCCCCGGCCTCAAAAACGCAGACAGACCGCCATGCGGTCAGCGCGAAGTTGCTGCCGATCGAACTCTGTGGTTATATTCAAAGTCTAACGCGACTGGAAGACATTTTTTCAGGAAATTCGAGCGTTTGTGGTGAGAATCAATGACCGTTGGCGATTTGAACTGACCGTTAATCAAACGCTTGTATAAACTCTGTTTGCAGGATTAGCAAAAGGTGACAAAAGGTTGAGATCTGTTTGTGTAATTAATGTTATAGAAATCAAAACATCGTACTGGCCGAGTGTTTGACTGGGAGGAGAACTTCACTAATGCGAGAACCTGGGATTGAAAAGTGCGGCTTTAAGTGGATTAGTTTCGGGGCGCTTAATACCTGAATCTGGGGCAACCACAACGGAAGACACGTCCAAAATACTTCAGGTTAGAGGTACTTCAATTTCAAGGTAAGCGTTATTTCATAGAATACAATGTTCCGCAGGAAAAATCGAAAGTTGGATGGACCTAACTTTACAAAAGCTGTATACTGGATTCTGACCTAAGTCGTCAGTGTATACGTTATTACCGGCGTTAGCAAGACGATTTATCGAAATAGAACAAAGCGAGCTTAAAATTACATTTAAATTTCCTTGACCTATAGCATACATGTCTTAAAATTTCTTCATTTCTTTTTTCGTCCAGGTCAGAAAGAGGAAGTTGGAAATAACGAGATAGGCCTGAACGCTTATCGCCTGTGTCAGGCATTGAACGAAACGATTCCATAGTCACTGTGGTTTCTTGTTACGTCGTCCGTATGAGTTACGTCCGTTTGATTTATTTCAATTGATGCCACCAATAAACTTACACTGGTAACTGTAAAATCAAGTAAAAGTTGGAAACATTCATCAACAAACTTGCTTCACCATTAGAGCGCACAAGTCTCTGTGAATCGCAAAGTTGTCGAAAAGAAGTCTTCCTAATTCTAAAAAATGTAATATTATATAGGGCTCAGCCCTTGGTGTCGCGCCAGGGGTTAAGATTGGCAATGTTATTTGTATTGATTCATGATAAACTGTAATTGTTACTTCATAAACGTTTATATGAAAACTATGCCCAGTTTCCCTCTGATGAAAGCAGTTCACGTACTTACACGACGTCAAACCCTGCAGCAGGGCAGGTATAGATTTTCTGTAGCGTGTAAAAATTTTGGACAAAAATCGGCAATTTTTACAATGATAACAGCCTATGGCGTTAAACAAGGGACGTATTATGCAATAATTATCATTGCAATGGTAACCGCACTGCCCACCTTCCACTTGCAAGCTGAAAACTACAGCGTTAACGCCTAAAAACATGCAATTTTTGAATCTAATTATTGACACAGGGGGCGCTCTTCTATAATTCAATCCCAGCATTCTTTGCGTATGCCCCCGTTCATATGCACGACAGTTTTCTCCGTTTATCTATATCAACGATACTTTGTATCAGCGACAAGGTGTATAATAACATTTACTGGCTAATAAAAGAGGTATATTTTATAAAAGGCATGTTATATCATAGTAATTTGTTTCGTATTTGTTTATTTACAAGTACTCAAAAAAAAAAAAACATGGCGGCGCCCATCATGAGAAAGAAGGGTACACTTCCGGTTACTCGCATAGTATATTATGAATAAGCGCATGCGTAGTCAGTAAGCCGCTGGCGCGACTATTACTGTCAAAAGGACATTCAGTTGTCTTAAGTTTGTAATCAAGCTTCTAAGTGGTTAGGGTAGCGATTATAAAAGCTTTATTGTCTTCAGCTAACTCAGAGCAAAACACCTACCACATAACACTTTTCAATTTCCATCCTTTGAAAAATTTATAATGTTAATGCAATCTGCTTTGCCGCTGTGCAATGCTGCTTTGTTGCGTAATTTGTCGAAATATATTTTTATTGGTATAAATAATAACACTATACAGTCATGTAACATCCCAGCACTGATTTAAATATTTTTTTGTACAGCTGCCTTCAATGGGAGTATATATTTATTTATTTTTCTGTACATTAAGGCCAGTGGGCAATCGTATGTTGATAAAAATATATTATTATGAAAGCTTTACATTTATTTGTGCTTCCCGATGTAAATGCTTGTTTTATCTACATAATCATATCAAGGAAGCCAGTTTAGAAATGTTCTTGACAGCCGGAACATGCTTGTTGCTAATTATGATCACGCTAAAATAAAATAAAAAATTCGTTTCTTTAATATGCCTTCAGGAATGTTTTAGGCCGGTCAGTAACCTTTTTTTTATTTTTAATGGAGATGACCGATATATAACAGCACAGTCAGCAAAATGGTTAGCAATTTCAAAAGTGCTAAGAGAAAGTTTAGGGTCAAAGGACTTTAATAGATTGGTTGGCTAGTGGACACACAATACCTGTATTTTTTCGTTTGACCTTATTGTCGGAAACATTTGGACACTTCCAAATAATGAATTCTCTGCAAATAATTGAGTTTGTAGTCTCATTAAAGTATCATTTTCTGAGAACCTAGGTGCTGTATATAAAATAATATAATATAAGAAAATATCGTACGGAACAAAACGTATTCTCTGTTGTCTGTTTATTGATAAGAACACACAGAAATATACAAGTACGTTCTCATACCAATAGACATCAACCCAGATCATATGGAACTGCTCCAGTCTCTTTGTTCTGTGTGTCAACACAAACATTAATTTTGATTTTCTAGAGCACTACAAAGACTACAGTGAACCGCTTGTTCCGTTGTACAATATTTAGGATATATGAAACAGCCCATCCACAACTTGTGCAGCATTCTCTTGTAGAGACTGGAAACGTTTGATATTGAAATCGCAAAAAAGAAATGGCATCTGTTGATAACCGTACTGAACGCAATTTGTGAGACCCCCATTCTATACATTGACAATGGAACAGTGGAAGTCACACTGGATCACTTTTATAGGACACAAAAGGAAGAGTATTAATACGATAGAAAAGGGGCGGTGAAGTCAGCGATTTTCTTTTAAATAATTTAGTAAAACTAAGTCTAGTGGAGAGTTACAAAACTGTGCGAAGATAACAGTACATGTATACTTAGCTTAGCTGAGACGGCACAAAACTCCGAAATTATAGCCCTCAGGGAGTTGAGTCCAAACAGACCCTGATGAGTGAGGAAATGAGTCCACCTCAGGCTACAGGCTTAATGTAGGTCCGAACCGTGCTGAGTTTACAGAGCAAAATCTAGCGTGAAGGTGTTGAAGTGAAACATGACGTGAAAATCCGAAAGAGTTTGGTGAAAATCTATACCGCCCCGTATTTAGTATTGAAAAGAAGCTATCCAGAGATGACTAGAAAATTCTAGACTTTCCAGTGATAAGCTAACTAGGTTTCCAAACAATATCTTCACTTGTAGTAAACTTGACCTTCAGAATGTTACAGATTAATCTAGACTAATTGAACTGGCCAAGGGCAGAGAATGACCTACATAACAGTAAACACACTTTGACTGGTCTTTCAGTAACAGCTTACATTTATAGGTTAGAATAGGCAATTTACATGACCCAAGCGTGACCATTTATAGCGTTATATTTATGCAAATTCAAAGTAGGGATGGAAAATCTGAAGAAAAAGGGACAAAAAGCATTATTTCAGCTTATAAGGAAAAACGGATTCGAATGAAATTTGAGTAACCCATTAAGGCTGTCTCTTTTTGACAAACTTCTTTGACCTATTATTGTCTATGCTAATGAGGCATGGGGTGATGAATGCAACCAAAGATCAGCTATAAAAGAGTTGGATATCAACTTCTGTCGCTTTGTATTGGGTATCATCAAAGATGGCAATATGTAGTGAGCGTGGTAGACATCCCATCGAGTTTTGTCCAAAAATAGTTAATTAAGTTTTATAACCGTTCAAACAATATACTGATAATGCCTTGCTAAAGAAAACTCTAAGAAATGGTGGAGTCCAAGATGAAGTTTTCATGTAAACGAAAATATGTCAAAACATTGCCCTCCTTCCCTGAAAGAGAAACATACACGCGCGCAAGCTCGCGAAAAAAATCTGACCATTCCAAAATCAGACCAGTTTGATTATTACGGGGTGATTTCAAAATTATAGCAAGTCGAAAGGTGCGCATTTGAACGCATTTTGAGTGTGTTAGGGGGGCCATCTGAAAAATATCAGAGGACTTTCTATTGATTTCCCTCCCCCCCCCCCCGATTCGTTTGTGAATGCACCCTAAATATATTCATCCTATTTCCGGGTTCACAACCGTTCAGGGCACAAAAGTGACATCGAATTGCCACAATGTACCAGCCTTATCGTGCGTGTTAAAAACGGAATTTGTATTGGTCATTGCTTATTTCTCCTTCAACTCAGGTGAGTAAATCGTTAACTGGTTAACCTATGCAAACAGTCACATCTCACTGAATGTCAGATATCATCGTGCCATACTAAACACCTATTGCCTGGTCATGAGGGCTATAGCGCCCGTCTATTACCCCGAGGGGCCGTGTGTTACCAGAAACACATCGCTATTCCGCGAGGCCGTAGGCCGAGGGGTATAGCGATGTGTTTCTGGTAACACACGGCCACGAGGGGTAATAGACGAGCGCTATAGCCCGAATAAAGACCAGGCTATAGGTGTTTTATAACACACCACATGCTCATGTTGTATTGTTGTATAGTTTTTAATGTGTTTTGATATTTTACACGGCAACAATCCATTGTGACAAGTTTACTGGGCGATGTTTCCACAGCGGTTTCAGTTGTACGTGGTATCACTTTCTTTCAAAAAATATTCTAAGCATACCTAGCGACATCCTTAGTTGCACTCTAATCTTTTCCGTCGATGAGCTGTTCAAGTTCCTACGATGTTTGAATGTTGGAAAATGTTGGAAAATCTGTTTTAGAGAATGTGTCGTCACCTATCCCGGACGCACATCACGTTCTATCCCGCCATTGTTGCAAAGCTGCAGACGACACTACGGTCACGTGACCGGGCACTTTTCCAAATTTGGTCAGAACTATTTCCCTAGGGAAATAGCTTTTCAAAAAATACCCTCTGACGTCACTTTTGTCGATCTAGTGGGGACTAGACGTATCTATTTTCTCGTCACGTGACGTATTTTGGCGAATCGCGACACGGAATGAGCATGTGGCGTGTTATAATCTCAGTTATACGTAACAGCACGGTGTATGGGACTCATCAGAAAGATATCAAAAGAATGACGGGCTGGCGTACTAGTGACGTGTCAGTACCTGGGAAGCACCCCATCATTTTGTAACTTTGGATGCTTGCTTGAAGAATACTCTTGCAAATGCTTTCTAAATATGCTTACTGATATCGTTTTATACAGTCTGCTGATTGGAAGACAGTTCTTCTTCCTATTCTGTCTAGCTAGGTTCGTACAGCCCCGGTGATAGTGGTCACCCCATCATCCATATAGTAGTAACTTCTTTACTTCTGGCACTCCAATGAGAGTTTATATGCAGCATCATAGGCTCTCCACAGAGCAGCCACCTCTTTATAGCCCTGTCAGCATATGCCAACGTATGAAATATTTGGCGAATACACTGGCGTACGTCGAATACGTTATTGGTAAGTTTTGTGTAAGTTAAAAAGCACGCTGAAGCACGCTGGTATACGTAGTAGTACGGCGAGGTCGTCGAAAACTTTTGTGCAAACTTTTGTGAAAACTTTTCGACGTATGCCAGCGTATGGCTCATACATAGGTGATGCGCTCATTGACACACGTTCACGCACGTTACTTGTAAGTTACTCATAAATCAAAATGAGTCGAGATAATTGTCTAGCGTACCCAAAACGTAGTTTAAACCATACGCTATGTGATACGCGAAAAATTGAAAAATATATCGTCAGTTTAGCGTAAGCCAGCGTTTCAGACAAATTTTGACGTCGGTATACGCTGGCTAAATCGTCAAGGTCAGACAGGGCCCTAAAAATGATCCAAATAATCTAAGTGAGGATGTCAACAGTGCCAACTGAATAACAGTGAGTATTGGTGCTGCATGCAATAGGTCAATTGTTTTATACATTTCCGATTGACTTTGGTTTATGAAATGGACAATATGGTTTTTAGTTGACTTAGATACATTAAGGAATGCATTATCAGTGCATCACATCCTAAAAGTAATGTCATTCCTTTACAAGAAGGTAACCTCCATACAGCGATCACTTTTTCTTCGACCCTTGGTTGAGCATAATGTGTTGAAATAATGCACTGTTTTTGTTTACATTTACTGTCAACAATTACCATGCAATCTTAACCATGTCGCGAGTCTGAGTGGACAAGCCGAATGCTGTGTATCTCACCATGCTTTGGGGAGTAGCAATTTGAGTTTGAAAATGTAGTTGACATAAACAACAAACATCATAATAAACAAAAAAATCATCCACAGTTACGTCTCCCGGCCGTTTAAAGACATATTCTTGGATATAGAATGCGCCCTTTTTCTATGAATATCCGTTAATTATATTGCTTCTAATGCATAACAGACTCCCTATTGGACCTACTGTTTAACGTATAATGACAACAATTCTGTTTACTTAGTCGTCCTGATAATTGTCACAGTTAACGCAAGTGTAACGGGACACTTAAGAAATAAGTGCATTCATTACGGATTGATGCTCAAAGAGGTCATTTCGATGCCAAACACCAATTTTCTGTAGTCGGAGTGGAAACGATGGTTGACTAGTTTGTGATATTTAACTATAAAATTAAGATGTCAAAAAAAACGTCAAATTTTATCTCAGAGAGAATTCACAATTACATGGTCTTTAGTATCTATCTGACTACGATGTAGTCTGCACAGAATGGCTCGTACGTATCATTTGGCGAAAGGTGGCGGTCGCGTACTGCAAATCCGGAAGGATAGTACGGACAGACGATACATTTCAAAGTGAATGGTTTTCTAGTACTCTCCCGCCGGTGAGAAATATATAAAAATGTACAAAGCACGTCACGCTGTTGTTATTTTGACTGAACTGACCATTACGCAATGCTGTTAAAGATGCGGTACTGAGAACAGAAGTTTTGTTTGCGGGAAAAAACGTTTGCACCGTGACTACTTAGCACAACATTTGATTGATGTGGATTATATTTTCAAAGGGGAATGATGTAAACCAAACAAATACGTTGCTGACAGTAGTGTTTTTGTAACAAAATACAATAACTGCCATTTTTTTAATATTAAAGGGGCATGAGAAAAATAATCCAACAATTCTATCCGCTGAGTAGAAATGACCCGCAGTCGTATGGGAATTTCTGTCAAATAGAAATTCCTACACTCAATGAGACATCAATCTCCGGGTGTGATATTCCATCAGTCCCTCCTGTATTATATCGTACCGTATCGTATTTGTAACCGTGAAATACGTATTGATCTTACTGTAGAAGATATATCGGCGCATGTTACAAAATTAAATTAAAAACTTAAGATTTGTGACTGAAAGGCTGGCATCATCTAGTGTTTATTCAGAAACAACAAGTAAATTGATGATAAGAGAATGATTAGCTATGCAGTCAATTAAATTGTACATCACGCGTCCAATGTGGGCGTCGATGAACATAATGTAAAATTAAAAAGAAACGAGACATTAATGTGTCTTTAATACAACTCTGATTCTTAAAACGAATGACTCACATTATCATCAATAATACAGTATCGCATTTTGCGACACATGTCGTTTTTGCTTCACAGATATTCGAATTTATGAGAAATTTGAATTTAAAATTATGGCCAGCACTAAATGTGGTCTTCTTTTCTTTTGAAATGAACACCCATAGATCGACGACATCGAGGAACATTTAGCAGATAACACCATCACAATCAAATGGCATTAACTTCGTTTAGGCAAGTTCAGCAAACGATGAGCACACTTTCCAACGCAATCTAATCTTGTAGTCTTTAACTGTAACCTCTGATGAGGAAAGTGACTAATAATTGCAAAATACGGGTATGCTGCAAATTGTACAGGCTTTAACGACGTTCTGTGGTCATATTTTTAATATTAGCATGTTACAGAAATTTTATTTCCACCGTCTTATCCGGAAAGTGAAAAAAATGCTGCTAATGGAGTTTTAATTTAGAGCTATGAAATTAACAATTTTAATCCCTTAAAAAATTTATGTCTTGTTTCTGGTTTGACAAAATAGAAATATACCAATGACGTTTGCAAGAAAATTCGGCGAAACAAAGATTCAGAAGGATATTTGATTAATATCAAGTAGCCAGGATTTATATTCAAGTGTGAAGTTGAACATCACAGCCGCTATGGACATAAAAATTACAGCCATTGTGAGCCTTGCATTGGTAACTTTTTGCCAGTGTGAAGAATACCCTAAGTTTGAAGAGAAAAATGACCCAGGCAAAGAAGAAATAGCATTGCAAAGAATGATTACAGACAGTGCTGGATCTCTGTATATTGGGTCAGTCAATAGACTGTACAAGTTATCCAGTGAGTTAGAGGTTGAACAAGACGTGGTGACAGGACCTAAGGACGATAACTCAAAGCCTGCCTGTATCCCACCTGACTTTAATGATGCTGATTGTGATGAACTGTTTCCAACAAACAGTGTCAATAAAATCCTTGTTTTGGATACAAGACGAGACTGGGTTATTACATGTGGAAGTGTGTACAAAGGTTCATGTCAAACTAGAAATAAGCAAACACTTGATATTGAAAAGGAATTCTTTGCAAGGCAGGTAGCGTCAGCAAGTCCTAGTGCTTCCACAGTTGGTGTTATTGCCCCTGGACCTGATAGTGATGTCTTGTATGTAGCAAGGAGTGATGTTTCTGCTACCCGTACCAGATGGGAAGCCCTTACGAGTCGTGTTCTTCCTGTACGTGATGCAAATGACGATGAAGCTTTTGACATTTTGTCATCAGAAATCCTAGAGAATACAGCAGTCATTAGAGGAGATGATGATTATTTAAATAACCACCCAGACTTCAACATTGAATATGTGTATGGATTTTCTAGCAATGGTTTCATGTATTACGTGGTAGTACAACCAGTAGGGGGCAGTGGACCATTTGTCACAAGAATTGTCCAAATCTGTCAAACATGTCCACTGTACCAAGAAACTTACATTGACCTTCCACTGGTGTGTAGAAGCAATAGTGGAACTGAATATAACTTGGCACAGTCAGCATATGCAACCCAGGCTGGTACTGATCTTTCACAGGACTTGGGATTGAACAATCAAGATGATAAGACAATTGTGATAGTGGCATTTGCAAAGTCTGATGGAACTTCAAGCACCCCTACAGATGAATCGGCAGTATGTATTTATCCTGTCAAAACAATTCGTGAAAAGTATTTGGAATGGATCAATGACTGTTCTAACAATGCTGACAAACAACCTGGATGTGATTGGTCAGCTCAGCAGATTGGTATAGACTGTGGAACTGGAACTTTGGTAAGAAACAGAGTTTACATCTACACAAGTTACAATATTCTAAGTGTTTTACATTTACACAAATTACGATGTGCCAAGTGTATGTCCATGACTATGATAAAAACATAAACGTGTATGGCGAGGACCGGGTTGTGTAATTGTAGAAAACTAAATTTATGATACTCTATAGTATCTAATTGTAATGCTGAAGGTTTTAGTGGTCAACACATCAGGGGATCAGTTACTATTTTGGTGTGTTTGTACATGTTATCTCCTCAAAGTAAGCCAGGACTTTCAATAGCATTAATCACAGTTTGTGACAGAAACTCTTTGTTCGAAAGCATACAAATGTCAGTACATATGGGAAATTATATTACAATTTTCTTTATTTGCTCCAGCCTTTGAGTGAAATTCGCGGACTAGTACACTATTGACCTGTTTCAGCATGTTGCATGCTTCTAACAATTGTTGCTGACTTTCCTAATAATCTCACTTGACAAAATAAAATGCTAACCGACAGGAGCTGTTTTCTGAACATCAGAACAGAAAATGATTCACTTGGGGTGAGCAAGAGACGCGTGTTACATGTGTACAACTTAAAAACATCGCAGGACAAAATTTTCTTTCTTTTTCATCAATAGTCTTGTTCTCAAGAAAGGCTTACTTCTCTTTAAATCCTTTCAGGATTATATTATTGGTGACAATATGTGTGATTGCCGGACATTTGGTAAGATGACTTGTGGTTCACTGGACATTGTTAAGACTGCATCTTTCACAACGACTGGGTCAAGGGTTACAGCTGTTGCAGCTACAACACATCTATCACACACTGTTATGTTCACCGGGGATAACAGTGGGCAATTGAAGAAGGTTAGACAGAGTTGCTTTGTGCACTTGTGTGATATTATATATGCATACACAAGTCGTTTACTACGATGTGATTAAGGTAGTATCTGGCTCGAAATTGAAAGACTTAAACTTTTGCTCAAACTTTCCTCAAGGAATCTTTCAAAATTTTAAAATTAAGAATAAAAATCAGGGGTCACCGCGCAAATTTTGAAACTAGAGAAACAAATAAGCCAAGATTTACCGATACTTGAAATCCAAAATGGCCGCCACACCTGTGTTAACTCTACGGGGAAAATTAAATTTAGGATTTTCGGGAAACTATGACGGTGAAAGTTTTTCCTCCAAGAGCTTTAAACTGAGCTCCCACGAGTGGTACTTCAGAAAAAAATTATATAAATTTTAGAATCCTACCTTAACAGAAACCTTGATTAATACAATGTCGAAATTGTGAAGAGCAATATTTGTACTAGAACAGCATTCCCATAAACCTTCAAACTGTCGGACAAATACCATGAAGTGGGCAGACTGTAGCCTATATATGTTTGTCATGTTGGTAATACATGTTGTCTATTTTCCATCTTCACAGATGAAAGTTACGAGTGGTACATCAGCTACAGAGTATGAAGCCATCACTGTAGTCAGAGACAACCCTGAGATTGTACAGAATGGATTGGTGTTTGATAATCAGAAGAACTTTATCTACGTCATGAGTAAAAGACAGGTGAGAGCGTAATTTGTTGCAAAGTGCTTCTAATGGAAATATTGATTTTTCTAATCGTCTTCTATTTCATGGCAACCAGACGTGTACTCGACATAGTTTTATGTGCCTCTCAGTGAAAAATGATAAATTATGCAGGCTTTAATTCTTGAGGACACGGTGTGTTCAACAAAAAGTAAAACATTTAGTTGCCAACTTTGAACGACGGTCATCAAGGGACCTGTATTTTAAAGTCGGTCTCGATTTACAGTAAATAAAGTGAACGTATACGAAAACAACATGTTGTCTGATCTAGATTGTTGACAGAATGTGATCAGCCCTATTTCTACATCGATTCACCGATCTCAAATATTTTTGGTTTAGGTTTAATTTTCGAGGGGAGTGTGCAAGCAGTAGTTACCTCTCTTCTCATCATATCACTATTAACATGCAATTCCCCGTGCCCTCTTCCAACCAAGCAGGAGAGTCGCGTCTTTCGCAAAGTTGAAACAGATCAGTCCAACACTGAAGGGCTCAAAGATCAAATGTTGCTCTTTTGAATTCATAGCTCCCCTGAACCAAAACAGACACGTTCCATCACCTCATTTAGGATCGCAAACGCTCTGTCCATCTTCATAGTTACATCTAGTCCAAAAGTTGATCAAAACAAAATCCAAAGTTTATTAAAGTTAGAATAAATAATGCACTTTGCAATTGTCATATTGATTAAGATCACCAAGGTACCGGTTGAAAACTCTGAGCAGTACACAAACTGTGAGGACTGCACTGCTATCAAGGGAGTAGGAGACCCTTACTGTGGATGGTGTTCACTAGAAAACAAGTAAGCATTTTATTTGTGGAGGATTCTTTTGGGAGTATGGAAAGTCTGTAAGGAGCACACATCTATTCCTTGACACGATTGTGTACTTTGAGTAGTCAGTGATGTCATGATGTGTCGCAATAGTGATATGCTGTAAACCAAAGCATTATGCACAACAACTGAGCATTTTACTACGGCATGGCCAATAAATATGCTCATTAGAGGTGTTGAGTGTCATGTCGCCCTCACTTGGTAATTGATTAGTTTTACTTTGTATTTATAGGTGCAGCAGGAAAGCAGAGTGCGCAGGTTCCAATGATGATAACTCCAATAGGTGGATTGGTAATCTAGTTGCTTGCCCAAGTATTGTTGTGTTGCCAGCAAGCGTCGAAATAGGACAGCTTGAAACAGTAAGTTAAATTTGTTTGTTCTGTCAATTCTTATTTCAACAATTAGATAGAAGGATTAAACACTATCTTTTCTGTATTTTATTGTTTTAGTTGACTCTTACTGTCACCAGTCTACCAGAAACCAGTGGCGCATTCAGATGTGTATTTGCTAACATTGGAAGTACAGCAGCTGTTAAAAAAGAACAAAATGGCAGTGAACTGACATGTTCAACACCATCCCCGACAAATGTGCCAGCGCCCGGAGACAGAGGTGAGACATTTGATAAACTTTTAAACAAATTGTTTCCCCTATCTATTATGTTAATAAATCTGTTACAAGTCTTGTTGAAATACTCACTCACCGTTCTCGTGGCCAAAACCACTATGCACAATACAGTGATGAACCACAGTCTGCTGTAACTTGCAGACCTCTTCCCTTGGCTGTGTTTATAGAAAAGCCTTTCCATGATCAGATGTTCACATTTCAACATTTACCCTTCAGTACAAGAAATTTAAACAATGGTTTCATGTTTGAGTTTATAATAATAATAATAATAATAATAATAATAATAATAATAATAATTTATTTTTCTAAAGTGATTTCCATCAATAAAATATCAAACCGCTTTACAATAAAATACAAGATGAAAATACAATAATAATAAAAGTACCATAAAAATGCTCTGGTTAAAAAACAACAAGTACATTAAACTACTCCGTTAAAAATACAAACTCTACAATGCAACATGATACGAACATCAAAACGATGACTTAATCATTATAGTACTTTCTGAAGAGATATGTTTTCAGAGATGTTTTAAAAGAGGCAACAGATGGTGACAATCTAATTTCTTTTGGTAAGGCATTCCATAAAGTGGGAGCAGCATTAGAAAAAGAACGGTAACCAAAATGTTTCTGTTCCCAGTTCACCGGCTCCAAAATTGGTGTGAACGCTGAGCGTGTAAACCGTTTGGGAACGTGAACTGTGATAAGATCAGAAAGATAAGCAGGTGCTTGATCATGCAAAATTTTATACACAAAAAGAAGAATTTTGAAATTAATTCTAGCATGGATAGGCAACCAGTGAAGCTCACGTCTCACTGGTGTGATGTGTTCATGCATTTTTGTGCGTGTAACTAGACGAGCAGCAGAATTTTGAAGTAACTGAAGTTTACAGAGGTATTTGTCTTCGATACCGAACAGCAAGCTGTTGCAGTAATCGAGACGTGATGTTACAAAAGCATGCACAAGTCTTTCAGTGTTTGTGCGATCTAAAACATTTCTAATACGACCAATTCTTTGTAGAGCGAACGATGCACACTGACATAATTTCAAAATTTGAGTACTCATATCTGCACAGCAATTTAAAGTTTATTGCCCTCCTTGGTAGAAAATTATTTTACTGTTTGGTTAATCGTACTACATTAAATTGAAATACTTTTCTGGTATCAACATTTGCAAGCTCTCCCCATTTGCTTTGTATATTGTCTCAACCTGCTTCAATCTAACTTGTACTTGTTTTGGTTAAATAGCGCCCTCAATCGGCAGATATCATTCATTTGGGGTTTTTTCAGTATTCTTCATACCACTTGTTAGTCAAAGTATCATCTATGTAAATTATGTTTTAATGGTGATTTGATCTTGAATACACTATTTTTTCTGATCTTCAAGGGTTTGTTCGAGTGAAATTATCCCTTCTGGCAGATGAAACCGATGTCAATTTTGTCAGTGTGGATTTTGATTTCTACGAATGCGAGTCTTTCAAGACCTGTATGGCTTGTACCAACAATAGCTATGGCTGTGATTGGTGTATTTTTGAAAATAAATGTTCCAAGGACACCACGACATGTAGGAATGATGGCGTTGTGCAAGGAAATGCCGTAAGTATTGCTATGAGAGTAGTAGAACAGAACTTCAACATGAAGAGCCACTTCCAAAAACAGCATGAGTAGGATTTGAGACACCCTTGCCCAGTGTTTATCTAGAAAACAAGAATTGCAAGGAAAGGATAGTTTAAACTTTTTGTCTTTTAAATCATTTACGAGAAGAGGGTAGCAGAAGATATCGTAAGGCGTATTGAATGAGATGGTTAGGACAAACATGAAATGCAGTACTGTTTTTCAGATTCTGTGGCGCAACTTTTAAGGTTCCAAGACAAGAAATTGACCATTTTAAACTAACAATTCTCTAGTGTTTAATAAGCTCAAAACCCCCGTAAATTGTATATTTTCGGAAAGCCTAGATATAGGGGAACATTTTGGTTACCATAGTTTTACCATTGTTTACATAACTATCACGTGACAGGTAATTTGCATAACCTTTCAAAAATCGGTTTTCCCTATGTTTTGTTTCAATGCTTTGAGATATGTAGATGAAATTCATGTGAGTGCAAGCTGTCCTACAGGTCTTCAAAAGTATGTCTCAGAATTTTTTTAAACCTTCTTAAACAGTTTTTATGCCAGAAAAACTTCCAGAGCAGTGAATTTTACCATAGTTGATTTCTTTAAAATTGTGCTCCAAAAAAACTAAGCAAGATATAAAAAATCAGAGACACACTTTGAAAGAGCATTGTAACAGCTTGCATTCCAGCAAGTTTGAGTCAGATATTTTGAAGTATTGAGACAAAACATTGGGAAAACTGACTTTTGAAAGGTTATGCAAATTATCTTGTCACGTGATAGTTATGTAAACAATGGTGACACTGCGGCTACCAAAATGTTCCCAGATATGTAGGCTTTCAGAAAATGTATACTTTATGGGGGTTCTGAGTTTATCAACCGTTAGAGAATTGTTAGATTAAAAAGGTCACATTTCTTGTCTTGGAATGTGTGTAATTGAAAACAGTAAATTCATCTAGTTGGTGAGTGAGAATTGGTTGTATCACACTGGCTCTTAAATAACAAACACCACATGTCAATGTTTTGATTTTCCAGAATGCTGAAGGCAGTTCCGACAGGTGTCCCCAGATCACGGCTGGAGATGACATTTTGATTCCTGTGGATGTGGACCAGGAATACCAAGTAAAAGGGAAGAATTTTCCAACAGCCACAGTAAGTTCATAGCTGTTTTAATGATAATAATCCATTGTTTTAATACAACACCTATACTTGATGTTTTTTTGTTTGGTTTTTTTTTTTGCAAATTTTGTTCCTTCCATTTGTGCAGTAGCATTTCAAGAGTATTTTACTATATTTATATGAAACTTTTGAATTATGAAGAGAATAGAGTATATCCACACCACTACACAGTCACTTTCTAAGAGTTATCGCCCGGCGGTCATAAACCTAGTACTTACAAAGAATGAGTCACGGTTTATCTGTAGAGACACTAGTAAGCATACCTTGTCACATTGTCATTGTCAGCTTAGATGCAGTGGCATATCAATATTCAGTACATTCAAAGAAGGTACATATCATAATAGAGTCCAAACCATGGTTTGTGAAATCTGTGTTATTTGAACAGAGTGGTCAGAGCGGTTATCAATGCGTGCTCATCATCGAAGGAGTTGAAGTTGTTGTGGATGGACAGAGAGTTGATGAACAGACTGTCAGATGTCAAAGTTCAAAGGTAAGTCACATCGTATTTTTCCCGTATATTTTCTTGCTCCACTCTTAAAATTATGTTGAAGTGCCCAGTGGTCAGCTTGTAAACACATTTTGTACTATGTCGATGTCCAATGTTGTTAATTATGAGTGAATTTTAGTCCCAATGAGAATTAATTTATCAACGATTATGTTTGCAATTGTACACAACAGGTTTTGTTTGAAAGGCTAATAGTTTTTATTTCAATATCAAAAGTTACAGCTGTTGGTCCTTCAATGCATGTTAATGTTTAGCGATGATTTCAGAGCTCAACCTACATAATATTTTATATCTCTACTTCAAATCTTAATTATACAATCCCCGGAGACAGTGGTGACAATTTTGTGAAATTTCCACTTAATCATTTCTTGAAATAAAAAGTAAACTTGGAACAAAGACGTTATGTATCCTGCCGATCAACAGCGAAATGTGAATTGTGAGCATTTATAGTCTGTACAGAAAAGCAACTCATCTTTCCAATATCAAACAGTCTGTATCTTGTGAAAACTGCAAAATAGCAGGAAAAAAATCTTCACGGATGAAGGGACAATTACTTCAAAAATGAAGTTGCTTGTTTAGAGGATACAAATTAACACCATTGATGTGAATTAAAGTAAACAATTGGGAATGTGACCTTGGAGTAGGACTATTCTATTCAGATAACAGAGGAAAAACATGCCATTTTCCTTATGATACTGTCACAGGAACTTCAATGTTCCATTGTTTTAACATCTTTTTAATAGATTCTTTGACCTGGAAAGTAAGTTTACCAACTGTAACGACCCATTATACTCTCCTAATCTTTCCACATTCGACCTAAACTGGGGTAGGAGCTTGTACACGGATGTACAGTATTTTCAAAACTCCTCTGAAGATAGTGGAGGTGCTTATAACGAGCAGTGGGTTATACTTAGACGAGTACGGTACATACACTGAGCTGCTACTTCTGTCTCACAGTATATTACGAATTTAGTACACACAGGGCGTCCATAGTCCCATCTCACATATCATAATAGAGTTAATCTCTGGAACTGGTCACATGACAAGCAGTGTTCTCTACAATCACACAATGAGTGATGGTTGTATAGTTGCTGGTCAACTTCAAAGTCAAGGCCAACAGTGTAACAACATCTTCTTTATCTTTCAGTATGTGTATGCCCAAGAAGTAAGCAATATGTTAGTACCTCTTAAGCTGAGATGGAAAAGTGGTTTTGATGTTGACAATCCTGATAATGTACAAGGTAAAGTACTGAAGCCTCTTCGAAGCTATGAAACCAGTGACTTACTTAAACACCTACCACGCAGGATGCATCTGAGTAAAATTTAAAAGTGCCAGCATAGATGTTCCATCCTAGATCTTTCATTATTGGAGTTGCAAATGACTCTTCCTCTCGGTTAAAAGTTAATACATGTATGCAGTAAAACATGTATGTTGTTCAAATTACAATTTAACCACTACTATTACACATATTAAGGAGGCAACCTTATCACATGGCATTTCAAAAGTTTCATATCTATGTACGTAGTCTCCCACCGTTAAATATATCATGGAACTTACTCCTAGAGATGTACTTTCATGGTTTAAGGTTTGATTTCTGACAAAGAAAACCAAGGCACATATTCAAAACTGCAAGTAATTGTTCTGTTTACTATTTTAGTGAATCTATACAAGTGTGATGTCGGAAGATCCAACTGTGGAGTTTGTCATCAAGCAGATCTCAAGTACGAGTGTGGTTGGTGCGAAAGTCGTGATGAAGAACAGAAATGTACTGTTGTCAGTAAATGTAGTCAAGTTACTCATTGGTTAACCAGGGACAAGATATGTCCAGACCCAACCATCTCTGAGGTATTTTAATTTTCATTTTTATGATTAATTTTATTACCATGGTGTGAAGAATAATACACTTCACGCGCCATATAAGGCAGGTGCAGAAATATAGCTTTACGCTAGTCGAGCCTGGCCCATTTACGAAATTCACATTGGAAAGATAAACACGTGCGCTGTTATACAAAAATTATGCATTTTTGTATGTATATGCATGAGAGAACGTTTGATACCAGAGTACTCCTTTAAAACAATGTTCATATTCCGAGGTATTACGCCTTTGCGTAATTGCTTTAACAATCATTTACTAAATTACATAACGACTATTGTTACTTAATTAGATCATAGTAAGATATTCCTGTAACAGATACAGTGTCAGTACTTTTGTGAAGCTACACCTGGAAGTATGTGCTTTGATTACATTAGACAATGAATTCCACAATTGAACACCCGTGTATTAAATTGCCGACTGACCTTAAAAAATGATCTCTAATTTTTGACGGGTGTCATAACAATGATTCACAACTTGAAAATAATCTGTCATGGGATGAACTACATTTTGATGATGTAAATCAAACACAAAGTTACCAACAAGCAGCTTATAAAGCTTATAAACGTCTAAAATGCGTAATTGATAGAATAAAGGTGATGACGGCTCTCTGAATCCAGAGAAAGTCATCGTTCGCATACATATTTTCTGAGTGAAAGGAATTTGATTGAGATGGGATGAATACGTATTTCCCCATACTTCCAAACCATATGCAATGTACGGTTGAACTAACGATTTATAAAGGAACACTAATACGTTTTGCGGTAAGAAATTTCTTAATCTAAATAGGATTTCCACTTTCGTTCTAATTAGTGCATTAACCTTGGTAGTGTTCTGTTTCCTCGTTCGATTTTCGTCTATATTTACACCAACAAATGATGTTTGATTAGACTGATTTAAAGGCACACTTTTTACAGTAATGTCATCCTGTAAATACACTAATTTACGTTTCTGTTGGAAAATTACATAGGTGGTTTTCTTAATATTTATAGCGAGCCTATTTGCATCACACTAATAGGTTACATCTCTCAAATGGTTTTATACTTGTGAGAGATATATTCATTTCGTGTGACTCACATATGTCTGAAAAAGATTCAACCATCCGCAAACAATCGAAAATCAAAGTAGTCAGATGAATTAGGGAGGTCATTTATATAAATTAAAAAAGTTTTGGTACAGGTAGATTAGGTAGGATGATGTAGCCTGTTGTGGTTAAGTAGCCTAGAGTATCATCAGAAAACATCAGCTGCACTTGTAGAAATGATATTGCAGAAAAATAGCAATGAAGTCTATCATGTTCAGTAACCAATTACACGTTCTTTAGTCTGAATTTAAGTTTGTGAGTGGCTTCAATGTGCAGACGTGTGACAATAAAGTCTGGTGACTTTAATCAAGTCCAGTCAAGAAGTGGTGGGAGACACAACGGAAAACTGAACGCATTGAATGTATGCATATCCAGATATTACATGATGCCTAAAGATATAAATATTTGCTTTAAGTACAGATATGTAGGCATGAATAATGTGTTCTGAGTAAAGGTTAAAAAATGTGATGTCAGGGTTAGGACCTTGTGTGTCTTATCTAAGGATTCAATGTGAATTAAGAAATACACAAGCTTTGTTTTGAAACAGAATGTTGCTACAAGTATGATCAGGTGAAATACTACTTTTATGCATATTTTGTTTCAGATGAAGCCAATGGCTGGACCTATAGAAGGTGGTACCACTCTGACAATCAGGGGCTATAACCTTGGCAAGAATGCATCCAATGTGAAAGAAGTCACCGTTGTTGGCTTTCCATGTACTCCAGTACCTAGTGGATACAAAATAGCTCAGCAGTAAGTTGTATGTTACCTAAATTATCCGAAATTGAAGCTCTTGAACCTTTTTGATATTTTTGGAAGATTAACAATACTTTCGTGCAACATTTAAATTCAAATATACACTGGAATTCTTTGTTACGTCTAATTTTTTTGCCTTTCTTTCATATTACAAAATGTTTCCCATGGGAAGATTTCCAGAACATCACAATCCACTCCAGACCACTTTAAGGAAGCTTTAAACTAATTTTTTGCACTCTGTCACCTTAAGGGGCAGCTGCATGTTGCCAAGACAAATATCTTTCAAAGCAATATTCTCATTCTAGATGACAATGAAACCCACTCATACTATATATTTTCAAAAGGCAGAGACTCTTAAGTTTAGTATGATAGTGGTCGTTCACCAGAAGAATGAATTGGGTGTATATTTTGGGTAAAAAACCTCAATTTTTGTATTAGTGATAAAAATTAAACGACGCTATTTTCTGAAATGTAATATTTCACTTGAAAGAAGAGCATATGTAGCAAAAAATGACTATTTTATTCTGCATTATCTATCCTCATTCTAAAATGGCAAGAGTTGAAAGACTGACACTCAAAAAAGTGATTAAAATCGTGATTAGCAAAATTAAAATGCCTGTTATTCAAAATGTAAGAACTTTATTGCCAAACAAAATAATTATTTTGTTTTGTAGCATTTAAAGAACACAATGTGAACATTTCAAAAAAATTGATCCAGCCACAGTGGAGTTAAATTCTTTGGAAATCTAGAATTGGGAGGAAAAAGAAGCCAGGAAATAGAGTAATTTGCATACATTTGCATAAATTAAAACTTCTGTATCTTACAACTTACAACTGCTTGACAAGCTTAAAGGTGAACCCAACCAATATTTTAATCTTGGGTTCACACATTAATTAAAATTGAACGGATGTTTGCGAAAAAATGATTTTTGAGCACAATACGCAGTGTAAGGTGCAGCACTCCCTTAATTTTAATTGCAGGGTTCAGTGTGTGACCAGTCCTAGTGATTCAGAGAATTCTGGGAAGGTCCAGATTACAATTGGAGACACAGGAGATCAAGTCACTTACACTGGTACTTCCACTGAAGACTTCAGTTATGTAGTAAGTTTTAGCCACACTTATTGCCTTGGTCAAACATTTTTGAAACCACTTAGTTTATCTGGTGACAGTGCATATCACTGTTTCATCTTTATGTCTAAAATTATAAATTACGTAAAGTAATACCATGAAATGTGTGTCACTCATAATATATTATTTTCCACATAATGTTGATCACAGTCATGTCAACTTAATACTCCCGTCCAAGAATTTTAAGTACTCATATCACAGTGATCATCTTGAGCAGCATTGCCATTCAGTATCGTGCAATCTCTATATGGTTCACTCATTCAATCCCTGATTAATAAATTGTTGCTCTCCTGTGATTGTAATGTCTCAGGACATCCTTGTCAATGATGGGGACATGTTCCGAAACTGAAAAATTCTGACTTGTTCTGGCAGAGAGAGTTTTCACAACTGTGACCATACCTGCTGTTTTATAGGTGTCCAAAATTGATGGTCTCACTCCCGTGAAAGGTCCGCAATCTGGTGGAACCATAGTGACGATATCTGGAGAAAATCTGAATGCAGGAAGTGTTATTACAGCAACTGTGGCAGAATATCCATGCCATATAACCGAGTAAGTGGACAAAGTAACAGCAAAGTTATCTGCAAGGTGTGCAAACATGTAGACATGCTTGTTAGTCCCCACGGACACCGTCCGGGGGGACTTGTAGGTTTGGTCATGTCCGTACGTCTGTGCGTGCGTCCGTGCGTCCGTCCGTTCACGCAGATATCTCAGAGATGCCTGGAGCGATTTCATTTAAACTTGGTACAAGGATTACTTCATATGTCATACAGATGCACGTCGATTTGTTTTGTGATACGATCCAATATGGCTGCCAGGCGGCCATTTTATTACGATTTTTTCATGTACTGAGCCATTACTCAGGCATGTTTCAACCGATTTTATTCAAAGTTGGTACAAGGACATTGACCTATGTCAGACAAATGCACTTCAATTTGTTTTGTGATACAATCCAATATGGCTGCCAGGCGCCCATTTTATTACGATTTTTTCATGTACAGAGCCATTACTCAGGCATGTTTCAACTAATTTTATTCAAACTTGGTACAATGACATTGACCAATGTCATAGATATGCACGTCAATTTTTGTGATATGATCCAATATGGCCGCCGTGCGGCCATTTTGTTACGATTTTTTCATGTACAGAGCCATAATTCAGGCCTATCTCAACCGATTTTATTCAAACTTGGTACAAGGACATTGACCAATGTCATAGCTATGCACATCAATTTGTTTTGTGATACGATCCAATATGGTCGCCGTGCGGCCATTTTGTTACGATTTTTTCATGTACAGAGCCAAAACTCAGGCATATCTCAACCGATTTTATTCAAACTTGGTACAAGGACATTGACCTACGTCATACATATGCAAATTGATTTGTTTTGTGATATGATCCAATATGGCCGCCGTGTGGCCATTTTATTACGTTTTTTCATGTCAAGAACCATAACTCTGACATGTATCAGGCGAATTTATTCAAAGTTGGTTCAAGGAGATTGACCTATGTCATACATATGCACTTTAATTTGTTTTGTGATACAATCCAATATGGCTGCTGTGCGGCCATTTGTTATGATTTTTTCATGTACAAAGCCATAACTCAGGCATATCTCAACCGATTTGATTCAAAGTTGGTACAAGGACATTGACCTATGTCATACATATGCACATTGATTTGTTTTGTGATACGATCCAATATGGCCGCCATGTGGCCATTTTATTACGATTTTTTCATGTCCTGAACTACAACTTAGACATGTATCAAGCGAATTTGTTCCAAAGTATTTTATCACAAACCTAATGAAGAGGACTCTATCCTCTCTTAGGACCCATTAACAAGTGGGGACTGTGTCATCAACGATGACTTGTTACCAGTAATTTGACGAAAATGACATGCTAAAGTTTTCATTTGATATGACTAGCATTTGAGACTTAAAGGGTTCCATTTTGTTCATGTACATTTAGTTTTAATGTACATGGCATCTGATAGGTCTGGTGTCATGTGTGATAAATCATTGCCAGAGAGAGTTATTTTTGTCTTTCATAAGTGAAATCTTTACAGTTGACGTGACACAGCACATGAAACCGAAAGTTGTTTCAAAAAATTACTCTCAAGGAGCTATAATGTGCAATAAGTGGTACGTACAATGGTTTAGTACAACTACAGGGATTTAAGATTTCAAGGATAGCTAAACCTGCTCTCTGTTCTCCCCTCCAATACTTTGTATGATGATATTCCTTTTTGACAGGTCGTCCTTTGATGCAATTACATGTGTCACATCGGCATCAGATTCAAGTTTTCCAAGTGGTGGAGTTACAGTAACGTTTGATGGCGTGGCCAAAACTAACACTGGTGCAATCTATCGGTACATGGCAGACCCAGTGATACAACAGTTGTCAAGATATGAAGCCTTTGTCAGGTAAAGATGTTGATGCTGTACTGTCCCATATGCAAAGCCAATCAATGTCACTATGCATGACACTCCTATTACACTTTTGGAAAAGTGAATACTCAGCCCTTTCACCCCAGTGGTTTGAACCAATCCTATTGTATTCTATGGCAAAGTTGGACCTCTTGACAGGGAAATGGGGGTGAAAGGGTTAATAAATACAAGTGACAAGGTGTCCAATGCCAATTCAGCTTTTTTGTTAATACAGTAAAACCGTTTTCATTTGCTGGTAAAAATGTTCCCATTATCGGAGTAGAAGTCCTTTGGTTATAAATGTTGCAGCATACCTTCAACATAATTGTCTCTCGTCAGACTTTATCTAGTTCATTGTCATATCTGATAGATATCAAAGTGCCAGCTGCTAAACTCTCTTCATTTCAACTTTTTTGTGGTGCTATACAAAGACCACAATACCTTTACAGGCCTGAAAAGTACCTCAAGCGCTTTATAGGTAGTATGCGCCTCGAGCCTGAAAGTTGAAAACTTAAACTTTTGCCTAAGACTTTCCTCAATGAAACTTTCAACAGTTCTCTTACTAAATCAAGAATAAAAATCAGGGGTAACCAAGCAAACTTTTGTACTGGTGAAACAAATTACCTAACATCTACTGATATCTGATATTCAAAATGGCTGCCATCTCTGTATTAACTTAATGGGGAAAATAAAATTTTCCATCTTTGAAAAAGTGAGACAGTGAAACTTATGTTACTCCAAGAGTTTTAAAATAAGCCTTAACTAGTGATAGATCAAAACAGAATTGTAAACATGTGAGAGTCCGAATATCTTTCCCCGAGGTGCATACTGTCTTAAAGTCAAGCTCACTCTGTACATGTATGTGAAGATATACACTTTGTAAGTGCAGTCCCCTCTGTGCAAAAGATGTTCAACTATTCTCAGTTTATTTTACACCTTTTCTGACCAAAAGCATCTGCCGACAAAACAAGCCTTTGTTGGTCATAGCTCATCTTGATATCATATTTTCATGTCCTCTTCATTGCAGAGGTGGCAGTAAGATTGAAGTCACAGGAGGAAACCTTGACATTGTACAAACAAGAATAATGAGGGTGTATATTAAAGGCAGATATTACGACGCGGTAAGTATATATCAATCAAGGTAAATCACTCTGTAAATATGATATGAAAGAATGTCTAGACAATGACCAACTAGATCATAAATGATACAGACATCGACAAATGCAATGTGTGAAAAGCTTGAAGATTGATAATGACAATAACAGTGCTGATTGAGTTTGTTAATTCTACACAAAGTTGTCAGAGAAGATAAAATGGTATGGACCTCTTCAATAATAGAACGTTCTGTGTTCAAACTTTCAGGGATGCAATTTGAAATCCTCAACACTGATGGAATGTTACACTCCAGATGTGTCTGCCAGTGGCATCCAACCTACTGCTGAAGAGCCTTATGAGTGTGATTTTGGCTTCATCATGGACAGTGTTGCCAATACAACTCACCTCAAGGACAGTTTAGAACCATATTTCTATTACCCCAATCCTAAATACATAGATTTTGAAGATGGAGTCAAAGTTTATGCTGGTGCTGGCAAAGAGCCTCTTGTGATTGCTGTGAGTATACTCTGTTTGAAGTTGTGCAGGTAGAAAAGCAAACAGTGAGACTTAGAGATCCCTCACTTAGAGGCAGAGCTTTAAACGTTTTCCTGTAATTTGACATTCATATTACACATAAGCAAATTGCTTTCACATACATAACATTGCATAACATCTGGTTCATAGCTCTGCCTTAATCATTTAATCACTTCTATTGCCATTTAAAAAATTCTTCGAAAGGTTTCATTAAAATGTCAATGGTCGTCGACCAAATCACATTGTCAGGCATACAAGGGGAAACAAACTAATAATTAAGCTGAATGGAACGAGAACAAAAATTCGAACGAATTTATGTGGCTTCAATGCTTTTTAAACTGCTTAATCGTTTTGCATAAACAAGTTTCCCGTGTTCAAGCTTATAAACAATTCTACTGTAATATTGGTTACATGGCGAAAATTCAAACTTGTGGGATCGAAATAATTTTCCCCGGCAGCTGTTTATCAAAGGAACGGTGAAATACAACGTTGAATACAACGTTGAAACAGTACATTCAAATAATCATGAAAAGTCATATTTGGTAGGATAACTCATAAAACTGATATCATGTTCGACGATTGGTCAGTGCAGATTGTATACAATGGCGCACTATTACACAACTGGCCATTGCAAAAATGCGATATGACTACAAACAATTATTTAGAAAAATGTGCCCAATTAAAGGAAAAACATTGTACAAAGAGCATGTATACATTATTTATTTCGGAGAATTCGTAGTCTTCGCGCTTGAATCTTCTTGAATGGCCCCGTTTTTGGCGGCTTTGTCGTAAAATATTGTCGATAATGTAGTTTTGTGCAAGAAAGTAGTTTTAATGCATGCGATCATGCAATCAATAATTCAAGCAAGCATATTTCAATCGAAGCGTAGAATCTGAAAATCGTACAATAGGTATTCGCATTCAAATGGAAAACCAACCTGATTTAGTTATTTTCAACGTGTACTTTCCAACTGCGAACTCTGATGTTGACGAATTTCAAAGAATTCTTGGCCTGTTACAGGAGACAATTGATATATTAGACACCTGTTATTGTCTTGTGGCCGGCGATTTTAATGCTGACCCGGATAGAGGTCAGAACGAATATGCTTTCCTAAACAGCTTTATCAATGATAATAATCTCGTCCTTGCTGATGTTGAGCGTTTACCTTCTAACACATTTACATACTTAAGTGATTCCTGCATGGCCCGTAGCTGGCTGGATCACATCATTTGTACCAAGTCAGTGAACAATATCTTGCAGTCAGTCAGAGTTCATTATGACATCATTGCTTCTGATCATTTTCCTGTTCTATTTTCGCTTAAGATTGCCATGTTACCAGACTTAAATAACACGAAACAAACACGTAGTCAAAAAACATGTTGGAGCAAAGCGTCCAGTACTCAGGTAACACATTATCAGGTACTTTGTGATAAACTTTTGTCCCGTATCGATATTCCGATAACGGCCTTAGCATGTAAAGATCCATACTGTTGTATTCATAATGACCTCATTGACACTTTTTATAATGACATAACATGTGCACTTTTAGAAGCTGCTGACAAGACAATCCCCCAAGGTTTCGGACCAACCAAACCATAGACCCTTTTTTAGGGTCTATGACCAAACACGTTGTTCCAGGGTGGAATGATTTAGTTAAACAGCATTATGAAAAAGCTCGTACAGATTTTATTTTATGGAAGGATAATGGCTCCCAAAAATATGGTCCCTTTTTTGACTTGATGCGCAAATCAAGAGCACATTTTAAACGGCAGCTTGCATATTGCAAACGAATGGAGAATGAGCTTCGTGCAAATGCTTTAGCTCAAAGTTTAGACAACAACTCAACAGCCTACTGGAAAGAAATAGCCAAACGTAAAGGTAAACCACCTGCACCGTCATCTGTTGATGGTTGTCATGGTGATGATGAGGTTGTAAAAATGTGGAAGCACCACTACGAGACTATTCTGACAAATACTGGTACAGATTGTACACCTGCCTTCCCCAATATTCAGTTCTCTGAAGACATGATTGTGCATCACAGTGAAATTTCTGAATTAATTAGTGATCTTAAAACAGGTGCCTCCTCTGGTATGGATGGAGTTACAGCGGAACACCTGAAGTATGCATCTTCAAAGATTTGCATCTTATTAGCACTTTGCTTCTCTCCATGTTTATTCATGGTATTGTTCCGAAACATCTCATGAACACTGTTTTGGTTCCGATTCCTAAAGACAGGGGAGGTGACATTTGTGATAAGTCAATTTATCGACCCATTGCTGTTGTGACAACTTTATCTAAAATTCTTGAAAGAGTTTGGTTGCACCGCTGTACGGATTCTCTCATAACCACCGACAATCAGTTCGGCTTCAAGCCTAATCATAGTACGTGACAGACATGTCAATTGTTATCTTGAAAGAGACTCTCAACTATTATAAAAAACATAATATCCCTGTGTTTGTTACTTTCATGGACGCCTCTAAGGCGTTTGATTACGTTAGACATGACATTTTACTTGAACAACTTTCAACTAGAGGCGTACACCCATATCTGATTAGATTACTGTCATACCTTTACAGACTTCAGGACTTTGTTATCAGGTGGAATGGGTGCCTTTCTGAACCATTCCATTGAATAAATGGGGTTAAACAGGGAGGCATTACATCGCCGATACTCTTCACTGTTTATTTAGATAATTTTAGCAAATCACTTGCTTCTCTACCGTATGGTTGTCTCATTGGTGACTTTAAGATCAATCATCTGATATACGCAGATGACCTTGTTATTTTTTCCACCGGTTCTTACGGGCAGCAAATGTTAGTAAACGCTTGTGGTCATTATGGAAATGAATGCTCAATACTCTTTTTAATGAAAAAAAAACTGTATGTATGCTAATACAACCGAATGTAAGGAAGCTGCGACAAGCTCCGATATATTTGAATAATAGAATGCTTAACTATGTTTATGTGTATAAGTACCTTGGACACCTATATAACTTCTGACCTAAAAGATGACGATGACATCCAAGCTCAGACTCGCCTGTTTTATGCGAGAGGCAATGCTCTTATTCGAGATTTTAAATTTGCATCGCTTTCAGTTAAAAATCACCTGTTTACTGTTTTCCGTGATGTCCCTTATTGTACGTATCTTTGGTCTAATTTTTCTGTAAATGTTTTTAAGACAATGAGAAAAGCTTAATTATCAGGTTTATCGTAAATTGACAGGTTTCACATACAATCATGTGCAAAGTAACAGCCTTTTGTTTGTTACCTTATCGATTTTAACGTTTGACGAACTGTTTACAAAAAAAGTCAGTGGGTTTTCTCAGTAGATTGCATATCTCTGATAACCCCCTTATTTCAGCAGTTCTGAATTTTTCCATTTTCACATGTAGTAAATTATGGAAAAACTGGTGTAATTGGATTTTTTAACTCCTTTTCTGTCATTTACTTTTTATTTTTCTGTTTTTTGTATATGGATTATTTATCTGAAATAAACAATAATAATAATAATAATAAATAATAAGTCAGAGTACAGTATATGCATAGAAGAGCAGATGTAGCTTTGATTTATGCTCGGAACTGTTCACAGTATTGGCTTGTTAAAAGTCACATGATAGGAATTCCAAGTTCATGGAGTCACAGACAAGAAAGACCCTGCTCCGGAGGTTTCCAGTCTATACTGAGATATGCACAACTGATTTTGATAAAGAGTGCAACATTCGACTTGGTTTGTAGGGCTAATAATCAGATCTTAGGTGTAGCTTAAGCTTGACGATTGAAAGCTTCATACGTCGTCGAAGATAAATTCTGTGTCACTGGTAGATTGAAGAGCTGTAACAGTGTTTGTAATCCATACTAAAGTGAGAGATTCAGTGTTATTTGCACAAGTATATCACTTCAGAACAAACATCGTCATTACCCATTTGTCATGTCGACAATGAAGCAAAAAACTTACGTGTAGTTTAAGATCATTTCAACTATTGGTGATTACTATAACCGACTTTTGAATGTTTACTCTTGCCTCCTCGGTATTACGTTTTTGGTTTTATTTTCGGTTTTAATGTTTTTTAGTTAATACTCGATGTTGTACTGTTTTGTGTGACGACAGCAAGACAATTTCCTAATGTACATGTACATAACAAAACGACATAATGGCAATAAAGTTATCTCGTATCTGGTAACGGTATTCCAAAGCTGCGGCAGTCAATATCCCTGTCATATTTTGTCTTCAGGGTGAAAACTTGAATCTTGCATCGAATGAGGTTGATGTAATTGTGAAAATTGGTGACGAATTCTGCGAGGTGACGTCTCTGGCCTGGAATCAATTGACGTGTAGTCCACCAGAAAGACCTAAAGGTGACAGCCAAGAGAAAGGACTGGAAGTCACGGTGAGTTTCAATGTCGTGTGACAAATGCTTTGCCTGTAAATTCACGTGTTCATGCTTAGTTTTCACAAAAATTGTTTGGAGTATTCGTTAGTTTTGTTTTTTGGTAGAAAAATTCTCAACGAATGCAATTGTAAAAATTAGTCGTGTCTGAAACTACAAAATTTTAATTGAGTCATCATGAACACGATTGGAACTAATTTGGGATAATTGGATCTTTATATTTGTTTGGTGCTCTATAGCTGAATGTTGCAATATTACAAATTACTCATAAAAACAAGTGTATGATTTTAAAAGAAAAACAGGTGAGCTAATATTTTCTTATAAAACCGTCATTACTTCACCAGCCAGTTATCCCAAATTAGTTCCAATCGTGTTTATGGTAAAAAATTAATCATTTTTAAGATAATTTGAAACTGTCAAGGTTATTGAAGATGTCCAAATACTATCGCAAGTTTGTGTTTTCAATTATATTTTCGGCAGATTTATCATGGCAACGTTAATGTCAGTATCGGAGTACTTAAGTATTCTTCTTCCAATGGCACTTTAAGGACTATCATCGTCCTTGCAGCTACTGCCACTGCAGGTTGTATTGTGATCACTGTAATTGCCATTATTTTGTGGAAATTCAACGTCAGAAAAAACAAGAAGGCAGTCAAACAAGCAGAGATAAGGCTCAACGTCCTACAATCTGAGATAGCAACGCAACAAGGTAACTCACCATTCTGTACCTTCCTGTAACATATTTATTATAACACATTTAACATATTTATTTAAAAATGGGCATTTATTTTATGCTTTATTTGCATATGATTAATTGTTACTCTTTCACTATGTCTTGCAAGCATTCAGTGGGTAGTTAGGATGATCATACACCTATTACTCTAATGGCCAGTCCAATGACGATGAAATTCAAAATAATCTTTCGCAGGTTGGCAAGAGCAAGATTTTGAAAATTCGAATTACGAATCAATCTCTATTTACGAGACATACGCAACAATAGAAGATGTGCCAGTCGAAGAACAGGAGATGCCATCACAGACACTTACTGCAACAGGGATTCGGGGAGGTGGAGACTCTAGAGCTGACAATAATGACAATGCCGACGCCCATTTTGAAGTCTGCAAGGACAATGTTGATATGTATGAGGAGCCTGTAGACGTAGATGGTGGTGAAGATCTCCTAACAGGGCAACTTACACCAACGGAGAAGGGAGATTTAGACTCCAGAGCTGACAATAATGACAATGTCGTTACCCATTTTGAAGTCTGTGAGGACAATATTGATGTGTATGAGGAGCCTGTAGACATAGATGGAAGTGAAGACTTCGAAACAGGGCAACTTATCCCAGCGGAGAAGGGAGATGTAGACTCTAGAGCTGACAATAATGACAATGCCAACCCCCATTTTGAAGTCTGCAAGGACAATGTCGATATGTATGAGGAGCCTGTAGACATCATAGATGGAGGTGAAGACTTCGAAACAGAGCTACTTACACAAGCAGAGAAGGGAGATGTAGACTCTAGAGCTAACAATATTGGCAATGTCTTTACTCATTTTGAAGTCTGCAAAGACAATGTTGATATGTATGAGGAGCCTGTAGACATAAGAGATGGAAGTGCAGACCTCGTGACAGGGCAAAATGAGGGCTATGAAACATTGGCAAGTGTAACAACTCCAGAATACACTCATCTATCAAACACACATAAACTGGAAGAGTCTACAGATTCTAAACCTGATACTAATAACGTCACGATAGCTGATATAGTCTGCGAAGACAACAGCAAAGGGAACACTGATTATGGAGATGACGTTGATGATGGTGCTTTAACTTTCTCTGAAGCCTGTGAAGGCAGTATTGACGAGAACATCGACCGAAGTGACAAAGAGGATGATAATGTTGTCACTAATTATGAAATCTCTGACGTCAAGGTCAGAGAGAATTAGCATCAGTGATTTACTTCTGAACACTCTTATAATTGGTATCATACTTTAGTGTTTTAGCCACATATAATATACACATTCCCTGGTATTATATTGGTCTAGGTAGAATGAAGCATTCTTCACTGTTTAGCGTCTGCGACTATATTTTCATAACAAGTTTACTATTAACATTACTATATTTTGATTATTGGTTTTAATTAGGCAACCGAGGTGACTGACTTGATTTCAAAATTCAAATATATTTTAGTTTTTCCCATATAAGTGATGTATGTATGTATGTATGTATGTATGTATGTATGTATGTATGTATGTATGTATTCGGATAGTTTTCAATCGGATTCGAACCCACAACATACGGCATCAGTCGCCTAGAGGCCACAGACAGAACCAGTCGGCCAAATCTCTACTCCCAAAAAAGAGTGGTTCAATAGCCGGCTAAGTTGTTACATTTTTCTGACTGAG
>LD344386.1:68032-79213 GCA_001465055.1 Ptychodera flava | reverse complement strand
CAGATTTCATACAAAGTATTGTCTTTGTAATATATCTAAGTAAAACTTTGGTAAAATTTGAGATTAGCTGTAACAGTAATTTCCGATACAAACTTTAGAGTATCGGGTAAATGTTTGTCTTATTTCAGAAACAAAGATAGACAATATTGAACATTACATTATGTCATTTTGAAGACTAATAAATTGCCTTTGTAATACTAAACAAGCCAGGTTAAGCTCAGTAGATGACTCACAAGAATACTTTAACAATTTGAAAAAAGGTGCCAGTCTGCAGCACTGTGATAATGTGTTACTCTTCAAAATATGGCTATTACAGCAATACAATCCAAATATTTTTTCTATTAAAAGTCCATTTTATATTTCTGGTATGTTTCTGTAGCAAATAAAACAGATTTCATACAAAGCATTGCATTTCTTATTATGTCTAGCAAATAATTGGTAGAATTTGCGATCCACTGTAATTTGCGATGTTAAACTTTGGGGTATGGGTAAGTTTTAGTCATATTTCATGAATCTGTACGAAGCCTTTGAAAGAAAATGTAACGACCATCTCCATTGGTAGGAGCAAAAACATTGAGCAAATGATAGGAAGTATCATCCATTTTAACATGCAAATGCAGTAAACGACCTTGACAGAAACAACATCAATATTTTTGTTTCGCAGAAACAGCACCGCAACACCAGCAAAATTGCTCGTTCCATACAAGAAGTAAATAGGCGCACGCCAAACAACTTTCCAATGTGCCTGATTTGCCATTGTAGAATGGATTTCTTGTAGAAAATTAAAGTCAGCGCAATGGTTACACTTCAGTGAAGACAGAAAGTTGTACCGTTATAAAGAGCGTGACATCCATTCACTTTCCAAGAAATGACTGAAATACTTGTCATCACCAGAAAAGCAAAAACAAGAGAGAATATACATTCAATGTTTACTAATTGCCACGTTTTTACACTATCTGATTTTTGTAATCAAGTCAAAAGTTTATGAATATATTAACAGATGGATTGTCTTTTGTTCCCTTTATACTTACCTGTCATAAACCTCAAAATTAGCGCTTAAAAATCTTCAAGATGTGTTTAAAGACGCGATGATAACCAGCAGAATATTTCTATGTTTCAACATCAAACAACGGTTGTTATTTGATACACATGAAGGTTAATTTTTAAACCGAAGATTGGTCCTCAGATACACGGAATTATAATAAGAAAAGGGATTTTTTGAATAAAAGGAGGTCTGTAGAAGATAAATCACGATGCTGTGGAAGGATTTCATCAAAGAGCTACCTTAAAATGGTGCAACTTCTTTATTTTCATGTCTTTTAACAGTGTGCTTTTCAGGATATATAATATGTCTCGCAGGAATCACAAGTCAGAATATAAACGGAGAAGTGTTTTTACCGAATTAAATCGGTCTGAACAACATAAGTCACAATCGCTTAGTTAAATATGAAAGAATTTCATTATTGGGTTACGTTAAAATGGTGCAATTTTTTGATTTGCATGTCTTTTAACACAATGTGCTTCTGAGGACACAAAATATGTCTCGCAAGAAGCACCAGTCAGAATATAAAAGGAAAAAGTTTTTTTTTTCAATTAAAAGTGGTCGGTAGAAGATAAGTCACAATTGCTTAATAAACTGTGAAAGAATTTAATCAATGAGTTACGTTAAAATGGTGCAAGTTCTTTATATTTTCATGTTTTTTAACAATGTGCTTCTAAGGATACAAAACATTCACTGTTCTGTATATTTTTCTCATTGTTCTTCTTAGAGTACAAAAAATGTATCTCAAGAAGCACATGTAATTATAGAAGGTAGCTAGGAGAGATCTTTATGTTTCAAAAGAGACCCACACTTTAGGCATTCTAAATTTAACGAAACAGAGTACAAAATATATAGCTCAAGAAGCACAAGACATCATACTGTCTATAAAATTGGTTTAAACATTCAATGTTCTGTATATTTTTCTCTTTGTGCTTCTTAGAGAACAATATATATATATATATATATATATATATATATATATATATATATATATATATATATATATATATATCAAGAAGCAGATGTAAATATAGAGGGGAGGTAGGAGAGATTTTTATGGTTAAAAAGTGGCCCGCACTTTAGGCATTCTAAATTTAACTAAATAGCAAAAGACATCATATTGTCTACAAACTTGGTTTTACTATTCAATTTTCCTATCTTTTTCTCATTGTGTTTCTTAGAATATAAAATACATATCTCAAGAAACACAAGACATCATTTTGTCTAAAAACTGATTTTAACATTCAATGTTCTGTATATTTGTCTCATGGTGCTTCTTAGAGTGCAAAATAAAAATCTCAAGAAGCACATGTATTCATAGAGGGTAGCTAGGTGAGATATTTATGTTTAAAAAGTGACACACACTTTAGACATTCTAAATGTAACTAAGCAGGAAAAGACATATTGTCGACAGAATTTGTTTTAATATTCAAATTTCATATTTTTTCTCATTGTGCTTTTTAGAGTACAAAATATATATCTCAACAAGCACAAGACATCACAAGGGGGGATTTTGGTTTAAACTGTGACCTAAAATATGCATATTAATTTAACTGAACACAAAATGGCATGATTGCTTAAAAATTAGTTTTAACATGCAATTTTCCTAATTTTTCTCATTGTGATTCTAATGGTACAAAATATGTATCTCAAGAAGCAAGAGCCATAACAGAAGGGAGGAAAAAGTTCTTTTTGTTCAAACTGTGATCCATACTTAGGCATTCTATATTTAACTATTAACTGAATTTGACATAATAGGGTGTAATTGATGCGATTTTCCTATCTTTTTTCAGTGTGCTTCTAAGAGTAAAAAATATGTATCTCAAGAAGCATTACATGTTTGTGATCCACACTAGGCATTCAAACTTTAACTACAAAGAAATTAAATAATTTTCAAAAAAAAATTTTTGGAATAGTATTTGTCTCACGGTCCTTGGTACTTATTTGGGTAACAGCAGTGAGTATTAAAAAAAACTGGATTGACTGTGTTAATAATGGTGGGATAGATATGCTCCAGCTATGCCATTCCAAGGCCGCGTCATGTAGTAATCCCCTTGCTGTAACCAAACTCTTCCATCTTTTGATTTGCCTTTGTCCTCCTGCTTTTATCATCGATGAAATTCAACATAATTTTCTTTATTTCCTCTTGCAAGGAAAACTTTGGTTACCAAATCAATCAGTTTTTGCTCCATTAAAGTTAGGAGGGCAAAACCTTATCGATATCTTTTTTCACGTTTGAAAGCTTTTAGGTGAAAATATCTTCAAAAAAATCTGTATTTAGGTCTGGATAATCCTTCATTTTTGTTCGCTGTTACACCTCTCAACTTTTTATAGTCAGTTTTCAGTATGTTTCAGGATGTCTACCTAGATTTTATCTTTAGCTTTTGAAAATTAAAATGGTCTGTAGAAGATTAGTCACAATATTAATGGCTTAATAAACCATGAAAGAATTTCGTCGATAAGTCACAATTGCTTCAAAAAACGTGAAATAATTTCATCAATAAGTTATGGTAAAATGGTGCAATTTCTTTATATTTTCATGTTTTTTAACAATGTGCTTCTAAGGATACAGAATATGTCTCGCAAGAAGCACAAGTCATAATTCAATAGGAAAGTGTGTTTTTTTTATTTATTAAAATTGGTCTGTGGAAGATAAGTCACAATTGCTTCATTAAACGTGAAATAATTTCATCAATAAGTTATGGTAAAATGGTGCAATTTCTTTATATTTTCATGTTTTTAATAGTGTGCTTCTAAGGACACAAAATATGTTTTGCAAGAAGCACAAATTGGAAGATAAAAGGAAAAAGTGTTTTTTTTTAAATTAACGATGGTCAGTAGAAGATAAGTCACAATCGCTTAATAAAATATGAAAGAAATTCATCAGAAAGTTAAGTTTAAATGGTGTAATTTCTTTATATTTTCATGTTTTTCATAGTGTGCTTCTAAGGACACAAAATATGTCTCGCAAGAAGCACCAGTCGTAATATCAAAGGAAAAAGTTTTTTTCAATTGAAAGTGGTCGGTAGAAGATAAGTCACAATTGCTTGATCAAATATGAAAGAAATTCATCAGTAAGTTAAGTTAAAATGGTGTAATTTCTTTATATTTTCATGTTTTTCATAGTGTGCTTCTAAGGATACAAAATATGTCTCGCAAGAAGCACAAGTCATAATTCAGTAGGAATGTGTGGTTTTTTTTATTTGAATTATTAAAATTGTTCTGTGGAAGATAAGTCACAATTGCTTCATAAAACATGAAATAATTTCATCAATAAGTTACGGTAAAATGGTGCAATTTCTTTATATTTTCATGTTTTTAATAGTGTGCTTCTAAGGACACAAAATATGTTTTGCAAGAAGCACAAATTGGAAGATAAAAGGAAAAAGTGGTTTTTTTTAGATTAACGATGGTCAGTAGAAGATAAGTCACAATCGCTTAATAAAATATGAAAGAAATTCATCAGTAAGTTAAGTTTAAATGGTGTAATTTCTTTATATTTTCATGTTTTTCATAGTGTGCTTCTAAGGACACAAAATATGTCTCGCAAGAAGCACCAGTCATAATATCAAAGGAAAAAGTTTTTTTTTCAATTGAAAGTGGTCGGTAGAAGATAAGTCACAATTGCTTAATAAACTGTGAAAGAATTTAATCAATGAGTTACGTTAAAATGTTGCAATTTCTTTATATTTTCATGTTTTTTAACAATTTGCTTCTAAGGATACAAAATATGTCTCGCAAGAAGCAAAAGTCATAATTCAGTAGGAAAGTGTGGTTTTTTTATTTGAATTATTAAAATTGCTCTGTGGAAGATAAGTCACAATTGCTTCATAAAACGTGAAATAATTTCATCAATAAGTTACGGTAAAATGGTGCAATTTCTTTATATTTTCATGTTTTTTAACAATGTGCTTCTAAGGACACAAAATATGTTTTGCAAAATACACAAATTGGAAGATAAAAGGAAAAAGTGTTTTTTTTTAAATTAACGATGGTCAGTAGAAGATAAGTCACAGTCGCTTAATAAAATATGAAAGAAATTCATCAGTAAGTTAAGTTAAAATGGTGTAATTTATTTATATTTTAATGTTTTAATAGTGTGCTTCTAAGGACACAAAATATGTCTCGCAAGAAGCACAAATTGGAAGATAAAAGGAAAAAGTTGTTTTAATCAAGATGGTCAGTAGAAGATAAGTTACAATCGCTTAATAAAATATGAAAGAAATTCATCAGTAAGTTAAGTTAAAATGGTGTAATTTCTTTATATTTTCATGTGTTTTGACAGTGTGCTTTTGAGGACACAAAACATGTCTCGCAAGAAGCACCAGCCATAATATCAAAGGAAAATTTTTTTATTCAATTGAAAGTGGTCTTCGTTGAAGATAAGGCACAATTGCTTCATAAAACGTGAAATAATTTCATCAATAAGTTATGGTAAAATGGTGCAATTTCTTTATATTTTCATTTTTTTTAATAGTAAGCTTCTAAGGATACTAAATATGTCTTGCAAGAAGCACAAATCGGAAGATATAAGGAAAAAGTGTGGTTTTTTTTAATTAAAGATGGTCAGTAGAAGATAAGTCACATTTGCTTCCTTAAACGTGAAATAATTTCATCAATAAGTTATGATAAAATGGTGCAATTTCTTTATAGTGTCATGTTTTTTTCATAGTGTGCTTCTAAGGACACAAAATATGTCTTGCAAGAAGCACAAATCGGAAGATATAAGGAAAAAGTGTGTTTTTTTAATTAAAGATGGTCAGTAGAAGATACGTCACAATTGCTTAATAACTTGTGAAAGAAATTCGTCAGCAAGTTAAGTTAAAATGGTGCAATTTCTTTATATTTTCATGTTTTTAATAGTGTGCTTCTAAGGCACAAAATATGTCTCTCAAGAAGCACAGTCATAACTTAATGGGGAAAAAGGGTGTTTTGAGTACAGTGGAAAATGGTGCAATTTCTTTATTTTCATGTCTTTTTACAGTGTGCTTCTAAGGATACGAAATATGTCTCGCAAGAAGCACCAGTCGTATTTGCAAACAGAGAGCACGGACGATACGATCACATGTGGATTTCACTACGATTGTGGTTCTAGAGGTACAGAACAAGTATCTCAAGAAGCACGTTGCTTTGATCTTTGAAATGACATCCGCGTACGAGGATGCACGCATGCGCACACTTTGGTGCTTCTAATCGTGCTTTTTGTACTTTTTTTGTAACCCTCCATTCCTGCTATCAGCCAAGGTCTGATTTCGGGAAGCATCCAGCTGCCCGGAGCGGAGACCTTGGCAAGCGAAAATGCCCTTCAAAAGGGCGCGAAGCTATTGTAATGTAACGTTCATTGTGTAAGTGGACACCACACAGGCAACGTTCGGGAACACGCTCCAGAAAATGCTGCGTTTTAGTTTTTTTCTGACCGCAAAAATGGAGACAGACAGCCAAGCGGTCAGCGTGAAGCAGCTGCCGATCGAACTCTGTGGTTATATTCAAATTCTAACGCGACTGGAAGACGATTTTTAGGACATTCAAGCGTTGGTGGTGGGGCATCTCGCTTGCCAAGGCCTGCTGTTCGGGCAGCTGGATGCTTCCCGAAATCAGGCCTTGGCCGATCGAGCCCACAGATCGTGGCTTTTAAAGCGCCACCACACGACCGTACGAGACCTGTAACTAGCCAATCAGCGATCGCTGTCGTTGTTTACATTTCCATTTCTAATGGTTCTACTCCGGAATAAAAAGGACGCGATGCGTACGCCGTTCTACATACTCAGTACGCCCATATAATCACGTGATGCCGGTACAAACAAACCCACATGGGTACTGAACGCGTATGGAAATACACGTACGTCTGTGCGCGCTTGCGCACATGGTTTTGTTTGTACCGTGGTCGATTCGAATTCCGGGTTTGGCCTATTCTTCCCGTACGCATTCAAAGCGAGAGTGTGAATTTGTTACACTGTCTTGAAGCTTTAATAGCTAAAGTATTTACTTTTGCGAAACAGGGTTTACAAATGTACCTCGATCCAACACGATCGTCAAGTCCTCCGCAAACTTCTTTTAGGATGCCAAGTAAGTGACCGGGAAACGTTGATGTGAAGATTGTTCGTCGATCTATGTCGCAGTTGCACACTCTGCACTTTGCCGACGCCATCTCGGATTTCTCTGTTTATGTAACGCGTGCTGTGATTGGTCCGCCTGATTTTCAAGTTCTGTCAGATTTCCTTCGCACAGTATATCAGTGTGATCACGCACGGCGTAGTCAGTGGAAGACTCCTGTCTGGCTCACTAGCCGTGCGAGCGGACGATGGTGGTGGGGAATCAATGACCATTGGCGATTTGAACAGACCGTCAATCAAAGGCTTGTATAAACTCTGTTTGCCGGATTAGCAAAAGCTGCCAAAAGGTTGAGATCAGTTTGTGTAATTAATGTTATAGAAATCAAACATCGTACTTGCCATTGTTTGACTAGAAGGAGTACTCCACTAATGCCAGAAACTTGGTTTAAAAATTGCGGCTTTACACAAAGAGGCGAATATGATTTCTGAGAAGTTTGTTATATCAGCGTTAGTACTGTATTTTGACTACGTACATTACCAAATATTAAGCAAGTTATCGGAAGTGAAAAGGTTTAACAAAATATCCAAACTTGCATTGTTCAGTATGTTGACAATTAGTTAAATTGCTGATTGCACTGTCCTGATTGATGGGACACTTCCTTATAAGGTAAATGTAGATTATATTTTCTGTAAAATAGTGAAATGTTTGCACAGTAAGAAATGGTTTCGTCTTAAGGACAGGTTTCACTGTACTTGCATTGTAAAAAATGTAATGATGAAATGTTCCCTGAGTTTAAAGTCTCTACTGGAACGCCTCTCTCACTGTTGGTTATATCATATCAGTCACTGTGGGTATCCATTTGTACACCGGAATACTCAGGAAATGTATTTCCATGGATACTGCCATCTCCATCGTCACTTCTGTTTTTATCAGTATCTGTTTATCAATAGTTGGATAACAATAGTCGTCATGGATTTGTAGGAGCAGACCGTCAGTGTATATATGACTAGACGGACAGGTTTGTAGCATAAATCGACACAAACGTGTTTTCAAATGAGATGAAAAAGTACTATTGCAAACATATCTGCTGACCAATCACTTTCAAATATCTGATCTTACACTCAGATGGTTTAAGTGTAATAACATATCTGTAGTATACAATAATGGCTGGAGACAGCATGTGCAATACAAGAACTTACAAGTATTACTAATTACTGGATTTCCCTGGCAATAGTTTACTTCTATTCCATTTTTTTCCTTATGATGGAGGTAACAGATGACATCTTCTTGCGAAAGGCCTACTTAATGATGGCTACTTTTTCCCTTGTTACAGGCACTGCTTGCAAAATCTGCAGAAGAATTTAATGGTACCTCAATTTCACTGAAAACCACGGTATTACATAATACCTTAATTTTACACAAAGTTACACTCATTGCACCATGTGAGGTACTTGTAGGGAGAAAGAAAGGAATATATAAAACTTACCACTCATCGAGAAAACAGTATCAGGATCAATATTTTCACGACAGCTAGCACCCGTCACTTTTTTCCAACCAAATCCTTTTTTTGTAGAAGCACTGCATCCGGAAGAGTGCTGCTTTGGTCCCAGACACTTTCAGCTTATTCCTTGTATCATTCATCTGCTGTTTATAAACAAAGACTCTGGAACCAGGCATAACTTCCAGCCACTTCATTGTAAGAAAATTATCAATGCAATAAAAATAAAATTAGTATGTGACCTCATATATTACAATACTTATGTAATTAAAGTGCTTAACATCTTTCACGATTGTACATGCACTTGTTAAAGAAATGTAAAACGCATTCACTGTGAAGAACTTCATCAGTAAACCTGTACTGCTCGGAATGACACGGTTAGGTAAAATGTTTGCAAAATATAAAATGGGTACTGTCTTTAAAAGGAATTGTTTGCAGTGCACACTTTCATAATTTTCACATGACAGATAAAAATAAGTTGAGAAAAGTCGTCAAAATTGTGGACATTTTAATATTGTGCACACAATTATTTCTATTATTGAAGATGACCATGCTGCAGCCCCTTTTCCCGCCATCATGCTCTTACATATTTAAGCAGTAATTATACATAACTCTTTACCTTTAGATCAGACGTGCTTTCATGCTTTACATTAACAGGAAATTTAATCATACAATATCATCTATGTCATCACGCCTTTATTACCTAAAACTTGATTTAATGCAAATATGAAGATGGAGCTGCATGGTCAATTGATAACACGTTTTCTGAATCTGCCATGCCGTGACCATGCACTGCACAGGAAATTGTCACAACTCCTACCTAAATTCGCCAAACATTTTGGATACTTTATGTACATTGTTAAGTGTAAATATTTCTCAAGACTATGTATTATCTGTGTATAGAAACAGTACAGAAAAAGTACACATTTTTTAAGTAATTTGTGTACCGATATAGTAAACAGACTCCAATGTGATGCTACTTAAAGCTATCCAATATTGAAACGTTGATGTATATGCAGAGCATACCTTATTTGAGGAAAACTCGGTGGAAAAAGTATGCATGCAGCGTACTTGCTGTGGTTAGTAAAAACATGTACACGGGGCGTATATTGATTTGGTCGAGCATGAAAAAGTACACAATGTATATACTAGTCATCCATCCACACATCTGCTACTGGGTTAGGTGTTGGGTGTGTTGGGTGTTTGACTGATAGGGGTTACTTCTCATTTATATAGTATTGATAAGTTATCTTAAGTCCCTTGATGTTGATTGGCAACAGCAACACCTACCTCATTTTTCTGTCTGTTATTCAAAGCATACACTAAAACAAACATTTTGCTTGATTAACAATAGTGATCATTCTTTAATAACACTGTGAAAGATATTTATGGCTACAATGCATATTTTGAAAGATGAAGTAAGTTAACATAACTGTTGTGTGCATTCTACTATCAATGTGCTAAACATTTTAACTCCTGCAGATGTGACTTAAAATCAATCAAAATCTGTTGATTTTCAATTACATAAATACTGATTGATAGACTGTACATTATATCATAACTTTTCCTATATTTACCCAAATGACTTTTTAGAGCACTTGTTATGAGCAATTTAGGATATTGTAAGGAAAAGACTAACTTATAAACCCCACACATTTTAATATATGCCAATGATTTTAGCGGTTTTCATGTCATACTTGGAAATTACTAGCCTCTACTTTCTATGAGTTGACAAAGTGTTGCGCAGACTCCCTAACATCATTCTGCTTGATATAACACCATTATTAGCTCTTGCGTAATAAAAATCTTAAAATAAGCATGAATATTTAAAACAGCAGAGTTAAACACATTATAAATGAGAATTTCAGCAAAAAACTTGAATGTTAGAAATTATGTGAAAAAATCAGTGTGGCACTGTTGGAGCTCAAGCAAGAAATGGAATTTCCATGTGTTCAGTCCAGCAGTTTTAAAGAAAGAGGCGAATACGGTTTCTCACAGGTTTGTTATATCAGCATGAGTACTGTATTTTGACTTCATACATTATCAAAAATTAAGCAAGCTATCGGAAGTGAAAGGGTTTAACAAAATATCCAAACATGCATTGTTGAGCATGTTGACGAATAGTAAAATTGCCTTTTTCACTGTCCTGATTGATTGCACACTTCATAATAAGGTAAATGTGCATTGTCTTAACAGTAAAATAGTGAAATGTGAAATAGCAGTCCTTTAAAAATGATTGCACAGTTTGAGATGATTTTTTTCTAGGGACAGGTTTCACTGTACTGGCTTTGTGAAAAATGTAATGATGAAATGTTTCCTGAGTTTGAAGTCTCTGATGAAACAAGTTGGACAGATTCATGGAATGCCTCTCTCATTGTTGGTGATATCAGACACTGTCGGTATCCATTTGTGCACCAGAATGCTCAGGAAATGTATTTCCAAGAATACTGCCATCTCCATCGTCACTCCTGTTTTCATCAGTATTCGTCAAGTCAAAATAAAGAAAAAAGAAGCCAAACCTCAAACAAATTGCAACACAAATCATTCATGCGGTTTTGTGCTCGGGGGATACTGCCTAGTGAAATAC
>LD344385.1:16248-28881 GCA_001465055.1 Ptychodera flava | reverse complement strand
TAATTTTGTATCCATGTCTATAGTAGCTTCAGGGACTTTGGCCCTATGTTTTGATATTGTTGAAAATATGCATATTTGCTCAAAGAAGGCGCTTTTGGTATAAATCTTCTTCTTCATAACTGCTAATCAGATAGCTTTGATATTTGGTATACAGTTTCCAAGGGATGACTCTACTTAGATTTGTATAAATTGTATTTTTAAGGAATTTTTTTGTCATTTTTGATCAAAAATTTATTTCATCAAAACCGCTTATCTGACAGCTTTGATATTTTGGGTATAGGTCCCTAGGGATGACCCATATGAGATGTCTTCAAAATGTGCAGAAATATGCAAATTTATATTTTTAAGACGATTTTTGTCATTTTTGGTCAAAAATTTTTTTTCGCAATAACAAGTCTCATCGTTTTGATATTTGGTATACAGATTTAGAGGGATGATTACAATGTCATGTATTCAAATCATGATGAAATCTACAATTTTGTATTTTTTGGATAATTTTGCCAATTATGTCGTGAGATAACGATAAAAACATGTCCACAAAAAAGTAAAAGTTTGAATTCCGGTGGCCCACCTAAATTCAGCTTCCGAACATCGAACGTTCGGCACTGGGGCCATTGCCAACTAAGCTATGGAGTACGAGTCTACGCTTACGCTGCTGTATGCCACAGTACCACTCGCGTCGGTGATCGGTCATGCCCCCTTGGGGAAAGTCGAGTCTTACTGACTCTGAGAAAAAACAGAAAACAAAGTTTGATTCCACCAGAATTCGCATAGGTGACTAGCACAGTTACGTGGGGTTGATACATAGCGGCCGCCGAGTGGTATGCATAGACGCATACCTCGCGCGCGGCGTACTGTGTGGCAGACGACAAAATGTAGTCATCGGAGGCGGCTAATATTTGACACGTAAAAACTGATGTTTATGTGGTATTGTTTAAAAATATAGTACAACTGATTTAGAATAATAAAAACGACAAAAACTAAGGAGAAGTTTTACAAAACTTACCTGAGGTAATGGCATAATGCTGTATATAAACTCTTTACAGTGGGAAGTAAATTAATTGCGTCGTTCGAACTTATTGTAGAACTCCCTAGAATATCGTCAATCAGCACAACAACAAACCTTCGGGGGATTTCGGGTCAAAATCAGAAACGATTGTAAAACTTCGGGATGTGAAAAATACGCTCGGGAAATGACATGTTTTTATCAATATCTCGCGATCCGCGTGCAGTCGCCACGTCAAATATCGACCGTAGGCATTAAAAAATGTGTTTTAAAAATGTTACCAAGTGGGAGTGCCTCTTTAATGTGATATATATATATTGAAGTAATGATGGAATCTTCAGTTTTGTATTTTTGCAGCTATTTTTGCCGTTTTTGGTCTGGCCATCTTGAAATGAATTGGCAAAGAAAGTCACCTTCTTCATCCACACATGCGTCACTAATAATTATTCTCTACATAACGTAGCAGAGCTATATTGGCTGTTAGGTTGCTTGTTTCTTCAAAATCGCTGGTCAGACAGCTTTTATATTTGGTATATAGGATGACCTTAGTAAAACAATTTCATATAGTTAGGAAATACTTCATTTTGTGTTTTAAGGGCAATTTTTGCCAGTTCTGAAACACTGAAACAATTCTTCTGCCATAAGAATATTGCAAACTGACCTCTGCACTTGCTATATCTGGTATTATGGTATGTACCTCCTCTATACCATCCATGTCTATAGTAGCTTCAGGGATATTGGCCCTATGTTTCAAAAATATATACTTCTTGAAGAACAGAGAAAGAATTGCTTCTCTCAAGTACAGTCAGTATTATACACTTAGATGATGTGACATGATGCATTTTAGGGACACAGTCATCAACATTATAGATTGATACTTTAAACCATCAAGTGTAAGCATGAAGTTATATTGCAAGAAATGAGCACACCTCTGTTAAGTAACAAACACAGCATAGAAAATAACTCTGCCAGCATATAAATAACAAGTCATACATTTTTACAAAACAGTTATGCACTATGCCGCAAAATGTATTTTTGAAATGGTAAACCTTATTCTACCACAATAATGCTTACGAATGGTTTGCTGGCAAATTCATTGTATTTCACAAGGGATTGCTTTCATCCTTTTCAATGTATAGTGAATATTCAGAAAAGTGTATTGAGGCTATTTCACTGAGTATACTACACCATGTACCTGTTCCAAAGATAGTATAGCCAAGAAATTGTTCTCAGTATATATTTACTAGTTATCTTTATAAACCACATTCGTCATATTATGTATATTAATATAAAAAAAACAGCCACACAGAATGGACTATTCCACCTTCAATGTTTGAGATTCTCCTGGATGATATTCATATAATTTCTAAAGATGGAGTGCTATAATTTTGCAGTGGAGAAGAAAATGGAAAAATATGAATTCTGGGAGAAAGTGCTGAATTCAGCAAGATATGTGGTTGCTCCAATGGTTGACCAAAGTGAGCTAGCATGGCGTATGTTGAGTAGGAAATACGGAGCCCAGTTATGTTACTCTCCAATGTTACATGCATCAGTTTTTATACGAGATGAAGGTTACAGAAAAGAGGCTTTACAATCTTGTCCAGAAGACAGACCTTTGATAATTCAGGTAATTTATGCAAAAGATTTCCTTTTCCTTATTCCTGTCTATCATTAACACAGTGTCTTTATTATGATTATTACTTGACACACACGAGCAATTGCAAGAAGGGGGTATGGGACATTAAAAATGTATTAAACATGTATATAAATTATAATGCTGAATAATTAGAGGTTATAAATGGCAAGTGAGGACCTCTCAGAAGGAAAGTTGGCTTTTTGGTAGGAAACAGCTTGTCACCAAGCAAGGTAATAAATGATTGCTCTTATAATAATCTTTACGGACTTGATACAGGTTTTTGTGGATCAAAGTTGTACGGCAGAAGGGCCTGAGCGTGCAAGGGCCTGTGCTGTACGAACGAGGTTCACAAAACCTGTATCAGGGCCGTAAAGGTTTTATCATATACTTTATGGAATGATAAATATGTTGTCAAAAATATTGTGCAAATATTCGGAGATAGAAATAAATGTGTCACAAACATTTATTGCAATTTTTGTAAATTTTTCAGAAAAGTTATGGCCGCATTCCATCGCGTATTGATAATCTGGTGAAAATCTTATGGTTTATCATTGCCAGGTGTGGTTTATTACTTACAATGATATGAGCAGAATGGGTGTAACACATTAATAGTCACAGATCATGTACCGGTACACTAGCTTACCGACAGCCTATGGGATATTTCCATGTGCCATTATGGTACCGGAATCTTTCCTTGTCGATTTTTTCCAGCTGCTTTGCCCGATAGTTATTCAATTGATGAATTAGTATCACTTGTCAAACATTATGGTATTTATTAGGAATGTTAAAGCAGGAAAGTCCACCAATGCCCTCTTCTCCACACCCTTCTCTTCCCCTCAGCAAGTAAATGTCAATAATTTGTATATCTACAGATTTTACAGTTTGCATGATGAATGATATTAACTGGTACAATGTGGCTATTGTACTATCGTAAAATCCTGTTATAATGGTCATATAATACCAATTAAATCTCTTTATTTTCCTGTAGTTTTGTGCTAATGATCCAAATATATTTGTTGAGGCTGCAAAATTAGCCCAGGATCATGCTGATGCCATTGATTTGAACCTTGGTTGTCCTCAATGCATTGCCAAGCGAGGTATGTTAACTTCCTATTTCTTACATTGTGTGTATTATAATTATCATCTTAGCCAACATTCAGCTGAACTAGATTGTCTCCAGTTTGTGATGAGTAAATAAACTTTGGTAGATGCTGTGAGATCACCACAAAGTATGCTTCTTTGTAATAAAGTATTAATCTAAATCAAGGCAGACATTGTGTCCATAATTATAGCAATAGCTGAGAAATTATCTGTGGATGTCGTAGTTTTGTCCCTTGCTTTTAAAAGGCCCTGACAAAGAAAATATTTGTCTAGAAAATGCTAACAAGAGAATACCAAGGCACAATATTCTAAGACTGTACAGTAGCGTACAATACAGAGGCGTAAATGTATGTCCCCAGTGTTGATTTGATTTCTTCCTTGGTGACTTTTGACAGTAACCTTTCACCACGGTGACCGTGGTTTGGTCCAAACCAATCAGTAATTATTGATCTATTCACAGAGAACTGGTGTAAACCGGTTAAAGCCGCAATTTTCAATCCCAGGTTCTCGCATTAGTAGAGTTCTCCTCCTAGTCAAACACTTGGCCAGTACGATGTTTGATTTCTATAACATTAATTACACAAACTGATCTCAACCTTTTGGCGCATTTTGCTAATCCTGCAAACAGAGTTTATACAAGTGTTTGATTGACGGTTGGTTCAAATCGCCAACTGTCATTGATTCCCCACCACAAGCACTCGAATTTCCTAAAAAATAGTCTTCCAGTTGCATTAGAATTTGAATATAACCACAGAATTCGATCAGCAGCAGCTTTGTGCTGACCGCTTGGCAGTCTGTCTATGTTTTTGCGCCCGGAAAAACCTAAAAAGTGGCATTTTCTAGAGCGTGTGCCCGTGTGTTGCTTGTTTGGTGTCCACTTACACAATGAAAGCCGCCATAGCTTCGTGCCCTTTTAAAGGGAGGCTTCGCCTTTAAACTTAATTCTCCGAGTACATGATAAACTTAATTCTCTGAGTACATGATCATATTATAGTAAAGACCTGAAGGTGGGCTTACACGTGTATTTTTTTAAACCTGAGGGAATCTGATTAGTCGCCCTGTAAATATTCCTTATCAGCGATCTAAGCGATCTCACGTTTACACGTCATACACAAGGTAAAAATTTAGTTCAGGTCAAGCATAGACCCTCGAGAAAAACGAGGGTCTATGGGTCAAGCGAAAGAAATAACGCCACCAACAATACAGTAGTCTTCATAACAACGTATAGTCGGTACATCAAAACGACAAAAATCAAGCAAGCCCTGACAGAAAACCGGAGTGAACTTGAAAAAGACGAAACACTAAAAAAACTGTTCCAAAACCAACCAATAATCGCATATAGAAATAACAGAAATAAAGGCGACACACTTATAAGCGCTAGACTTCACAAAAACTACAATAGCTCAAACTCAGGTTCACACGAACCTACGCAAACACAACAAGACCAAACAGTAGACATTCTAGCTTCCCTACCAAACGTAAGTGGAACAACATATTATAAAATAAAAACAATCAACCATTCAACACGTCTCACCAATCAAAAATGAATTTTAAACGACTGATGAAGAAAACTCTGTTTTCGAAACGTAGCGCCAAAGGATCACAGTGTCAGTAGTCTCTCCGCTCCAGTGCGGATTAACACAGGACACGTAGATTACAACCCAAATATGAAAGATGTGTGGAGTTGCTTTCCCTTTACTACCAGTTGCTTTCCCTTTACCACCTACAACTCATCGTAAAATGGCATCGTTTTTCTAGCTCTGCCACTACGAGGTTGTTGTCGGACACGGGCTTGAACTGAGCTCGCATCCGTTTGATTTTGTTGTGGCATTGTTCCGCTGTCCTCTTGAGTCCCTTCTCCCTGGCCTTGACAGCGACGACTTCATACACTTGCGGATCTCTCGATGTGCCGTCCATCATACGGATGACATTTTCGTCTCTCCAGATTGACATTAGTAGCCTGATCTCTTCCTGTGGCCAATTGTTGCTGCGATCGCGAGAGCTTACTTGAACACCGTCCATTGTGGTAATGACCGCAAGCCCGAAGACAGGATATAGTTCGGCGTTTAGTTCAGTGTTCTGGTCACATGTGTAAATAGGCCATTGTTTAGTACGGAGCACCGAACCTGGACCAGCCCTCCTACACCGAATTAATTTAGTGACACAGGTTTAAATTTATTCCGGTGTCAACTCCGGACTTAACTCACACGTGTAAACCCCCCTTGAGTTAGGCATCAGATTGTCTTGCTAGGAAATTTGCTAACGAGATTACAGTTTCAATGGACAACAAAAGGCTATGGCACCTCCATAATCCTGTTACAGATTAGATGGAGTCCTTACATTTTATCCAGTACACTGACTTTTTCTGATAACACTGCTGACATACAGCATCAAATAGATCATAACAACCAGTTCAAAATTAATGTTTCCAGGTCATTCTGTAGAAGGCTTAGAAGTTATCAATCAACTTTTTTGATGAGTTTGGACAAAACTAAATAAAATTATAACACACCACATGCTCATTTCATGTTGCATTACACCAGAATATATCATGTGACAAGAAAATAGATACTTGTAGTGTGAATTGTCGCTCGGTAATAGTTTTTGACCAGATTTGGAAAAGTGTCCGGTCACATTACCATACACATTGTGTCCTCTGCAGCTTTGAAACAAAAGCAGGTGACTAGAACGTGATTAGCGCCCGAGATGAGCGACAAGCCTGCCTCTCTCTAAAACAGCAAGATTTTCCATTCCAACAGCATAGGAACTTGAACAGCTCATTGACGACAAAGATTCAAGTGTAACTAAGGATGTCGCTCGGTATGCTTAGGATGTTTTTGTGAAGATATTGGTAATACTGTTACTGCTGTGGAGAAATAGTCAAGTGAACTTGTCACAATAGATTGTTGAAGTGCAATATCAACACATATTAAAAAATATAATATAAAACAACGTGAGCGTGTGGCAAATTATAAAACATAAATAACTTGGTCTTTATTTGGGCTATAGCATCTGTGTATCACCCCGCGATGCCATGTGTTACCAGAAACACATTGTTGTACCCCATGGCCTACAGCCTCAGGGAATAGTGATGTGTTTCTGGTAATGCACAGCCCCTCGGGGTAATAAATGGGCACTATACCCTCATGACCAGGTAATAGGTGTTTAATAACTCATGAGTGTTTATAAGACAGAGAGTGTAGTTGTTTTGTATGATCTGAATGTTTGCAAATAATGTGAAGAAGACAAAACCCCAGTGTTAACATGTATCATTGATTTCATTACTACAGGACATTATGGTGCATTTCTACAAGATGACTGGGACCTCATCCACAAAATGTGTAAGTTTACCAACATTTTGATAGTACGATCAGTTTCTCAACATATTTTATCATGGCGGTATTATATAAGGGAAGGAGTCACAATGCCTTTGTAAAGCCTCAATCATTCCATGACGTGTATAGCTGTAACTTTCTCAGGCCGTTTCTGGCTCTGCTAAGGCTATTTAACATACATTGTTAATATTTCATAAACGAAGTTTTGCTGTTTGGCAATTTACTGCAGGTTCTTGGTAACTTCCAGATAATGGCCTAACAAGTTAACAACAGCAAGTTACCTTGAAAACACGGCAAAACCTCCAGACTATTTAACTGCTAAATGCTTGGTTTGCCGTGGTCTGCACTACTTGCAATATAGCTGATCACAAAGATTTTTTTTTTAAATTGATCATTTATGTGATTTTAATACTTTGTTTATTAGAGTTATCAAAAAAGTTTTAATACATGCCTTATTACATCTGAGAAAAACAAATTGTCTTACATTACAAAAGCCAATAAAATATATTATATTGAACATTCATCATACGTTATCATTATCATGTGTCATGTCTGTTGTGCATGGGTCTCGGTGGATATTAGAACTGTAAATTACCCACTTCTTATTATGTGCAAACATTTTCTCTCTTATAAAGCAATGTGAAATTCAGTTTTTTGTACAGAGTTATCATCAAAGATTACATGTTGAAATTTGTTGAAATACTAGAGAAAGTTGAGGCACAATGAGGCAATCAATGAAAAGATAAAGTTGAACATTCCATGAATTCAGAGAAGAGAAAAAAAACCAAAAGAGCTATAACTTTACCAAAAATTAGTTGAGGCTCACATATCTGGGATCAACTTAATTGCAGAATCATGCTCTGTCAAAAGTAAGTTTTGTTTATGTCTCCTGACCCCTGTAGTCAATTGTGCACCACCCATTTTCACTAGGGTTCAAAGGTTAGAGCCTACATGTAAATATCAAAACAGAATAAATTGAAGAAATAGAATTCAGCAGACCATTGCGCCAAGTGGTATGCTGTTGTCTAATTGTGGGGTAAACGCCTTGGCTTACAGACTTGTGAACCTTCAGGGTTTGGGTTTCTATAAATAATTCATAATGACGACGGCCTTATAAATACGCATGAACAGCAGACAGTTTTCCCTGGCAGTTTTCGTAGAGACCATGTTGCAACCATTGAATTATGTTCTGTAATCTGTATTACAGTGATTAAGGGAATTTATTTCAAAAATGTTCAATGTGGTAACTTTTTAGCTTACAGTACAAAATGTACAAAGTTATTTTGAGACCGGTTTTCCTTCAATTGCCACTTATTTCAGAGGAGGAGACCCACTATGCCCCCCTGTTCTTGCAATCTGAGATCAAATATCTCTTTTACAATAACAAAGTATTGAATCTACTGTCAAAATCTTCAATGTATTGTTTTTCACAGTAAGCCATGCTTCAAAGAGCTTGAAGGTCCCTGTCACTTGTAAGATACGGGTTTTTAAAGATTTAGAAAAGACTGTAAAATATGCAAAGATGCTTGAGAAAACTGGTATTTCATTAATAACTGTACACGGCAGAACAAGAGATATGAAAGGTGCTACTACGGGGTTAGCTGATTGGAATTACATCAAAGCTGTCAAGTAAGTGCATATTTTTGGATCTTTTTACTACATTTGTTTATTAATGCATCTTGATAATGAAAGTCTAAAACTTTTTCTCTTACTTTGGCCAGGTAAGTCTCTTTAAATTCTTGTAAACTACGTGTGGATGTACGTCCGTCCACATCAAAAACTTCTAAACCACAGCACATACCATCTTAGTATTTGGTGTACAGGTGCACCTAGGGATGGAGATGTAAATTTGTTCAAATGAACATGTCAGTGTCAAAATACACAAATGAGGTGAAAAAAAGGAAAATCCTGCAAAGTGCTAAAACTCTGTAACCGCTGGCCAGATTTGGTTGAAACTTGGTATGCATACCCTCCTCTATAGGCAAGTATACTCTCACCTTCTGTACAATTCATTCCATAGCTCTCAACTATCTCACACATTGCTCAACTATCTCACACATTGTTCTACAATCTGGTGCAAAATAATCGCTATCATACCAATTTATAATCCGATAACACTAGGTCAGAATTCATAATACAATAGTTGGCCTTTACATTGTCATTGTTATGTCAGATTTGTTATTGCAAAGCAAAATTTTCTCACAAGCTGGTGATGAGATTATTGACTAGCTTAGTTAACCATAATCCTTTGTTTCACTTTTCAGGCAAAATGTGTATATTCCAGTATTTGCTAATGGTAATATTCAGTACCTTAGTGACGTGAAACAATGCATGGATGAAACAGGGGCTGATGGTGTAATGTCAGCAGGTAAATGATCCATTCAGTCATCAATCAAAGTATTTCAATAGATGCTTGAAAACAACTTGTTAAATGCTATCTATGAAGATTTTTTTTATTGTTACTAGTTGCAAACACAAAACCATGTCATGGATCTTTCAGATGAAAGAAGCCTTGTTATCTTTCGAAGTTGGTAAGCTCTTCAAACAGTGACTCCAGAGATCAGATATTAAATGGCCAGCTGTACATATCTAAACAGTGACCACTGCCATTAAAAATATTTTATCGTCACAAATATACCAAAACATCAAAAAGAAAGAGAATATGATAAAAAAGGCTATAAATTTGGGCAGCTGATTTCTATCATCAAATTATTATTACCAATCATCCACTCTATTCACTCAAGTTCATGCCGGGCTGTGTGTATTTGCATAACATAACAATTATTGTGCAAATACGCACAGCCTAAGTATGAAAAATTAACGCGAGTTATAATTGTCAAAAATGGCTTTTCCAGAATAAGCGACCCCAAAGCTAGCACATATGCCTTGGTAAACTTCTCCTTTAATTGATACGCATATGATATTTACCCATATTTTGAATTTTTTGCTACTATAGACTATAGTCTATAGAAGCTATTGGGATGGGTATCCGTCTGGCGCCCTGCATCAGTCTGTATGTATGTATGTATGTATGTATGTATGTATATGTATGTCCGTTTGTGAGGATGTCCGTCAACTCAAATATCTCGAGAACTGCTGTACTTACAGATTTGATGTTTGTTGTGTGGATGCAAAATATGATTATGAGAAGCTATCTTTTTAGCACGGATGACGTAGTCAGCAGGGCTATACCGGTAGTTGTGGTGTCAAATTCCGTAGAGTAGGCTGTCTGTCTGTCTGTGTGGATGGATGGATGTAGACATTTGGTGTCCGTAAACCGTTTAAACTGACAAACTGCTTAACATTTTGGATTGAAAGTTTGTGACGGTCTAACTTGGTACACGAAGATGGGGATTTGTTCAAATGAAGTTGATTGGAGGATTCCATCGAGAGTTATTGATTTTAGAATGATTATTTTCCGTATTTTTCTAGGGTTTTCAAATCACGTGACTTAGTGTTTGATTTGGGGGGTTGACTGTGAACAGTCTCCATGCATAGCTTCATACAGTACACGGTTGAGAATTGAATATATTTAATTCAGTGTAAATAAACATGAATTTACCAAATCACGCTGTTCTTGTTATTTTTCGTTAAATGTAATATTGGTTCTGAGGTTGTCAGATGAGAGCGAAAAGCGTGTCTAGCCGCGATTGACAGCGCGGACGTGTACATGATGATGCACATTATTGTTTCTGATGAAGGCCAAGGCGGGTTTGGCGCCTGATCAGTGTTCCCGCTAAAGGCTTATTTGCGCGCTAGTTGCGCAGTGTCTCTGATTGCTCTAGCAGTGAAATTTCATGTTTTGCGCAACTTTAGCTGGTTTAGTGTCAGTCATTTCAAACGGTATTACTTTTGGCAATGATAACTCACGGCGAAATGTACGATCTCTGCGCGGATTTAAACGATTTTACTTCCGCGTTTCGAGTTTAGCGCCCGTTGGTGGCGCAGTTGCCACCTACGTTCATCGTACGTTGTGACTACATACCTCTATAAATTAGCAGATGGACATGGCTAGGGCTGCCCCTGTGAGGCAATCAGGCGTATCTCATGAGGTCTTCAAATGATCAAGATGAAGTTCAAAGTGTCGCGACAGATAATAAAGTGATCCCGAATCCACTGCTAAACGAAGAGCTGGCATGGTAGGGGACGTTTTTGGACTTCATGGCAGACGTCAGTTGGAACATTTCACTTACGACAGTCAGCAACACAGTAGCTTGCGAGTGAGTTATCGATATATTCACTGAATTTTCAAAACATTTGTGAGATATGTCATTCATTATTCTCGCCAAATTTACACGTTTGAGATCGTTTAGTAGTAATTGATTTGCACGTTTCGTAGCACATAGTGGCACATCATTTGCTAGAATTCAGTCAAGAAGTTTGTAGTAGGATCGGACATACCTACGGACTACAACGTAGTGACGTTTTACTTAAAGTCGGTAACTTGCAAGTGAGTATCGATACATTCACTGAATTTTCAAAACATTTGTGAGATATGTCGTTCATTATTTTCCCCAAATTTACACGTTTGAGATCGTTTAGTAGCAATTGATTTGCACGTTTCATAGCATATAGGGGCACATCATCTGCTAGAATGCAGTCAAGAAGTTTGTAGTAGGATCGGACATACCTACGTACTACAAGGTAGTGACATTACTGATAGTTAGGCATAGCCCACAAGCTGAAGGCCACTATCTTGTGATGAACTAAATAATTTCTTGTGATGAACTAAATAATTTCTTTCGCATGCAGAATATCAATTTTCATACCCAAAGATTTTGTTTTGTTGTTGCATAGAGTAACTAGGGTTTGAGTGGCTGTTTTATCACTGTTAATGTTAATTTTTAATCACTTCATTTTTTGTGCCAACGTTATTTGTGATTGATCTGTTTAATTGTAGAACCGGTAGAAGATCTAGTACCAGATAGAGACCACTATGAGTGAATATTAAAGGCATAGGGCGTCATGGCGCATTGCAATGCATTTTGGGTAATCAAGGTTAAAATTGTATATAATGCCACCTACGACAGCACATTGCAATGCATTTTGGGTAATCTACACGGCACCACCAAGAAGGCCTGACCCCCAAGCTTAAAATTGAGCATAGCGCCCCCTACGATGGTAGTCCATGAAAACAAGGACCAAAACGAGTTTCACACCTGATCCCTATGGCATATTCATAGACTTTCAAAATTACAATTGTTAAGATTTTGCTGCATGACTTGTGCACATTATGAAGTCACATATAAAAAGGTATTTATAAATGATTTTCAATTCGCCATGCTGTGTGAATTTACTTTTAATTTTAAGCAAATAATAGTTCCAATATCAGACGTAACAGACGCCATTTCTCTGGCAGTTTGTCTAGTATAACAATATATACAGAACGGCTCTATGGATTTCAGTCAAATTTGATACAGAAGTTTAGTTACCAAATGAACAAAACTCGTCACCTTTTCATTCATGTGGGCTACATATTAATAATTTTATCAAAATTCTAATTTATCTGTTACATATTACTCAGGGGAGCATCAAAATGACCAAAGTTTGTCACG
>LD344382.1:52968-66372 GCA_001465055.1 Ptychodera flava | reverse complement strand
ACGCAGGGCTAATCGTGTACCCAAGCGAGGCGGGTGTGCTCGAAAACGAAACTCAGTGCGAGTTTGGGATTAAAAAAGGGTTGTTCTTGGTGGAGAAACTGCACGCCACAACCGAGGTGCTGCCAGCGATTTGGCACAACCCTGCCACGCAGAGCTAGCTTTCACCCAACAATGTACATGATGTACGTGTCAGTCGCCAAAGTGTATTGCGTCAATCATAGACAGTAGAGGCCCCTCTGTTGTCTATGCTTCAATTTCGCGATCACCTCGACAATAACGTGACTGTCTACTGAAGTTCCTTCATTGTTCTCTGTTTTGACATTTCTATGCCCACAGGCTTTGGGCAAGTCTACATATGGAAGTACAAACGAGACAAAAAAAATCCGCAATTTTAGGCCTTGTTGTCGGCTTCTTGCAGCTTGTAGGCATTTGAAATGCCCATTACAAAAATGTGCTCTGTAGCAGCAAAGAATAGTGTATCTAAGAGCAGGATTGGCCTTCAAGATCTCCATGAAAAACTGACCGTCAAAATGTAGCTGAGCAAATGGCATCGGTAATAGGGAATCCCAAAAATGCTGCACTGCACTCTCGACTTTCCCTTCGTGTGGTTTATTTTTTTACACGCGGACACTTACAGTGGCCTAGATAGCAGTTAGCAGTGTGGTCTGATCGCAGGTCAACGGTAGCCCACCATTAACCCCTGACGCAATGTTTTTCTGTACAGTGTACGCAAACGGGATGGAAGTTGTCAATGGTCGACGGTTTTTTTAGACATCTTTCAATAAGTCGAACAACATCATCAACTTCTCGTTTGCAACAATATAAGGTCAAAAGATACAAATAATGTCCCTTTAATAGAAAATGTTGAAAAGTATATTTGAAAGGAGTATTATAATATGTTTTAATGAATGTAACCTTTGGAATCTTGGTGATCTTATGTCTATCGTTATTCTTGCAATGTAGGTAGCATTTGCTGCAGTAGATTGCACTGCTGAATCCAATGTATGCAGTCAGTATGATGTGTCAGGCTACCCTACCATCAAATACTTCAACTATGGTAAAAACCCTCAAGCATACATGGGTGGAAGAATGGTAAGTAGAACAGCCAGTCATGTGACCAATACTTTCTGAATACATCTATGTATGGATTTGTTTGTATTTAATATCAATTTGCATTATTTTTCACCATTTGTTCAGTTGCATCAGTCAATTAATCTCATGTATATGAATCTACTTTAACAATGATATTCTGCATCGATATCCTGTGGTTAACCATGATATTCTGCATTGATATTCTATGTTAACATTAATATCCTATGGTTAACCATGATGTTCTGCATTGATATCCTATGGTTAACCATGATGTTCTGCATTGATATCCTGTGGTTAACCATGATGTTCTGCATTGATATCCTGTGGTTAACCATGATGTTCTGCATTGATATCTGTGGTTAACCATGATGTTCTGCATTGACATCCTGTGGTTAAGAGCTTTTCAAAACTGGAACTCTTAACCCTTTTCCTGCCAGACAGTATCACAGACAGTAGACTCAGTAAAAAGTGGTATTGAGCCAAAACATGATGAATTTTCACCCACTTGGCTTGGTCTGTTATAGCATCTTTAGTCCAAAAATATCAAGTTTACAGTATTTATGTTTTCAACAGCTTTCAAATGTACAGTATTATGTTAAAATACACCATATTAGTGGTGCGGCATGGCAAATCCATTGTGCATTTTGTGATAAAAGCACCAAACTTGGCTCAGATGTGTCTTAATATATGTTAAACAAATTCAGATACCGAGCCACTTAAAAGCTGTTGAAGCGTTGCCATGGCAGCCATTTTTCAAAATGGCCGCCAGACAAGGTATTTTTCACCTACTAAACGTCAAGTGCAGAATAATTTTGAATAATTTTGAGTAATTTTGGTTCCATATTTTCAATTAGAAACTATGGGAAGAGTGATTTGCAACTTTTTTCAACTTCTCTTCATCGCCTGACTTGTTAAACGGGTAAATACAGACAAAAACACAATTCTTGTGCATAAACTGCACGGTATTAGATCCTATCAAGGGATGACACTATGTCAGCAGTCAAGAAATATTATTCCGTAGGCTAGAGGGGTCTACATGCACCTCTAGGATAACAAAGCTGTATTTATAGAAGCTTGGGATCCCTAGAATGCGAAATAAAATTTTAACAGAAAAACTAAAGGGATGCAATAACTGGTCCAGTCGTGTTTTGAAGAGTACTGCAAAATAACCATTTTGTGCATACCCACGTGCATTTTTCTTGTAGTACTTGTAAGTCATCTGCTAAGCTTTTTTTAACATAACCTGACTTGTTGGGTATCATAAGAATGGAAATGTATTCCTCTTTAAAATGACATATGTAATATGCACTATCTTCCATAGATTGCTTTTATAAAATAGGACCAAAACTTACCCAATACCCCAGAGTTTGCAATGAAAATTATAGCGAATCTCAAATTCTACCAACGTTTTACCTTGGCATAATACAAAAGGCAATGCTTTGTATGATATCTGTTTTATTTGCTACAGGGACGTTAATCATGTGAAATAGACTTTTGACATAAAAAAATATTGGAATGCTATAGCTCTACCGATCATATTTTGAAGGGTACCGCAAAATCACCGTATTGCCAACTCGAATGCGTTTTCGATAAACTTGTCTTCTTTTAAGTCATCTACTGAGCTTATTTTTTAATATAACAAGGCTTATTGGGTAACATTTGAAAGTAATTTTATTGTTCTTTCAGATAAATTATTGGATTATGCACTATCTTCCATAGTTCTCATAAAATATGACCAAAACTTACCCCATACCCCAAACTTTATATTGCAAATTACTGTCACTGCTTATCTCAAATTCTACTAATTTGTACCTAGACATATTACAAATGGCAATGCTTTGTGTGAAATCTGTTTAATTTGCTACAAGAATATATCAAAATATGAAATAGACTTTTAACAGCAAAAATATTGGATGCAATGGCTGTTACGGTCATGTTCTGAAGGGTACCTTAAAGTCAAAGTATTGTGAATCGCATCTTCGTTGTTGAGCATGCCTCCTTGTAAGTCATCTGCTGACCTTATATTTTAACATAACCTAGCTTGTGGGGTAACATTGGAAAGTAATTTTATTCTTCATTCAGATGACATATTGTAATATGCAATATCTGCCACTGTTTTTATAAAACATGACCCACACCCCAAACTTTATTCAAAATTAATGTCACTGCTTATCTCAAATTCTACATCCTTTTCACCTAGACATATAATAAAAGGCCATGGCTTGTATGAAAACTCTTTTATTTACTACCGGAATAGACTTTTAACAGAAAAAAATAAGTCATGTTTACAAGGATGTTGTAAAATCACGATTTTGAGACTCATTAATATTTTTGTCAAACCAGTCTTCGTTTAAGTCACCTGCCAAGCCTAACTTCTACATAACCTGGTTTATGGGGTTTCATTAGTAAACCGATTTATTCTTCTTTAAGATGACATATTGTGATATGCAATATCCTTTACAGTTTTCATGAAATAGGACCAAGACTTACCCAATACCCCAAAAGATTAAATCGAAAATTACGGCTTATCTTACACTCTACCATTTTTCGCTACACATGATACAGAAGGCAATATAATGCTTATATGAAATCTGTTTTGTTTGTAACAGACGTATGTGAAAAATATGAACATGAACCTTTAAAGGGAAGATAATATGACTTTGTAGCCATTTTGATCATATTTTGGGGAGTACCAAGATATGGTAAATTTCCTGAAACATATATTTTTTTTATCAAACACGCCTTCATGAAAGTAGTAAGCCAAAGTCATAGTCACGGATGATCTCAAAATATTATCAACATCGCATTATTAAAGTAATTTGTTTCAAGTTTGCTTTGTAAGATTGGACCTAAACAGTTCTTATCCGACAATCTAATTTAGTGTTTTTTGGAAGAGCAATTTTTTGAAAACTAAATCATGGTGTGCGATCTACCCGCTGTAAAGGAGATGAAAAAAGAAAGGCATTCTACTGAATTATAGAACCAACTGATTGAGGAGCAAGGTGCGGAATTGTGCCTTCATAGGTTGTGTTTGCTAAACTGTATGTAAAGTCTATTTGGCTAAACTAGCTTTAAAGCACAGCTAATTAGGAACAGTTCAGCTGATCCAATAATCGTTTCTAATCATTATACATTACACCAAGTTTACCTTGGCGTTCCTGAAGAAAAACTTGTATAGATATGTCAGAAAGTTGCAATCTCTTCATTAACAAAATATTATGGATATATCTGATATTTAGCTGCTCTAATTATCGTTTTTAAACTTCATAAATTTGCAAAAGTTTCCATACATGATAAATCTCTAACATTGACAATTATGGGGATATATAAGAGATTTTCCCAAAAATTTTAAAACTTTTAGATTTGTTATACACTAAATATTATTATGTTTTTTGTATGTAGGTCTACGTATGAATGTAGATGAGCAAAAGTGAGAGATTGGGTTAAATCCCCTGCACAATTTTCCATGTTAGGAATTGTGATCAAGAACGCTCTGCAAAACTCAATGGCTAATTATAAAGTTTAGAAACGATAATTAGAATGTCAAAATATTCCACATATTCAACGTTGTACTCAAGAACACCCAATCCATTGGCAGAACATGGGACAGGCTGTTCTTACACTTGGACGCTTCATGCCCTCCCCTCCACAGCCATGGGTCGATCTAGGCCAATAGTTTGTAAAACCTGATGAGTGTCGCGCGTGTGATGCACACGTACCAGCTACAACCCTAAAATGATTAAAACTGGTGCATCAACGATTACAAATAAGAATAAAATAAAAAACTCTGAACAGTACCTACTGATAGTCTACTTACACAGAACAGCTAACAGCTGCTCATCGTCAAAAAACATTAAATTTTGTAATTTTGAATCTTCCATTTAGGCCTTGTGGCAGCCATATTGGCAACAATTTTATTAAGAAAACCCGCTTTTCTGAGAAAATGAAATAATGAAACAATAAAAAATGCAAATAGAAATCTTAATATGCATTTATGATGGTAATACATTCACTATTCACCATAGAATCATCCGTAAAAAAGCACCTATGATCGCTCTGTTTAAAAATGGCCGCCACACCAGAACGAGGCTCTATGCTTAAGGGCTTGGTATCCAAATTGATTTTAAAACAATAAAATATGCAAATAGTAATCTTTATGGGCATTTATGATGGAAATACGTCCACTAGTCTCCAGAGAATCATCCGTAGAGCAGCAACTATGGGATTTTATAGTGACTGATGGTCGCCATATTTAAAAATGGCCGCCACACCAGAACAAGGCTCAACCTGTGGTGGCTCGGTATCCAAATTGATTTATATTATGATAATCTATATTCCTACCAAATTTCATGCTTTTATCACAAAATGCACAATTGTTATGAAAATTTTGGTTATGCCGCGCCACTATATGGAATATGTTGTGTTTCATTAATTTTAACCATCTTGACCTGATGGTGAAATATGGACTTGGCAGGAAAAGAGTTAAAGTACCCATTAACAAGTGGGGACTGTATCATTGTCAATGACTTGTTGCAGAATTACAATTCATATTTATCATAAAATTAATTTTTGGGCAGAACGTTTAAGGAAATCAAGATTTTCTTTCCAAAACACACAAACAAAACACAAAGTTTGATCACAGATTGAGCTTTTCTCGGCCGATTTTAACGTGCGCCCCCTCAAAATGAAGCCCATGATCTCTACTTTCGTACCACCCCTAAAAAATAGTGATGAGATTGGAATAAGTCTCGCGGAGAGCCAATCAAAGAGCTATATGTTCGATCTCCTTTGCGGGACATTTGAGGTCACTGCACAACGCTCATCATGGACGCCAAAATCGCCGGTACACGTGAGTTTATAGTTGTGCTGGTTTGCCGTTTATTGTAGTACAAAGGTGAAAATTTCCCAAAATGAAGTTAAAATAATAATCTTCAACACTACAGTTTCATTTTCTCTGATTATTTGGTCTATTTAAGAATTAACACGAAAGTTCGGACTAGACCTGCATCGAACACGTACTTTCAACACAAATGTCACGTGACCTAAAATCCCTACTTTTGTTAGTCCCCAGGGACACAATCCAGGGGGACTTATAGGTTTGGTCGTGTCCATGCGTGTGTGCGTTTGTGCGTGCGTGCGTCCTGTTCACACAGATATCTCAGAGATGCCTGGAGTGATTTCATTAAAACTTGGTACAAAGATTACTTCATATGTCATGCATATGTCATGTCAAGAAATACTGCATCAAATTTCATGAAACTTGGTACAGATGTTAAGGTCACATTGCTTTAACAGTGAAAAAGACATTTATCAGTGTCAAGTTAATCAATTTGTAATTGCATATGTAATGAACTTCCCTAATTAGAGTGATATATCCACAAATACTGCATCAAATTTGATGAAACTTGGTACAGATGTTGATCTCATAGTGTTGTAAATACAATTCAATGACACTTAGCGGTATCATTCAAATTAATTGCTAATGTGCATTTACATAATGAATTTTTGTTTTTAGGGTGAACGTCCAGAAGCACTGCATCAAACTTTATGAAATATGGTACCGGTGATAATCTGTCAGTGTTATGATAGAATGCAAAAACGTTTGGCAGCATCCTGTTGATTAATTACAAATTGACTCATTTAATGACCTTTCGTAATTAGGATGGTGGCCTACATTGATTTTATGTTTTCACCACCATGGAACTCATTCTTGGCCATTAAGGTGGCTGGAAAGGCTATTTTTGTACCAATTCTTTTCCCAGAGTTAATCTCAAGTTTCAAGTGTTAGAATCAAGATATTTTAGTTCAAAGTTTCAGGATAACTCCCTTACTTAATACTTTCTCCAAAGAATATAAAAATTGTATATTTGCAGCCTTGATTTTGAAATATGACACCAGTAAATATTAAAATTTAATTTTCCATATATTTTTTACATATATGAATTGAATAATAATTGGATAGTACTTAATATTACCAAATTAGTTATAAATATGTTGACACTATTAATTGTAAGATGTGTAAGGCAGGATTTGTAAATAAAATTTGTTTTTATGATTTTACATGGGTTTACATATCAAAAGATTATTAAAAAATTCTTTCAAATTTCAAAATGTGATTTTTCAAAAAGTACTTCATATATATCTTGTCTGTATTCTTGTTAATAGGCTGTAAAAATTGCATGTCCATATTTCATTTCATAGGTTGGATTCAATTGGCATAAAATTCTGTAGGAAAACTGTTATTCTATCAAAAATGTTGAAAACAAGCCAGTCTTTTTGTTTAATCTTACTTTTGACACCTATTTGACACTCAAAGAATCTAAAAATGCATTTACAATAGAAGTCACTCACTCTGATTGCAAGCACTGCCTTGTCACACTTTCCTGAAAAACAGCAAATAATGACTTTCCCTTTTCAAACATTTATTAAAAACTAGGGGACCTCTACCATAGTTAATACACTAAATACTCCCCAACTTCTTCTTATTTGGTCAGTTTTTCAACAGGCTATAACTCTAGTTTTTTTTTATTTCAGAGAGAATGTTGACGACTTTCATATTTTAATAGTTTTATTGAAGTTTATAAATGACGCTCTAGCCTTTCCAGCCACCTTAAGCCCCATCTGTATCGCAGTATTTTTAATCACAGACCTAATTAATGAAGAGGACTCTATCCTCTCCAAGGACTTGTAATTAAAGTACCCATTAACAAGTGGGGACTGTGTCATCAACGATGACTTGTATTCACTTATGTTGAATTTGCTTACTTGTCTCTCAGGCCTTTGACTGTCCATATTTCGAGCCATTTAACATAACAGCCTCGTCAATTTTGAGAGGCCTTGTACAGTGCTGTGATCATATAATGTATGACCCATCATCTTCTGTGAACACTGCGCTGACATTTGTATGAGGCATTTGTCATTACATATAAATAGCCCTGGATGTAGATGTCCATATCTGTATAGGCTTGTGATAAATACAGAATGCTTGACTGTATATATTAAATATAAGAAATATATGAAATGTCTGTGCATTGAAATCATTGTTCAGACTAGCATTCCTCCAACAAGGAATATCAAGGAAAAGGTACATCCTGAAAAGTACAAAATCCATGACATTGCAGGCATGTCATGCCTCCACTGAAATATACAAACACTGAATTGTTCTGTCGAACAGAATACATCGAGCCTTAAAGCCAAAAAAAACCATTGTTTCTGGTCATTACGCGTATCATTTCAGAACCTGCACCTCATGTCTTTTTTGAGGGGTTTCATACTTATCAGTACAACTGTCCTTGATATCTCTGTTTGCATGTTCAAAAATGCTAAAAAGAAAATGGAAGTATTATTCAGTCAGTGATAAAAGACAGCTGTTGCATCAATAGTGCCAAACCAGCATTGTTAGGAATAAAAAAAAGAAAGAAAAAAAGAAAAGCATGTCGCTGTATCGCTTATGCTGAATGTCAGGGACCAAAAACAATTTTTTTTGGCCTAACCAGTTCACTAGAATAAAGCCTTGGCAAGTATTTTTGCTATGTAATTTGCATATTGATGTCAGTGGGTGTACACTCATAGCATGATTGGTTTTTGACCTCTCTGTATTTCGAGAAGGTTGGCTAAGTGTTTCCTACAAATATTAAAAGGTAGAATGGCAAAATGGCCAATAGCAAGCACACAAAAAGATCCCAGTGCTCATCTTAATGCCAAGTTATAACTTGTATCAAGAGTACTAGTTTTGTAGTTTCTTTGCAAGTAATTAATATTCTGATAAGATTAAGTCTTGTTTCCAAAGCTGTCTCTGTCAAGTAATTCATGTCTGTAGTTTTGCATGCTGGATGTACATGTAGCTGTCCATTGTACAATCATCATAATTGTTTCAGCATATCATATATTCACCACTGAAGCCAAAATGACAGCAAAAGTATAACTCTGGTATAACAGTGTTTTTACTGCTGTATATTCAGTTGAAAGGAGCCATATTTCACATCCTTCTTCAACTTTCTCACTCCATTATCTTTAATGTAATTTATTGTCTGCACCATCAAAGAAATCTGACAGTATGTTTCCCTACAATTTTTGTCAGGAAGCAGATTTTGTTGCATTTATGTCGAATCCAAGCAACGCTAACCCAACACCAACACCCAAAGAACAAACTGAAGACTTTTGGGAGAATTTAGAAGGTGGTGAAAATGTACACCATCTCACTGATAGCAACTTTCAAGAATTCATTCAACAACATTGGTCGGTTTTGGTCATGTTCTATGCACCATGTGAGTATAAAACTACAAAATAAATGTCATTAAAATGCAAAGCAAGATAACTACAATGCATTAAAAAATGTGATTTGTTGTGTATTCTTGCAGTGGTGTGCAATGATTTGTTGTGTATTCTTGCAGTGGTGTGCAATGATTTGTTGTGTATTCTTGCAGTGGTATGCAATGATTTGTTGTGTATTCTTGCAGTGGTATGCAATGATTTGTTGTGTATTCTTGAAAAGTTTTGCACATGTCAGATTGATAGGTAGGGAAGATGATATAATGGATATATTTTACAAGATGATATAATGTATATATTTTACAAGCTGAGATCAAAATATTGGATTGACAGCTTGCTTTAAAAGCAACTGAAAACTTTGCAAGTAGAATGTTCAATGTAAATGATTGTTTCATATCACACAATTTTACTCAATGGACTTCAATATTTTTCATGTTTCCATTGATAGGGTGTGGTCACTGCAAAAAAGCTAAACCAGATTATGTTGCTGCAGCAACACAACTTGCAAATGAAGGAGTAAGTATTTCTCACCATCATCAGTATAACAAGTCACCATCATCAGCATTACTACCGGTAGTCACCGTGATCAGAATAATTTATCACCATCGTCAGTATAACTAATCACCGTCAGCAGTATATGTGGACACTGTCATCAGTATAATTGGTCACCATCATCAGTATAACTAGTCACCATTATCAGGATAACTAGTCACCATCATCAGTATAACTAGTCACCATCATCAGGATAACTAGTCACCATTATCAGTATAACTTGTCACCATTACCAGGATAACTAGTCACCATCACTAATATAAGTAATCACCGTCATCAGTATAACTTGTCACCGCTACCAGTGTAACTAGTCATCATCATCAGTAGAACAAGGCACCATCATTAGTGTAACTAGTTACCATCACTCTAACTAGCCACCATCATCAGTATAATTAGTCCCCGTCAACAGTGTAACTATTCACCATCATCAGTATAACTAGTCACCATCATAAATATAACCTATCACCATTATCAACATAACTAGTAACCATCATAAGTGGAACAAGTAACCATCATAAGTGGAACAAGTAACCATCATAAGTGGAATTAGTAACCATCATAAGTGGAACTAGTAACCATCATAAGTGGAACTAGTAACCATCATCAATGTAACTAGTCATCATCACCATTATAACTAGACTCCACTATCTGTGTACCTAGTCATTGTCATCAGTGTAACTAGGCCCATCATCAATGTAATAACCTGTCACCACCATCATCTGTGTACCCAATCGCAATCATCTGTGTACCCAATCACCATCATCTGTGTACCCAATCACCATCATCTGTGTACTTGATCATCATTATCTGTGTACCCAATCATCATCATCTGTGTACTTGATCATCATCTGTGTACCCAATCACCATCATCTGTGTACCTTATCACCATCATCTGTGTACCCAATCACCATCATCTGTGTACCTAATCACCATCATCTGTGTACTTGATCATCATCATCTGTGTACCCAATCATCATCATCTGTGTACCTTATCATCATCATCTGTGTACCCAATCATCATCATCTGTGTACCCAATCATCATCATCTGTGTACCTAATCACAATCATCTGTGTTATATAATCACCGTCATCTGTGTAACTAATCACCAACCCAGACCATGTCAGACCAGTGTATCTGGCCACCACCAAGACAGACCATGACACTTAACAGAATTGTATGTTGTGTTATACTCTATCATATCCAAACAGGTTACAATACAGCAGTGATAATTACAAATTTCTATAAATTTTGTCTTTCAGATTGATGCTACCTTTGCTGCAGTTGATGCAACTTCTGAAACTGGTTTGCAGAGTCGTTTTGAAATTACAGGATTTCCAAAATGTAAGTAAAAACAAAGGTCAATGTGAAGTGTGTGCTTCAATGACTAGTTAGCTCACATTTGGTCATACCAATGTGAGTTTATCGTATAAGTTGAAGTCGATGGAGTCTGTATGTATTTGTGTATGTATGTGTATGTATGTACGTACAGTATGTCCGTCGACATCAAAAACATGCAAACCGCTGCACATTTCAGCTTGGTATTTGGTGTGTTGATGCATCCTGGGCTATAGATGGGATTTTGTTCAAATGAAGTCTGCATTGCCAAAATTATGCAAATGAGCTTACCAAATGTGAAAATGGTCAAGAATTAATAATAATAACTCAAGAACTGCTGTTTTGATTGCTTTGAAAATTTGTGTGCAAGTACCTTAGGTGAACCGTATACAGTTTTATGAATATTGTGAAGATATCCTTAATTTTGTATTTTTGCTGAATTTTTTTGTGATTTTTCTCATTTTCAGTAAAAATTCTTCTTCTCTGAAACCGCCGGCCCAATCGCTCTCAAATTTGGGTTGGGTGTTTGCGAGGGTGTTACTCTTGTAATTTGTTGAAATTATGACAAAATTGGGAAAATTACTATTTTGGAGCAATTTTGTCATTTTTGGTCAAAAAATCTCAAAAAGTATTTTCTTTTTGAAAACCCTTGGATAGACAGCTTTTATATTTGGTACACAGACGTACAGAGATGACATTAGTTAGATATGTGGAAATTGTCCTGAAATATACAAATTTGTATTTTTAAGACAATATTGTCATTTTTGGTCAAGAAAACTTGTTCTCAAAATTACTTGTTTGATAGCTTTGTAATTTGGTATAAAGTCCCGAGGGATGTAATTAGACAAATTTTCTGCTCAAAGTGTTGGGAAACCCCCAAATTTGTATATTTAAGGTAATTTTCTCAGTTTTTGAACTTACATGACCTACACCAACCCAGGATATGTTGTGAGACAGTTTTGAAGGCTGTGAACATAATTTTGTCATATTTGGTATCAATTTGTTGGAAATTTTGATCCAGAAAACAAAGCTGAGGTGAATTTTTTCATTGCGGACCAATTTTTGCAACTTTTCAATGTAAGACATACAAGAACTGATGAAAAATTTGGATCCAGGATAATTCCAGATGTTGTAATCACCGCCCACAGTGGAAGGCATTTCACTATCTGTAACTAACGTAAGTGCTGTTTATATTAGAATGATAACACTCATCGCATTAAGGTAGGTTGCGGCTAACAGTGACTTTAATCAGAATTTTTCTGAAACTTTCAGGAGATGTCTGGGATGAGATGAAATGTTAAAAAATAAGAAAAAAAGATGGGGTCCCCATGCAAATTTTGGAGATATGGCGCCCTTTATGTTGTCCCGCCGAAAACATTTAGCTGAAATTGGTTAAAATGTTGTATTATTCGATTAACTAGTGTTATTGAATAATAAAACTGAAATATATTAAAAACAATTTGACAGATTTTATACAACACAAGTCCCTGTATTGTAATATATTAGTTTTGTGATCTACTTTTGAAAATATCAGAAAATATAGCAACGTTTCCATGAATAGTGCTTTTATAAAAAGAGCAAAGTTTGGCCAAATTTTGATATTTTCGTTACAAATGTCATGATCTGAAATCCACGTTTTCTTTAAACTCTCGTAAATTAAGCCCAACAATATATATATTTCGAATCAAACGAAAAAAATGGGGGTCACCCCACAATTTTTTAAGATATGAGCATTTTTTATACAAAAAATGCTACACTGATGCGCCCTCTAGCGACAGATCCCTGTTTAGTTTGATATATTCGGAACTTTTTTAATAGGTATTAAATAAAGTTTAGTTCACTTAAATACTGCAAATAATCCCACATTTGTCACACTTAAAACGGGCCTGTTACACAAAGTTTGCTATCTTGGTGTGAACTGTTTTGACAAACCAGATTTGAAAGTCGCACCTCAAAGTAATTGTATGCTATATCGCGACAAAAAGACCACTTCCGGAAAGAATGCTCGTGGAAAGAACGTTCCAACGCGTCCGCAGATACAATGCGCAGTACGAAAATTTGCATTACCCGCATTGCGGACGAATTTTTGCAACTTTTCTATGTAAGACATACAAGAACTGATGAGAAATTTGGATCCAGGATAATTCCAGATG
>LD344382.1:6244-21502 GCA_001465055.1 Ptychodera flava | reverse complement strand
TTGAATTTAAAGGTACATTGTCCCATATACAACATTACTATGTGTACACAGTAAATTCCAATTGCCTCAAAACCAACAGAATTTATTGATCTTTGTTGTGTTGGAAGAGACTTACTGTGTTGCTTGCAGCTTTTGTCTTCAGTCCCATTGAAGTATCTATAGTATTATTCTGTAGCATTGACATTGCATAATAGTGTATTTATTGAACAACAATGCACTTTTCAATAGATTATCCATGACTGCTGTGCTGCCTATACCGGTACTCTACTGGTATGCTTTGCCTAGACTCCACAGTCTACCGGTATGCTGTGCCTAGACTCCAGAGTCTATGCTGTGCTTAGACGCCACAGTCTATGCTGTGCCTAGACTCCACAGTCTATGCTGTGCCTAGACTCCACAGTCTATGCTGTGCCTAGACTCCACACCATGCTGTGCCTAGACTCCACAATCTATGCTCTGCCTAGACTGTGCAGTCTTCTATAGTCCCTTATTGTCTTTGTTACTATAGCAGTGAAAGTTGGGCTGGGCTTATCGAGAGAACATGACATTGCACTTCAAATCAGTCTTTCTATGAATACAAACTGGACTAATCTTAATATGGTCCAAACATTGTTATACATAATTGTTAAAATTGCATATTGATACAGAAATTACTTAAGATTGTAGGAAGTCAAGACAAACTGGCTGAAACTATATAACTGCAGTCTGACAAAATTCTATCAAAACTAACAATTAATTTGTTTGCTTTTGTTGTAGATGTAAGTTATCTTCAGAATGGAAGACAGAGAGATGTTCCATGTAGATGATGATGATGTAGATGGCTCCAAATCTGCATCCAATAGAGACAACAATAATAAACTCTTTTACTCTGATGAAAGTCAGTCTGTGAAATCACCCAAAGAACTGCTAGGTGAAGACTTCACGTCCATCGCTGAATACAATGCTCATTTAGCAAGACAGATCAGAAGGCAAGAACAGTCCAAACTTGATGATTGTGTGAATGATAAATATAGAATGGAAAGATTAGGAGAGAAACAGTGGAAATTAATGTACTGTGATAAACATGACGATGGAATTGAAGAATTGAGACTGACATGTAATGATATCAATGATCAACATGGACTTGATAAAACAGATTGGGAAAAGAAATTGAATTTCAAGTTTGCTGACGACTCTGATGATGACAGTTTACTAGAATGTAAAGAAACTGAGAAATACAGAAATGTTGAAGTGTTCAATGATTTACATACAGTGTCTCCTTTTAAAGTGAAACAAAATGCCAGATTGACTGACCTTGGTACAGACATTGAGAGTGATATGAAAACAACTGAAATCAACCACAATGCCAGTCAAGTCTCAACTAATAGCAGCAACCAGAAATTCAAATCAAATCAGAAGGTTGATTATGAAGGAGGTCAGGGTTGTAGTACCAACAGTGGATTAGAGGCTGCAAGTGATGGTGCTGGTGCTGGTGCAATGGAGGAAAAACACAGCCAGACTGAACCTAAACGATTTACGAAAACACCAATCAAGAAAAAGTACGGTGAAAATGGAAGCAGTAAAAGCAACATTGGTTCAGTTGATAATGGACAAACTAAAACTAATCTAACAAGAACAGGAAGCAGAAACTCAATAGGCTGTGCATCTCCAAGTAGTAGAAGAAAATCTTCAAAATACACCACAAGTGTAGAAATTACCTTAGGAGCTAAAGATGGAGCTAGTGGAGCAGTAGTCAAAGGAAATAAAGTGGATTCTGTGAGATCTACAAACACTCATTTAAGCAGGGTAGCTACTGAGCCTATTGGCAGAGCCAGATCATCAAGTGGAAAGAAAACAGCATCACCAACCCAGGTATCTAAAAATCAAACCAGAGAAAGCCGTGCACAGACTGCACAACAAGAAAAACATATACGTACTGGTAGTATGTCACCTCCTAAAGTTACATATAGAAGATCTGCTAGTTGTAAAAATGTACGAAGTCGTAGTGTTGGCCCAAATGTATTACTGCCACAGAATGGGGATAAGACATTTAGTGTACAGCAGAAACGGGCCGCATGGGAAGCTAAAACCAAAGTAGAAAAGGAGAAGGTGTTGCATAGACAACAAAATGATCTAACTATACAAAGGAAAAGCTCTGAAAAACGAAAATCAATCGTGGCTGAAAGAAAAGCCATGCTGCTTGGCAATGTTACAAATAGTGATCAGGATGTAAATAGGTGTACCAACAGTGGTGTGAAGAAAAGCAACACTTCGATGAATAAAACAGAAATACAAGAACCAAATAGGAGATCACTACCACCAACACCGGTTAGAAAAGATACTGTAGCGCACACTATTGGTTTGTCAACAAGACCAAAAACATCAAGCAGAAAAGACCGCAATTTGTCAGTCTCAAAAATTGGTCCAACATCAGTCGTAGCTGGTAAGAATGATTGTGAACAAAGTACACATAGTTTACGAACCTTGTCTTCCTCATCAACAGGAAGTCTGAAAAATTCACCAACATCAAAGTCATCGCCAACAACATACTCTTCATCAGGAAAATCAACACCTATAAATGTTAGAAAATCTGATGGACCAGGGACAACATCAAAATACAGTCCTCCAAAAAGTATGTCAGCATTTACTTCAAAACGAAGAACACCACCACCAGTCCCTGTCAAACCAGATTCTAAGGCAAACAGGAAGAGAATTTCTGCCACTTGCCTTTTGGAAAATGGGACATCTCCCGCTGGTTCAACGGAAAAGAAAGCATCTCCCTTTGTTACTACAGAAAAGAGAGCCTCTCCCACTGGATCCATGGAAAAGAGGGCTTCTCCCACTGGTTCCATGGAAAAGAGGGCTTCTCCCACTGGTCCCATGGATAAAAGGGCCTCTCCCACTGGTTCCATGGAAAAGAGGACATCTTCGATCCGTTTAGAAAAGAAGGCCTCTGTCTCAACAGAGAAGAGGACATGTCCGACTATGCCAACAGAAAGGAAAGCATCTCCAACTGTGCCAATGGAAAAGAGGATATCTGCCAATGATCCTATGGGAAAGCAAGGCTCTTCTTCACCAAATTCAAATAAGAATACAGAAGACAAAACCGTTTCAGATCAAAATGAGGGATTAGATGAAGTTGATAGTTCACACAGACCCAGAATGTCGCCACTGAAAGAAGACAAAGATGGGCACTACTTCATGAAAGTTGTGTTAGCTGAGGAGGAAAGACTTAACAAACTCTGTCAGGTAGCAGAAGAAGATCTACAGAAAAATGAACTCGGCGAAGAGAGTGAGTTTTGTTTTTGGTCCCCACAGACACCGTCCAGGGGGACTTATAGGTTTGGTCATGTCCGTGCATGCGTGCGTTTTTCCACCCATCCATCCATCTGCCCATTCAGGCAGATATCTCAAAGATGCCTAGAGCAATTTCATTCAAACTAGGTACAAGGATTACTCCTTATGTCATACATATGCACGTCGATTTGTTTTGTGATCCGATTCAAAGTAGCCGTTCTATTCAATTTATGTCGTGCTTGAGGGAGCCGTCATTATTATTTACGGCCTAGGGGTCAGAGGAATCAGAGGGGTCTCAAGAAACTGAAAGGTACAAGGGAGTGTGGAGAGGAGCAGGGGTCTACTCATTTTTTAAGAAATGCACAGAAGCATTTAGTGTAATTTATGAAATGATACAAACAGAAAAAAATAAAAATTACACTAGATTAAAAATGATACAATTTAAAATAAACATGGTACAATTTATGTATATGTAATAGGCCTACAAACTATATTGACCATCATTCCTAATTGAGTAATTTTTCACTATTTCCTGTTTAAAAAAATTGGCATATTTACCTGATTAAGCATGAGAAACATCTGCTCTCTCTATAATGTACTGATTATTGGGGAGAATATGTGAGAAAAGCTAATTAAACAAAGTCTACAGTGGACTGCCTCACTAACAAACCCATCTTTTGTTGCAAGAACATAATTTGTCACAGTCCAAAATTAGCTGAGCGATAGAGATTCCTTGTATCTATCAGCCAAATGTAATTTATCTCTACATTATTTTTTTTATTTTTTCTGTCCTCTTTGACACATTTTTTTTCTATTTCTTGATAAATACAATATTGTAGAAACAAAGTATTGATACTCTAAATAATAAAATGCATTCTATGCATAAAAATGAAAAAAAAAAGATATGTAGAAGTATCATGTCAATTAATTGCTGATTTGCATATTTAATGAATATTTGTAATTAGGCTATGTTGAGAAACGGTTCATCAAATTCATGAAACTTTGTACAAATTTTGAGCTCAAACAAAAACTCTTTGCAGTGTTATGTTAATTAGTTGATAATTTACATATTTACTGAACTTTCCTAATCAGAGTGATATGTCTAGAAAACCTCATCAAATTTCATGAGACTTTGAACAGATAGTGATCTCACAGTGCTGTAATACGGTTCATTGTGTATGAAATGTAGTACACGTGATAATCTGTCAATGTCATAATAGAATGCAAAAATGTTTAGCAACATACAGTTGATTTATTACTAGTTTACTTATTTAATGTCTTTTTGTAATCAGGATGGCAGCCCACATTGTTCACCACCATGCAACTCATCTTTAATCACAGACCCAATTAATGAACAGGACTCTATCCTCTCCAAGGACTTGTAATTAAAGTACCTATTAAACAAGTGGGGACTATGTCATCAACGATGACCTGTTCAAAGTAATTCATCTCATTTGGTAATTGTATTGTTGTCATCATTCAATGTCAAATGCAGTTTGTTTAAAATTCTTCATAAGTTACTCTAAGGATGATTCATGAAGTAAAGCTGTTTGATATGCAGATGTATTTGAACAAAAAAATGAAATTCTTGAAAGTTGGGTTAGTGTAATCCTATTTGGACACCAGAAAGTTTTTGTCAGAAGCCAAGTTTAAACTGTGCAATGACTTCCAAAAGTTCAGAAATATTATCAGGAATTGGTATAACTTGTTTTGTTTGCATGGATATATCATTGTTTGAGTCAAGCAAAACAGCCATCACTGTTCAATTACTGTAAAGTCTGATACCGTAAATACAAGAGTTTATTCATATTTAATCAGTAGCTTCTTGATACAACTCTGATGTCAAGAAGTAATAACAAATATTTTTTCATCAAAGGTTATCATTGCAATAATTTTGAATTTTTTACAAACCATTTGCAGATTATCTACAGCTATCCTACAAATCAATGGACAACATTAAGTCTATACATTAGTATCTATACTTGCATCTGTATATTTTTCCATTTTAGTGTTGTATTCTCCAAAATGTTTCTGTGAAATGCATCTGGTATGTATGATACCAACAGGGAGAAAATTAGGTCACATGTTTTCTTCATTTCATTAGAGACATTCATTGGACCTTAATTTTCTCTAATATCCTTTGCAAGAACAATTCATCTCTTCTGAATTGTTAGGATATTTAGTAACTACAACAATGACTTACATTTCAGTTTGTGGTAAAATTCGCTCAGCTATTGGAAAAGGACAGTTGCTTACAAGAAAGAAATTTAAGCAGTTTAAAGGACTTTGTCAACAGAATATAGTAAGTACTACTTTGCTCAGATGGTCACTTTCAACAGCTTTTTTATTTGTTTCTGAGTTTTAGACTTGCATACATAGATAAGACTAGAGATGCAAATGAAATGCTAGGTCATTTATAGATATGATGTTAAAGATATGAGTCACTCTTTATCATAATATACAGGGAGAGACTGGTTGGATGTGTGTGGAGTCTGGGAGAGTCTGGTTGGATGTGTGTGAAGTCTGGTAGAGACTGGTTGGATGTGTGTGGAGTCTGGGAGAGACTGGTTGGATGTGTGTGAAGTCTGGGAGAGACTGGTTGGATGTGTGTGGAGTCTGGGAGAGACTGGTTGGATGTGTGTGGAGTCTGGGAGAGACTGGTTGGATGTGTGTGAAGTCTGGGAGAGACTGGTTGGATGTGTGTGAAGTCTGGGAGAGACTGGTTTAAAGGCACTGTTCATGATCCCTGAGATCGCCTTTGTTCTAGTCTGTAAGAGGATTATAGAGGTGTGATAGCCTTTTGTTTTCCATTGAAATTGTAATCCTGTGAGTAAATTTTCTGATGAGACAATCTGGTGCCAACACAGGCTTTTATGTGATGAAAGACAGTTGATCACACATAGTTCTTTTTACAGACTTTCACAGGTTACATTTTGAGTTGTTTCATAATCAATGGCTGCGTTGATCTGGAGTTACACATGCCAACTCTAGCTCACCCTTCCCTAGTGTTGGATAATGGCATATTTGGTCAACACCAATGTGGCCTACACAGATCACTTCATCCAAAATCAATTTGGTTTCACATGTGCTCAGCTGCTTAGAAGATGCTCTGTGTTGTCTTTCTGTTAGCAGATTCTCTCTTTCTTGCCTAACACTGACAGAAGTGTGTATACCGGTAATTCACAAAATTGACCTACTTTTCACAGCTAGACCAACACGTTGGCACACAATGATAATACTTCACAGGGAATGTGTCATCAAAGATGACTTGTTTTCAGAATCTTTTATGTATGTGTTGTGTTTCCCATTTCCTTACATTTCTAGTTGCACTGCAGATACTTGTCAGTGTATTTTTGTTCAGCAGTGTAAACACCTCATTTAGTTGATACCTAATTTGGTTTTTCAGAGCCCAGACCCGTCAACATCTTTGAAGACAACTTCTTCAGACTTGGCAGGATTCTGGGACATGGTGATGATTCAGGTTGATGATGTCAATAGAATGTTTGATGAAATCAATGTTTTAAAACAAAATGGATGGAAGCTACCAACTCAGCGGAATCCAATGAAATCTAAACAGGTCAGTCATCTCCTGGTTACTTATTCTGTACTTAGTTGATGTTTATACTGTCTGTGTGTTGATCAAAAAAAATTCTAAAACTTCCAGTTTAGTTGAGTTTGCATGATTGGACATATCAACAGTATGAAGAAGAAAAACAGCTTGAGTGTGATGTGCAAAAAGATGCACAGTGGCTTTGTGTTATCTTGAGATTTATGCCAATGAAGTTATTGGCATTCCAACACACTTGAAAGATCAGTGGAAAGTCCAGCAAAAATAGAAATATCGCTATCATCATGAATACTGTATTCAACTGTGTATAAGCCCCTGCCAGTGTATACCCCCCCCCCCCCCCCCCATTGATTTCAGAGGATTTTTGAAAATGCATTACATCCGTGTATAAGCCCCTACCCTAGTGGAATTCAAATATAGAAAGGTTAGGAGAGTATATTTGGTCTTTGCTATGTTGTTGTTTTCATAAGATGTAGACCGTTTGATACTGGAATGTTGAGTTGATTTTGTGTGCAGGTAATGCATCATGCCAGTTCACACTATCACTGTTGATCGGCAGCATACATGACGTCTTTGTTTCAAGTTTTGGGTTTGTTCTAAAGCTGAAATTTCACCAAAATGTCACTTCTGTGTAATCAATTTCTTTGGATGTGTAAGTCGAGTATGAAAGTGATAGATAGTTTGAGTAGTGTTTAAAAAATCATGCATAAAATTAGCATAAACTGGCAGACAACATGGGGTTGCCCAAGTATAAGCCCCTCCCCTAGTTTTTCCGCTGAACCGGGGCCTATACTCGGACGAGTATGGTATTTCTTATGGTTTATGATTGACACACACCATTATTTATCCTGTCTGCACCTAGACAAAACACACACCATTTATGATCCTGTCTGTACCTACAAAAAATGTACAAAGACTGACTACATCTTGTTAAAGGAACAAAAGATAACAAAATGTGACACAGGGGATAGATAGATGTACAATTATTATCAGGACTCTGACTAACTGTGACTCTGACAGAAAAGACAGACAGACAGACAGACTGGCTGACTGACTGATTGACAGACAGACAGACTGACTGATGGACAGACAGATTGAGTGATTCGCCGACAGACAGAAAGAGTGATCCACTGACAGACAGAAAGAGTCTGTGGATGAAACAGACAATATATTGAAAAAGGTTATTTTTAAACTGAATATTTTTGTATTTCAGAGTAAAATGACCAGGAAACCAATGAGAGTTAGTAACAATGATAAATCTGTTGCTAAAAACACAACGACAGGAGACAAAGCAAAGCAAGCAAGAGAAGAGGCCAGGAAAAGACTTCTTGCAGCAAAAAAAGCTGCTGCAACTCAAAAATTACAAAACACTGAAAATGATGTCCAAATATTCATACACACTGATGACAAGTAACTTTATTATCTACTCCACCAAGTTCAAATACCACAGTGATTTTAAGGCTTATCCTTCAAAAATTTCGTAAGATGGGGATTATGAAAATATCAGCTCATTTGTTTGAAATATGTTAAAATACTGGTACATGTATAAATTATTATTTCTTTGACTAATTTCAAAAACAAACAAACAGTACTGATGCATCGTTAGATGACACAGTTGCCAAGGTAACATCTTTGTCGTTGAATTTCCTTGGGATGATCAATTGGATTAATGTTCTAGCAATGGCCACATATCTAGACTGTAATGTTTGCTTCAGTTGTCATGTTATTCTGTCAGTAAGGTCATGTTACTTTGAAACGTAAATGCAGGCTTGAATTTGAAGAAGGAAATATGAAGTGAAATCAAACTTGTTTCAACAAAAGTGCACATTTAAAGCTTATAAATGAATGTCTTGCAGAAGTAAAATTTCATGAAGACAACAGAAACATGCTGAGTTTATTATCAGTTTGAGTAATGAAATATTATCACCTTGTCAATTATTTTATCAACAAGTCAAAAAGTAGAATAATCAGTTGTCATTTAAAGTGGTGAATATTCCGCAAGTGTTTCAAATATGAGAAGGGACAACTCCATAGGACCATTGGCATAAAATTGAGTATCACTGTGTTCAATTTCCTGTATTCTGTTCCACACATTTTATTTTGTGTAAGGCTACAGTCATGGCCAATCAAATTATGGTGGTGTTATTTAAAATTCTCTCAAAATTGAAAGTTGGCATCTGTGATTAAATAAATGTTTGAGAAATATAAACGCTGAGATTTAAAGTATAGTCTGTCTGCACAGTGTTAATATTATGTAGATTATAAGGCAAAGTCTGCACTCCTTGAATGGAAGATATTGGGCTTTTTTACTTCCAGTATCCCAGACTGTACTGTATTAGAGTGTACAGACTCTACTGTAAGCTACAATGCATATGATGAATTAATGTTTGCATTGAAACATGGAGACACAATTACATGTAACTACATCTAGGATGGAGATTAAACTTCATCCATAGGCTGAGGAATAAACTTTATGTATAGGATGGAGAACAAACTTCATCTATAGGATGGGGATTAAACTTCATCTATAGGATGGAGAACAAACTTCATCTATAGGATGGAGAAAGAAGCATACTTGCACTGCTATCATTATCATTATTTGTCTTTTATTTTATCACAGCTGAAGAATTTCTTCTTGATGAAATGATTTCAACTTTGTTTCACTGTTACTTTGAGAAAATAATCTCTCCAAACTAAATATTGATGTATACAGTGTAAATTGCAACTGTCAATTATTTGTGTTGTCAGAAATATTGACAAGAGTGAGTTGATATCTTTTGACTTACAACCAATCGATGTTTTGGTCCAATATACATTACAGTTGATGTCTTCCAATAACTCTTACAAATTCCGTTTGGTTCTGAAAACAAACTGGCTTCAGCATTTATCTTGATGTGAAAAGACAGTGATTGATAGTAGATGTGGTGTAATGTATAACAGTTGAATCACATAGCTTATTTTTTTTTAGTGTGGAAGTTTATGTTTAAAAAGTGTTTACAGTCCAAGAAATGCTCATATACAGGTGATGTTATTTTTTCATATTTGTAACGTTTGTAGTGAAGTTAACCGTTTATTATTCAGATTTCTATTTCATTGTAGTAATCTAACTAGATACTGATATTATTTTGGTTGAAATGTATCAATACCAATTGTTTAGATTGTTCAAATATTTTGTCCATATTATATGGGTGTTTATAGACTGCAAGTCACTATAATAATTTGTCTTTGTCAAGTTCACCTCCAATAGCATTCCAACAACTGGCCTTTCAAAAATCAACTGACAACAAGCAAGGTGATGGCAAAATGAAAAGATTTGAAAAGAAATTGAAAAAGTATGCCCACCAAGATAGAGTAATAGCATTAATAGTTAATGTGAGAAACTGTTAACCCTGAACAGTATTAGTCAAAATACTGATAAATCATAACATTCTACTCATTCTAAAGTCAGTCATCAAAATTACAAAGTGATTAAAAAAAACAAAAATAAAACATTTTATGGTCTGTATGTTAAAGTTTTTTTCATATGCTGCCCCTCTTAAATCTTTAAAACAATTTTTTTAAGAGAAGCCTAATTAGTTCACAACAGCAGGTTTTTTGATCACGACAAGACTTTGAAAGTAAGGTTGCCCTTGCTTGACCAGTTTGACTGTCAATAATCAGGCAATGACATACTACACTTTGAATATTGGACTGTACAGCTTAAATATTGGACTGTACAGCTATTCGAAACTAATGTTCAGGTTGTAAGATTAAGTCAGCATATACTAAGTATATGGAATGTTGTGGATGACCATATTTCATCAACTAAGATGATAATTATTCATCAAGTCAGATGGTGACGTATGCCTACTAACAGAAACAAGAAATATTCTGTAATTTACCATGTATTAAGTATTATGATCAGAACTTTATTGTTATTTACCTCAATTATCAGTCTTGTAAATTTAGTTACAGTTTTGAAAGAATTCAATAATCATTGAAGGTATGGAGATAATACTGTATTACCATATGTTATTGTCATTACTTCAGTTTTCTACCAATGTTTGTGCTACTTACACTGTGAGTATACACAGGCCAGACAGGTACCTATGTGTACTTACACTGTGAGTATACACAGGCCAGACAGGTACCTATGTGTACTTACATTGTGAGTGTACACAGGCCAGACAGGTACCTTCGTGTACTTACACTGTGAGTATACACAGGCCAGACAGGTACCTATGTGTACTTACACTGTGAGTATACACAGGCCAGACAGGTACCTATGTGTACTTACACTGTGAGTATACACAGGCCAAACAGGTACCTATGTGTACTTAGACTGTGAGTATACACAGGCCAGACAGGTTCCTATGTGTTACTTACACTGTGAGTATACACAGGCCAGACAGGTACCTATGTGTTACTTACACTGTGAGTATACACAGGCCAGACAGGTACCTATGTGTACTTACACTGTGAGTATACACAGGCCAGACAGGTATCACCATGACATCTAACAAATGAGTTGATCTCTCTTTGTTTAATTGTAATGAGAATTTATATAAACCTGTGTAGCAATTACTTTAAAGAATTTATTGATGTATGTTTCAAAGTAAACCCAATCTTTTTTTTTAGTTTTACAAAGACTAGCATACCTATTTTATCAAACAATTTGATTAAATCTGTTCTGTACTCATAAACAATGAGAAAATTGTCAACAGAGTTGATTTACAGCTTAATCATATTTAATATTATGAAAGTTTAAACTTATAGTAACGAGAGTAATGAGCCTCCATCTATGATCAGACTGTCATGTAATATACATTTTCATGGCTATAACTGTCATGTAATATACATTTTCATGGCTATAACTGTCATGTAATATACATTTTCATGGCTATAACTGTCATGTAATATACATTTTTCATGGCTATAACTGTCTCAACAGATGCATAGCTAATGTCGATTCTTTCCCATATCCAGCATGTACTTAGAGGTTATTACCCAATACAACCTGTTCCTGTGTCGTATCAGCATGAGTGTCATTTTTGCTGCGTCAGACACAAGACGAAGTCGAGTGTCTGACGTAGCACACGGGCGATATTGGGTAATAACGGATTTATCATATACCAATGCCCAGAAATTTACTAATACTTTCGCAAACCTTAAATTTTGAGGCTTTACTTTATTATGCCTTGCGCATAAATATCGAAATATTTGTGTGAACAGGCTTCATTCATAAACTGTACAAAAAAGTCAACATCACGTGCAGCATGGCTGCAAGTCCTCCTTATATCAATGAACCCCAAGAAGAAAGACACTGAGATTCAAAAATTGTCGTACAGGGAGAATGTTTTAAGGTGCAATATGCTGTTACAATTGTAACCGATCACAAAAACTATCCTTTGCTTTAAATCTCTGCTGATTTCAATCACGTTCGATTGTTGTATGGCACGGAGAGGGGCCGCCATTTTGTTTGTTTATACAGAGTTACTGTGTCAACAGGCGTCGCATGCACAACATCACTGTCACGCCATGCGCTTGCTACCTGTTTGGGGGTAGACCGTACCTTGCGAATGAACGGTAGAATGTTTGCTAGAGCTTGTCCAAAAAAATACAAGAGCTTTAACAGAAAAACCATGGGAAACATTACAAGACTCCACATGTTCCTCAAAGCCCTTCAAATTTTTACATCAGCGACATCGCTCGGCAGGTGGAGAGCGGCAGCCATTTTGTTTGTTTACATTGCTTACCATCAAATTGCAAATGTAGTTTGGGAGCACTCCAAAACCGATGATGTTTTCTCGTGCATATCTTGACATTTGCCGTGAAATATCACGGCTGATATTTTACAGTAAACGTCACTAGGATGAAGCAATATGAGCATGGGTGTATGATAAATCTAACTAACACATTCTCCATGCATACATTGTTATGTTCACACCAGAATATCTGTCCATGCATGGATTGTTATGTTCACACCAGAATACCTGTCCATGCATAGATTGTTATGTTCACACCAGAATACCTGTCCATGCATACATTGTTATGTTCACACCAGAATACCTGTCCATGCATGGATTGTTATGTTCACACCAGAATACCTGTCCATGCATAGATTGTGATGTTCACACCAGAATACCTGTCCATGCATAGATTATGATGTTCACACCAGTATACCTGTCCATGCATAGATTTTGATGTTCACACCAGAATACCTGTCCGTGCAAAGATTGTGATGTTCACACCAGAATACCTGTCCATGCATAGATTGTTATGTTCACACCAGAATACCTGTCCATGCATAGATTGTTATGTTCACACCAGAATACCAGCTCCATCATCATGAATTGCACTTTAATTTCCATGTTATGACGTTGTAGAGGCTGTGTATGTATCCTGGCTCTAATGTAATGATGCTAATTGATTTTTGGCAAGTTGATCAATAACGGACTGTGTATCAAGGCATTGATCAATGTAAACATGTTATCACAGGGCAAATTCTGCAAGGTACACCATCCATAACTCATTTCTCCTCTTTGAATTTTGATAAACTTAGTGGTCTTGCCAAACCTACAAATCTGTCATCATGTTACTGCTATTTAAATTTTTTATGGGACTCATTCTCATATAGAGCAAAAATCAAATTCTATATTATTTTGCCATATTTGTTTGACTTTATATATTATATTGTTACTTTTAGTTTGCATTTACATTTTGTTATTTTTCATTTTTGACTTGATTTGGCAATGTTTGTGGTGAAATGAACGAGTCAATACAACAGGCAAATCAGTGGTTGATTTATTCCTTCACTGCTTTACTGTTGTGACTTTTTACACAACAATTTTGTTTCATGTCTGTTCCACGTCATTCTAAGTTTTAAGGTTAAATACAGAAGCATAAATCCATATTACTGTTGTATTTTTTTAGATTGTACAGACTGTTATGATTTGGAACAAGCAATGCTTAGATTTTTGTTCTTCTTGCTGTGTCCAATGTTGACATTGAAAGTCAATTCAACTGCTATTCCAAATACAGAAATATCGATTGTAATAACCATATTGTATTTTGTTTTGAAGTCTAACAAGAAAACTACAATTTCAGTAAATTTAACATGGATGAAAGAGTGAATGAATCTTTAGGTGTATAACTTTGAGAAGCTGTGTTGCAATGGTTTTCATGCTAGAAAATGTGTTATTTGATACTTTCTGTACAATGCATTAAACAGCACAGGATATTCACTGATTTTCTTAACAGACCAAATTTTGACCAGAGGGTTTGAATCCCATGATGCATTACAACAGGTCAAAGTCCTGAATACATTGTTGTTAAGATTTAATCTCCCAGAATGCACTGCAGTGGGATGAATCTCCAGAATTATCAAAGAGGGCGCAGGTAGTTTTTTATTCCAAAAGATATGCACAGCAAGATAAACAGTCTGGTAACTTGATATTTGACCATTACATTGTGTGTAGAGATTGAAGAAACTTAGAATGTGCTACCAATTTTTGTCATTAGCCGTGAATGTGTGAAAATGGATGAATTAGGTAGACTTTTAATTGACAGTTTTTAAAAAAGTAAACAAGGTTGTGCAGAATAATTCTCATATCAGAGAAATTCCTTGTAGTCTGTCTGTACCTTAGTCTTTGTGACTTGATAATGTCCATTTATCTGTTGCCATTGAATCTTGACATTACAGATGATACAATACCATGCAGTAATCATATGAGTAAGCTGGTCAGAATTCTGCTAGTGAAATCTAGATTAATTATATTCCATGATACTAAGCCAGTAACCTGTACTGTGATATTGTAAACATTGTCTTTGCAAGAAGCATACAAAACTAATGGTTTATCTGTAAATACAAGTATTGTTTTGTTTTATGTTTACTTGTATTGCTCTGTATTGTAATCTTCAGGGTGTCTTTATTTTTTGTGTGCAATAAATGGTGACTTCAAGGGATCTGACAGTGTCCATCTAACCTTCAATTCTTCTCTACAACAATACATACACTAATATGTAGGTGAAAATAGAGAGCCATGAAAAATCACAGAAAATTACTGGTGAGAGTAAGGAGAATTTTGGTGATAGTATGTTTCTGTTCATTGTAAGTAGCCATGCTTCATGTTTTTAACATAATGACCAAAGGTCATCATGTAATTGTGATGGGTTAAGTTGGTGTCGGACAGTGAAAATTTTCCATAAACGAAAAAAAGTCAAAAACCCCTGAATAGAGTTCGTTGATATTTGGTACAGATATTCAGATTGTGTTCAAGGTTCCAATTCCTAAAAATGGAGTTAACGGTGTAGGATGAGTTGACTAAACTTGTCAGACTGTTTATGTTTTATTATGTAAGCATGCATGCATATATTGGGGGCATGGAAAAAAATCAGGAAATATGAGGGGGGCATAGATTTTATCTGTAATTTAC